>VWZY01009940.1:127318-132318 GCA_013399075.1 Chloroceryle aenea | reverse complement strand
CATTTGTGCCTCTAACCAGCACTAGCTAATTACACTGAAATGTTGGAATACTCAGTAGCAACTAACACACAAGATGAGGCAAAGATCCTAGAGCTCAGTGCAGCATCTTATGCTGGCTAATGCATCCGTATTTTGGAACAATGTGATAGACTGCAGAGATAGCAGAAAGCAGAGTTATCTCCTTACCACTTCCCTAACAAATAGTAATTGGATTAAAAACTGGATTTGTTAATAAATTAAACTGAAATATCTGGACACTTATAATGCCCATATAAGTCTCAGTCTCTTTTTTTCCACTGATATTTGTTTTCAGTTTCTTACAGCAATATATTTCAGATTAATGTCATCGGCGAAATGTTTGTTTTCTGATGGATTTGCTTTTCTTCCTTTTTAAATTTATGATATCACCTTGTTCCTGTGTTAGGAGATTGGGTACTTCCACTCATTTTTACTGCTGTTCCTTAGCTGATCTTCTATTCTTTGACATTAACTTACCACTAATGCAAAAAACACAGATCTTTTGGTCAGTCTTTCTCTGATAATGCCATTTCAGTCCCTTTGATTTTTACTGACCCTTGTTCTTTCAGACTTTTTACATCTGCAGTATTCAGTAAGAAGGACCAAAAAAAAAAAATCTTACGTGGTAAATAAAACAATGTTGTTCAGAGCATTCACTTGACAGCTCCACCTCAAACCCTTGATTTTTTCAAGTTTTTTTTGTAAGTAAGGATAATTTAAAGACTTATTTTTTACAACCTAAACCAAACCCAAATCAAAGATGCCTTTATGGAATCTTTCCCTCTCTCTTTGGTTGTTTTTATGTAGATTCTGTAAAATGGTAACGACTTCTACACGTTAAACTCTTTTATTCTCTCTTAACAAAGAACTGGAAATCCTTTGCCAGAATTTTACAACATGAAACAGAATCAGCTTCCTTTAATCCAGGAGAACCAGCTAGGGTGGAGCAAGGTGGCCAGATCACCTAGCTCAATGTAAAGTCTAAAAGCTTCTACATTTTTCAGGCATGGAGGCTATATGTGCAGTACTCAGAATTTCTTCTCTCCTGAAAATACTTACTGCCTTGGAGTATCCCCAGAAGATGGCATGAAAGCCACCTCCAGCTCCTTAACACCAAATTCAGTCAAATGAGAACCAGTCGGCAGAAAACAACGCAGTAGTTTCAGAAGGTTGGTTTTGTTGTCTATTTTAATTTACCTCTATTCTGACACATTCCAGCAAATTCTAGTTTGCTGACCAAATGCTCATCAGCTGGAAAAATTCCAAACACAGCAGCTGCATGCATGCTCTCTTCACAGCAGTGAAGATGTAGCTTAAATGTGGAGTAGAAATAGCATAAACAGTCCCGTTTAATCTAATAAACTAATTAAAATGTCCTGCTTAATCCTGCCACCTTTGAAAGGCAGACTTGAAAGAGAGGTGAGCTTCATGAGAATTCTGCTGCACTGCTGACAAAGTTTTGTCCTAGCAAACTCACCTCTGGTCTCAGAACAGCCTTCTTGCAGGCCTGGCAGATAGGGCCACTCCGGGAAAAACTCAGGGGAAGCCGACGGGTTCGATTCTGGCAAGTTGGCTCCTCACATATTAACCAACCCTGAAGAAAGGGAGAACATAGAAGAAAATACATTTTTCCCATAAATTCAAGTTACAGCTTCTTTTTACCACACCTAAGCAATGAATCATAAGAAAGATAAAAACCCACAACTTGATCATCCTTTGTGAAACTGATACTATAACATGTATAAAGATGTGAAAGTCCTTGTTTAAGGTTACACAAGCAATGGTGGACAACAAAGTCTTCTTGCTTCAAAACCACACATTCTACACACCACAGTCATCCCTTCCTTGAAATATGCTGAAATCTCTGCTCTTCTCCAGTTCAGACAATGTTAACATATACAACTATGTAGACCAGACAGTAAGACACCCTAGAGACATGTAACAAATTAATTTTTTCAGTAAAATGTCATTTCCTTGCTTGATCTGTAGAAGAGGAAAACAGTTTAAACTTTTAGGTTTTCTGACAACAGCCAGAAGCATTCTTTTATTTTCTCTAATTTTTTTCTTCATATAAAGTTATATAAACTTCAATGTAAACTGACACATTTTGCTGAGTTAAAATGAAACTTGAGCCAGGTTGCTCTATGTCATCTCAGGGAGACAACACAAAAGGCTTCTCCTAAGAATATGTAAGAAAGAACGCTTCTGGGATTGGCAAGGATGTACCTCTGGTACCAGCTCCAACCACAGGTTAAACCAATGCCACACCTCATCTCTAAAAAGCACCAGTAGCAGGTGTTAAAAAGCAAAAGCACACAGCAGGTGGTTTCCAGGAGATTTCCCACTCTTTTGCAAATGGCTCAAAGACTCCCTCTCTATATTCAGTGGTGTTGGGTGCATTACTTATCCCCATCACAATGAACTCCAACTGCTTTTCAAACCCATGTAAACTTTTAGCATCTACAACAGCCTGCAGAACAGCTATGCAGTATATGAAAAAGTATTCTATTTTTCTCAAACACACCCCCCAAAAATTTTTTTTTAATTCTTTCTAGTTATTTCAGGAGATATTAAGATTAATCACAGTGCATTCACCTTTTCCATGCCACTCATGATTTTATAGAGCTCCAACACATCATCTGCAATCAAAACTCTTTTCCAGTCCTAATTTATTTAGTCATCCCTTGTATGGAAACCACTCCACATCTTTGTTGCCCTTCTCTGAATCTCTTCCTGGTCCTTTCTGAAATGCAGGGGCAGGGCAAAACGCAACAAATGGGGAGAGAGATGAAACCGGTATTTCACCCTGTACTGGGGATGCCAGATGAAGATGAATTTATACAGAAACAAGATGGTATTTACCATCGTGTTCTCTGCTCCCCTCTTTCCTCAAGTTCTATTCACCTGAAGCACTACTGAACACTTGAGCACTGAGTTATCATTTCCAGAAAGATATTTATTATTATCCCAGAATTTTAAATGTATTATTCACTAGTAAGTCAATACACACGTTGTATACAAAAATTTTTTTACTATCTGTATCACTTAACGTTACTTGCAAGAGGATTTAATCTTCCATTGTTAACTGATAAGTCAACTTGGTATCACAAGGTCTTTCTGCAACTCTTCTCAAAAGCCTCCTGCTTTTACCACCCCTGAACAATTCAGTGCTGTCCAACTCTGTATTACTGATTTTCAGCTGCTGATGTGTCTGCTTGGAACAGTGACTGTTTATTTTTGCCTCTGATTGAAAAAATTATTTTTGTTGCACCTGCAAAGAAGTTTAACCATACCACAACTCCTGGTACTTTGACAGAAATATTATGAATCAGAGGACAACTCAAAGTTGTTTGCTTTCCTTCCCAAAGCCTCTTTACCAAGCTCTCCCAACATTATGCTCTGGCAATGACTTTTACCTAATTTCCATGATGGCAACTTTGTTTTCCAATTATTGTTTCCTACCCTTCCAATTTTCACAGCTATTGCCATCTTGGTTACAAGTCAATAATGACAGTCTGCAAATATACACTTTTTCTGGCTTTCATTTCCTGAAGGTTCTGGTTTGCTGACAAAGAAAATTTGTTAACAAGACATAACTTATGTTTTCTTTCCTCACTGCATGGCCAAAACTGAATTTGTATTTTGTACCTCGGTAATCCAGTGTCCCGACTCAATATGACTGTGACAGTAGCTCTGTCTAAAGTTTGATAGTTAATTTCTATTTGGTTTAAGATTTTTGTCATTGTCTTTTCTATCACTTATTATTATATATAGATATTTGGTTCTACAAAACAAGCTTCTGCAGCTTGTTTTCTAGAGGATCAGATAACCTGAACATTGTATTCTTTCATGTTTGTCAGCTTCATCCTCTTCTTCAAATTAAAAATACCTTCCATAATCTCTTCAAAAGTGGTAGAAGTCTGATTCAGTTTTTGTTTTGTTTGTTAAGATGAAACCTCAAATCTTTTCCAAGTAACTTGATTTATTCCAGAGATGTGTCTCTTTTTCACCATTTGTCCAGCCATGTCATATCTTCTTTATTAGCCCACTTGGTGCCAAGCTCATCAAAACACTCCCTGTTGCTCTTGCAGAGCAAAGCTTTTATGCTCATGGGGGGAGACGAGAAAAACATTGTGGGGAACTTCATGCCAGCAGCAAGGCGTACAGCACTACCTAAAATGTGTGCACAAGTCCGTAATGCAGAAATGGAAAGAGTCCATTAAGATACACAGTCAGGATTCATTTCACCCACCTTTGGATATCTCAAAACCTGATACCCAGTCTAAGCTAGTCACCCTGTGATCTCTTACAGTAAATGTAGGAAGAGAAAAAGCATCTCCAAGGAGCGGTTCATCTAAGAGATTTTGGGATGAGGCAAACCCTGCTCCTGACTCTCTTAATAAAACAAGGGTACACCTAACGTCAGAGCAAGCTTTCTGAGTACCCTAGCCACCTGAGTATCTCTCTCCTTGTCACATGCAAATTATTTGACTAAAATTTCACAAGTGACATTAGAAAGACAGATGCTGCTCAACTGAGCTACTTCATCAGCAGGTGGTTCAGACCGTGAACAGCAAGACAGCGACATTAGCACCGGTAAACCCCGTGCCAAATCGTTACATTTTTTTTTTCTTCTCATTTTTTTTAGGTTTTAGAGGTGGACAGGGGGGTTCCCTGATCTAGGGAAGCCCGAGGAAAGAAGGGGAGACCCAGCAGGATTAGAGAACTCTCGCAGGAGAGGCCAAGAGGGTGACGTGGCTGGGGGTGTTCCTGGAGAACTCGTGGGAGATTTAAACATGGTGAAACCAGAAGCAGCCCTCAGGCCGCGAACAGCAAGATGGCGGCATTTGCGCCTGGCGCGTGATGAGCAGGGCGTGTGGGGGGACACATGAGACAGTAAATAATAAATAAATAAAAAAATTTTTAAAGGGACATGCGCAGGACTAGAGGTGGTTGCTCCTGCCAGAAAAAGTGTGGCCAAA
>VWZY01009940.1:67488-126572 GCA_013399075.1 Chloroceryle aenea | reverse complement strand
GGCCAACGAGGCAGATATCCTGTTGGGAGTCAGTTATAGACCACCCAACCAGGGTCGAGAGGTTGATGAATTGTTCTACAGACAACTGGCAGAAGCTGCAAAATCGCAAGCCCTTGTTCTTGTGGGGGACCTCAACTTCCAAGACATCTGTTGGAAATACAACACAGAGGACAAGAAACAGTCCAGGAGATTCCTGGAGTGTGTGGAAGAGAACTGCCTGACTCAGCTGGTAGGTGAGCCCACCAGGGGAGGTGCCTTGCTGGACTTAATGTTCACAAACAGAGAGGGTCTGCTGGTTGATGTGGTTGGTGGAGGCCGTCTTGAGCTTAGCAACCATGCAATGATAGAATTCTCAATTCAGGAGGGGGGTCAGTAAAACAAGGCCAAGCGCTGNCCCTGGAGGTGTCTAAAAAACAAGAAGATGTAGTACTTGGGGCTATGGTCTAATGGATAGAAAGATGTTAGGGTGAAGGTTGGACTTGATGATCCTAGAGGTCCTTTCCAACCCTAAAGACTCTATGATTCACCATGAAAAGTCCTAATTTAGAACCTGCCCTAACACAGACACCTGACCTTCTGGAGTCAGCAGATACAAACGAACCTCAAATGAAAAAGCAAGTCCTTCGTTTTGGTTTTGCATATTAACCTAATATTTACTTCTGAAAGAGGAAGGTGTTAATCTGTTCTCTCACAGTTTTTCAGTAGCCCAATTTTAATTGACAGAACCTTCTACCAAAAAAGGCTACTCAAGGATAACACTGACATCTTCAGGCACTTGCCTATGTGAGTACTGAGAATATCATTAGAGCCAGTGTGAGGGAAAACAGAAAAAAAAAAATCTGGAAAGGATAATGAATTGTCACAGATCTTCCATTAAACTAATTCTTAGAGACAAAAGCTATGCTCTGTGTGGAAAGCTGTTTACGCCATATTTGCTCATTATGTGGCATCTCTACCTTCCCATGAAACATCTGGTAGCAGTCTGACACAAAAAGGGCCTTCAAGTACAGTCAGGTAGGGGGAGGAACAGAGGGTGTCCTCACCCATTCCAAACCCCTCCTGTTTAAGAGCATAATTGTTTCAGCTGTAACTATGAAAAGATTCTGTGTGCACAAAGAAAATACTCATGACAAAACATATTAAATGACTACATTTGAACTTTAAAACACTTCATTATACTAGGAAAACAAAGCATGGAAACTGCCAAATAGCAAGGTATTTAGTTAGGGAATGAAAATGCAACTGAAAAAACAATGTCTGGAATGGGAGCAGCACCCCACCTTCAGCCAAGCAGAATACTCAAAAATAGACAACTGTGAAAATAACTCATGACAGAAGCAACTATGTTTTCTGCCACCTATTGGCATTTTTAGCTAACAATTAAGAAACAAAGAACTACACCACTTCCAAGGTAATGTTTCTATCGTCTTATAAGGGAATGCATATGTAATCCACCCAAGCGACCACCGAATAGTGACATTTGAAGCAGGATTCTTTGTGCAATTCTTTCAATCTAATGCAGTCAACCACTGAAAAAAGCACTGGGAATTTTGCTGGTGACAAAATACAGGTGAAAAAAGACAGAAAACCCCTGCTTTAACTAAAACCAACAGGTTAGGATAAAAATAAGCATTCAAATTCCACAGCTTGCTATTAGACTTGTTTTCAACTATTAAGAAATAAAGATCAAAATATAAAACTTTCACTGAATAGTACATTTCTCAATAAACTGTATTTTTAAAATGGACATCGAAGTTGTGGCCTACAGTAAAAATATCAGATGTGTTACACAGACATTAACTAAATGTCCCTTCAATTCATACAGAAAACAGTTAGCATCATTTGTACAGACTTCCTACCAGTTATAATTAACATCAAAGAGGCCTTTTCTTCTTTGTCACCTCTCTATTCAGGCCTTATTTGCGTTTGTTTGTACTTACTATCTGTTAATCTCTATTAACAAATGACAACAATAACTGTTGCTATTATGCATGGAAATTAAACATGAAGATAACTGTGTGAAGGGAGCTATTTTTGAAAAAAGCGGTATCAGAAACATGTAGCTCTTTATGTCTCTTGTTTTGCTTTGATAATTAAGCCATAGCCTTGATTTCTTTTCAACAAAAAACTTTTCCATGGACTTGGATGTTGCAAATTCAATATATGCATTATGTTCTGATTCAATTTGTTCAAGTGCATTATTGTTAACCCTTATTTGATCTACGCCTGTCATCTTCACCGACCAAACAAGGCCAATTCTTCACTTCCCAGCAGCTATTGATAAGTCTGAAAATTAATTCGCAATAGATAAACAAAATCATAATAGGAAACCTTCAGTTTTGTTGTACTTTGTATCTGCAACACTGTGGGAAATGAAATACAAGTTGATAGGAAAGAAAAAATAAAAGCAACTACCATTTCTACATCTTCTGTCTACAAATGCTTAGTTCATTTTGAAATCTAAAAAATGTATGGAAACCCCCTCAAGGAAATGCACAATATAAAAGAAAACCCCCGAAGAGTACTATGTCCATAAACTGCAGCTAATGGGGAGAAATTTGCAAGTCAAAAGTAATTTTCTTTCTTTGTAAGTCTATTCTTGAGAATTAGCCTCTCACATTCTAGTGAACAAGAAGCATTATAAATATTACCCCAAAATACAGAGGCAAGTGGTTTTGGAACAGCCTTTCAAACAGAAGTTAGAGGAGTCAACAACATACATTTACTGAGCTTTATCTTAATATTTCTTTACGATTTATATTTTGCAGTGTAGCTTGGTTGCCTGCTACAGTAGAGGACTAGATGTGCTTCTCTAAGACACTTCAGTCCTGTATCTGCTCCTGCCTTCAGTCTCGATGCTGAGGGACTACACTGCTTTAAAAGTTCAAATAGAAAGAAAATAATTCAGTAGTAAAAAGAAGAAAGCTGCAAGCACAGAAAATTATTGAGAGATCACTCTCAGTCACTTTGGAGTTGAATTTAAAATGTAATTACTGCTTGCTTCTCTACAATCTACTCTCCATTGCAGGCAATCTTAATGAGGATTTTTGAAAATGGGGTACTGGGGGATGACCTCCAGATAGCAGGGATATCTAATCTCAAGCACACTGGAGCCAAATCCAAGGGTTCCTCACCACAGAGATAAAATTACCACCTAAAATCATCAAATCTGCCAGAAGGGAAGTGTAGGAACACAACCTGGATGTGCTTTCCCAGTTAACCAGCAAAAGCTCGCTGCTCATGTCACTGATCCAGCTTGGGGAAGGCTGAATGCAAGAAACAACACAATGAACATTTTCCAATTCAGGCATCATTGTGAGTTATTAATCAAGCTCCTTTAACTTCAGACTGACCTCTCCTTACAGACTACTCTTACAAAAGCAAATTATTTCCCCCAATTCCCAGGGCAGAAGCTTCAAACCCCATTTTCCTGCCACCATCCATTATTATGGATGGCACTAACAGGACAAAACTTGTTGCAGTTTCCTTCCCCTGGAAGGATGAGGTTCCACCAATATTGCATTGCTGGGTAAGCTATCAAATCTACTGCTACCCCCATGCAATGTTAAAAGATACATGATTTTATGAAATATGTTATATGAAGTTTCTTGTAGCAACAGTGTACTTGAGTCAGTGATGTGAAAGCTTGTTCCACTTGCAATAACTTGTTCCACACGAGAGGTGTGTCCTCCCTGTTCCACCTGTTGGTGCCTGAATGTTTAGGAGAATAGACAAGACAAAAATGGAATTGCAGTAGACAACACAGACTTGAGTGACACCTATCTGCCACTGCTACAATCCCCAAAAGAAACTCCCTTGGGTCAGGGATGATATCATAAATAGTGAGATAAGATTTCACACAGGGAAACTTTGCCCACTTAGTGAAGACCAGCATAACTTGGGTTCCTCAGGCAACATCCCAGTTTTTCATGGGGAAATGTACCTGGTAAAAACCTCAGAAGACCTCTCTTATAAAGAAACCAATTCTACTGCTGCTAGCTGCAAGACAAGTTGCAGGAAAAGAACTCTTTGCAGAATTCCTGATTCCTGCCTGCTTCATATACTTTCTCTAGCTGCTTCCAGTGAGCTGCTTCATCCTGCCTGTCCTTCCAAGCAAGTACAAAGATGTATCAGTTACTTCATCAATTTTATAATTTATCAGTTCAAGTAGCAAAGCAGAATCAGTGGAGAATACTTTGATCAGGAGGGCTCCAGATAGGTGATACCTTCATACATCTGACTCAATCAAGTCTATGCAACTACTAGACAACCTGAGCAGAGCCACACATTCTTCTGGAGCTTGTAACTACTAATACAACCAACCTGGAGACTGAATAATCTGAACACAACTTTACTGGATGAAGGGAGCACCTCATGATGTCTAAAAACCTATCTTTTGGTCACCCACCCACTTTGGACAAGGGAAAGAAAAGACAAGTAAATTCTACATCTAAGTGAAATTTGGAGATCGTCTTGTCAGAAAGAATTTGAGAGAAACCAAAAAGAATATTCTGTCACAGAAGAGCATTGTATCTGGAAACTGAACCATTGGGCTTCTTTCCTTCCCCACCCTCTAGCAAAATGAATCATCAGAATTGAAGACTTTATAAAGTGGACATAAACTTGAGAGGAGTTAACTACAATGAAGTTCTGTCCCATAAGTATTACTTTTAGGAGTAGTTTTAGCACCTGCACCTCACTCAAGGTCCTATCTGCAGTGCATTGCTCTCGTAATGTGAAGTCAGCCACAAAATATCATATGCCTATTTCTAGGCTACTGAAAATAAAAACAGATTTTCAAGAATGATACTTTGTGGATACTCCAAAAGAATAGAACCTGACCTGCTCTCTAATCCAGAACTGAAAAGAGTATTTAAAAGAAACCACTCAAGACTGAATGAGCATTTAATTAATCTTCAGAATCTATTAATCCCAGCAGTATCACTCCTATTAGTTTGACCATTAAAAAGTCTCAGGGGGTAAAAAAAAAAAAATCCAACCCAGTATCAAAGCAGGAGATAATGGAAGAAGCAAGAAACACACCCTGCACCCCTCAAAAAGAACTCAAATGCTCAAGCCAACATAAAAAATGCTTAAACAAAATTATCAACCAAGAGAGGAATGAAAAATATCTTGTAGGTCAATGTACAAGTTTTACATGTTGTTAAAAAATTGATTTTTTTTAAAAAAAGTAACACATCTTTAAATGTACAGTCACATGTCATTTCATACAAGTTATTTCAGACTTATTGATCTCATTTGTGCAAAGACCAGGCTCTGTCATCAGTCTGCTGAAAGGATAATAGAGCACTCCAAACCCTTATGATAGGTTTGATGCAAACAGTGGCCCTCATTTAAACACATGTAATAGCACCACAAGTGGACAAATTCCAGCCTTAACAGTTGTACATTATAAAGTAAATTAGCAAGTATGTTCTGTTTTACTTTACATCAAAGCCAATACCTTGGTCTTCTTATCTTCAGTAAAATAAAGTTTCTAGGCACCAAAGTATGCTCCTCACAAGTGCTCATAGGCTAATATATCACTCACAGAGCCAGCAATCACCAACAATTTCTTTTTACTTGTGACAATCTGAAAACAGCTAAACTGGATTTCAAACAAGCAACTGGGAGAAGGCAGACTTAAAATGACTACATATAAAAAATTCCATTGAGAAAAGGATCAATGAAAGATATGGCAAGCTAAAACCTCTAGAAAGATACTCAAGTCCTTTCTGCAAAACTTTCTCTCTATTCATACAACTCAGAGCAGGCCACCTTCTCATGCTAAAGGTTGTTAAGTACAGTACCTTGCTTCAGAAACATTCTGCTTTGTCTCTCGACTGTCAGCAAAGTACAAAGAGCTCATACATCCCATCCACGTACTGCCTGTTAAAGAATCTAGCAACATACAAAGGTAAGAACTCAAGAATTTGTAAAATCTGTGCTGCTACTCTGGTTAGAAAGCTAAAAGCACTCTGCTCCCCCAGCTTTCTTCCACAATTCTGTCCTTCTCTCCTCAAACATTGGCGCAGTCCTTGGATTTTTCCCTCTGTCACAGACTGGTCTTGCAGGATGCTCAGTATGACACTGGTTGTCATAAAGAACACACAAATCTTACTCATGTACGTGGCAGTAACAGCAAGGTTTGTCAACTCAAGTATACATTTTAAGTTGGTAAAGAGTCAAAAACATTGTTTTATGTGAAACATTTACCTTTGCAATACGGTTATGGACATCTCTGAATATTGAAGAAGTTAATACAGTTCTGCAAACTTTAAAAATGATAATGCACACACATAGATAGATAGGTAGGTAAGTTCAGGGGAGCTCAATGGAGTGCAAGGTAATGGCAGAGAAAGTGGTTTCAATGGTCTGGACATGTTAAACTAGAAGAGTTAAAGCATCACTAAGCAGTGTTTGTTCATTTAAGTTTAATTATTTTCTCCTTGAGAATGGCACTAATGAAACTGAATATCTTTCATGGTTTCGAAGAGCAGTCTGAATGGTCTGTAAACAGGACTGGGACAGACAAGAGAACTGGCTGAGCCAGGGGGTTGCTAGGTGATGCAGAATGTAAACCCACAAACTTGTTCAGGTTTACTTTGCTTTCACACTGCTCTCTCATAGGCTCTCCAAAGTTTTAAGAATTAATTTCCAGGTAGCTATTTAAAAACAAAAAGTAGAAGAATTAAAAAAGAAAAACCTTTAATCCTTTTCACCTCTTCCCTTATACCCCCCTCCCCCTAAACAAAAATAGTAAAGGAAATTCACAGCATTAAACCACAGGAAATCCATCACAGTGTTTTGGATACTCTGCCAGGCAGAGGACCATTCCCTCTATCGTTCTGTATGTTGAGGACTGGTGATTATAAAGAACTTTTAACCTTTTCAGATTAATTTCTACTATTACAAATGTAAATAAAAATGGTTTCTGGAGCAATCTGTTGGCCCTTTAAAGTACTTAAACCCAAAATAAAGTCATGTTTACTAGTATTTCCACTGCAGATTACAAAAGCAAACTTTTCAGTATAGCCATGTATTTCTACCCCCATTCTTTCCAGAGCTGTGGTGGTTTTTTGTGGATTTTTTTTTTCCCCCTCTAAAGTATCTGATCAGAGATTGTCCAGTAAGAGCACTTTATTAGATCATCAGCCAGAGGGTTTTACAAGCACCAAGAGCTATGGGCTCAAATGCAGCACATCAGTTTTAATAGCTGAAGGTCTAATAGTAAACTGCAGATACTGCTGAGAACTTTCCATGCACTGAACTCTTGAAAAAGCACCATCTCTCAAGCTTAAATGCAGCTGCCTCTTTCAATGCCGCAAATGGGTAAATTTGACAAAAAAGCCACCATTAAGACTACATGAAAGGCTCAAGACAACATCCTTTCAATGCTTTGTACTTCAGTAATCAGATGTACTTACTCACCCCCTCCCCCAAACCCGATCAAGAACTATTTCTGAATGGTAGGAAATAATTCCACTTTGTACATCTTTTAGTTAATCAAGACTTTCTATTCAGCAATTTGACCTTTTGTTCAAAACAGGATTATCAGTTTTTTCGCCAGTTACCAAGGGCGACTCGCATGGTGAACATAATTGCAATAATTTGCAAAACACCATGGCAACCCACATTACAACTAGGTAAATACTGGTCTTTTGTGCTACATTGTTATTTTCAGAGATGCTGAAGTCAAAGAACGAATGACAAATGAACACAAAATTTATATTTGCTTTGTCTCAAAAGAGAAGAAAATTGATAACAAGAATTGGGGGGAAACCAACTACAGCTGTAATTTCTAACTTGATTAATTAGGATGGTAACAGTCCTTAACAGTATATTCAACAAACAGCCCTGACTTCGTGTCTCCACCCACCTCTCTCTCTTTCTACACTACTACCACTAACCCCCACCCCAGACAAATTTTTTCAGCTAGGAGAACAAACAACTCCATTTGCTCTTTTCTTCAACTTAATGGAATCCTTAATTACAGAATATTGTTCTCCTGCTCTTCATTACACTGAAAACTGAAAGTGAGAGAGGAGGAGGAAGACAGTGCCAAGCAGACAGGGTAGCTACAGTCATCTTATCTGCCTTTGCTTTTTTGGTGCTAAAGATGAAATGGCATTTTTTATATTTTTTATTTATTTATTTATTAATATTAGCAGCTGGTGTGTAGATAATCAAGTAAACTATTTAGTGCACAGGTTCTCTCACTTGCAGTATTGGTAAGACATGAAAGCTTAAGTCCAGTCATGATTAAAAGCCAAACTCAGAAAAGCAGCGACTGCTTAAAAAGAAAAAAAATTCTTAAAATGATCAGATTGGGTGTTGTCTAACAGAATCCCTACTGTATTAAAACAGTTGCCTATTAATAGTATTATATACGTAATAAACTAATATTTTTTAACTTATTTTCTTTACAATTGTAAGGAACTTATTGTTACAGTATAGGCTTCTATGAAGACTTCAAGAAACCACATTAAAACCAATTAGTGCAGAAATGTTAAAAATATGGTGAAATAATTTTGCTTAAGAAAAAACCTCATGAGAACAGTCTAGTACATGTTACTAATAGACTTCACAACCAATTCCCTATGTACTATGTGAGCACAAGTTCTCTGCTGAAACTTTTATTGTGCCACAGTGAACTGACTGAATGGTTGAATGTTTAATTTTCATGATACCATTAATAAAAACAAGTTGTCTTTATACGGGCCAAATTCTGTTATCAGATGGATGCATTTGGTTCTCATAAAATGCAATGGCACCCTTTAGCTATGGGTGTTCCCATATAGAGTATATGAAAAATACATTACCCTGCAAGAAGCATGTGATCAGAAGCCAGCACAACCCTCATTTCAGTTCCCTGGACACACAAATCATCTGCCAATTTACAGTTAAAGGATCACATCTGCATTTTAATTCTCATTAAAGGACTAGGATAAAACAGGCTTGCAAAGTGAGCAAGACTACTGCTGTATCCCTACTACTGTGAACACTGGAGAGTATGCAGTAAAATGAAAGAAATGAAAACAAAGTGCTGCAGGCAATTGAATCTGGCCCCAGGGAGCTGAAATCTGCTGCTGCCTCTGCTGCACAGATTCGCCACGCTGCTGACGAGTCACTTCCAGTTTACTGAAAGGACTCACAAGAAATGCTCACCTGAAGAATCAGTCTGTCTTCAGTGAAAGGTGAAGGAGTACACTGATGAAGTTTGAGTGGACTCAACTGTAAACCGAAAGCTGTGCTTTGGGCAGGTGCACAATACTACACACGCTGAAAAATCTGCCCCTTTGTTCTGCAAATTGGGCACCCAAACTTATGGACACTTTTGATGTCCACTTTCCCATGCCTCATTTATCTAAGAAATAAAAATAATAATCTGTGCCCTCGCTTTATGCAGCTCTTGGAACAATGTTAAACTTTAGTAAGAGTTACTTGATCCTACAATGATGTGAGCCACAGAAAACTCCATGAGAAAAAGAAATCATTCCAGACAAAGTTTCAGAGGGTGCTCTTGGTAAGGAAAGGGCATTTGCTAAGCAATGGAGAGTAACAAGCACAGACAAGCTGCTCATCTAATGAATGCTGTCCAACACAGAGGCTGCAGTGCACTGGAAAAACAAAGACAGAATGGAATAGCTTCATATATAAATGACCTGGGTTAAATTTAAGTAAGCAGTATTCATTCTAGGATTTTTCAACTTTCAGATGTCCATCTCTGCAGTATCATGATCCTCTTAAAATTTAAAAAATAAAAAAATTCCATCTTTCTGCCTCTTTGTCTTCAAAATAGGCTTTGAAAGAATCCACAGATTTTGCTGCTGACATCAACAAGAGTAACCCACAATAAAAGTGAATTTCCACCTTCTCTGCAAGCTCTGCATTTTGCCCAGTACTTGTGAATAGCAGAGGCAGGAAAAGACTTGGGATTTTTCTCATACTTTTTTTCTTTTATTAAACCAATCACATGGCTTGCTTTTCTTGTGCACATTTTCACAGGCCATCTTCACCCATGCCCTCCTCCTCACTTTCTTTCAAGCCTAACTGCCCAGTCAGGTGCTTTTCCATCAGATAAACAGACACCCTGTTTGAATAGCCTAATGCAGCCAATTCCACTCAATTCAACTTCTTTGCTTTTAGTTTCCTCTACATCCACCCAGGTCCAGCTCCAGTCTCATGGCCCAGTTCTCTTTACTCATCTATATTCAATTCTGGCATTCATACTTGGTTTGGTTTTGTTTGGGTTTTTTGGTTTTGTTTTTCAAATCATGCAAGGCACTCAAAAGCCTCAGAACAACTTCTGAGTGTCTGAGATGGTCAGGCTTCCTCCCTAGCCACCTTGCAGCTACCCATCCATTTCAGTAACTACTTTCAACACCTGCCCACAACTCTTTCCTGCAGTCATCTTAGGTCTTTCTCAAACATCCCTTAGACCTGCCCATTCTTTTTGAAAAGAGACCTCTTGTTCTGCCTCCCCATGGCCTTGACTTAACTTACTTTTCCTACTACTGTCAGACTGCGTAGTTAGTCACTTCTTTAGGAGAGATGGATTTCTTCAGCACTGTCTGGTATCTGATGCCATAGCAATCTCCATGTTCTTAACAAAGATCTTTTGAGGGAAGATCTCCATCCATGACACACTGGCGAGATGCAGACCAGTGACAGTGACGAGAGATCAGAGGGAGATGGAATTGTGGGGCAGAGTTTATAGCCTTTTCTATTAATAACTATAGCTTGTAAGGGCTTATAAATTGGGTGTATCTGCTACATGCCATGAAGAACAGAAAGCACTCAAAAATCTACACAGATCTGCTCAAACACCCAAGTGAAGCCATAAAGGAGCAAGTGCATCTCTGAAGAACTATTGTGGAATAGTTTAAGATTGAAAAAACACATTTTCCTTAATCTTGAAAAAGTGCTAATCCAGTTTAGGTTAAAATTTCAGTTAGAACTCAGCTATAGACAGATTGGGCATTCAAAATGGCAAGCCAGGCACATAAAATTTGGCAATGTTTTAAAATTCAAGTTTTCAAAACCTACATCAAAGTAATACATGGTAAATTTTATTAAAAACTGCTTTGAGGCTCTTGACAAGCATCAAACTGTAAGGTGTATAGGCTGTAGAACCTCCCTGAACAACCTGACCTAAGGTGAAGGTTGGACTTGCTTTGAGTAGAATGGTTGGGCCAGAAGAGAACCCGGAGTTTCTTCAACCTAAACTATTCTAGACACCAGCTAAGGTAACCAGATGAACCCCTAAGCAGTTGCTGCTCCTGTGTAACCATTAAGGAAAAAAACAGAAGAAAGCAAACTGAACAGAAATAGAGAGAAATAGAGGCCTGTCACAAACTCATTGAACTAAAAAAATCTGAGAATTGGGAAGAGTTCGTGAGCTTGTTTTCTGTTGCTTAGGTGACAGACACAGTGAGCAAAATAAACAGGACATTTTTGTTACAGAATTTTTTTGGTTAACATAACTAAAAATTTGTATTTATTAAATCACATTCAGGAGGAACAAACTGCAGAAGAGCAGCAGGTGAAGTATGATCCTTCAACCACATTATCCCTTCCTTAAAAGGTTACCTGTTCCTGAGACCTGCAAGGCAGTGTTGCTACTTTACATTTGTAGTACACACAGGCATGGTTCCAAGCCCCTGGAACTAGCATTTGCTAAAATTTAGAAGGAAAGCTTAATAAATAAAAAAAACCCAAACCATCTAAACTAAACTCTGAATTTCATTATGACAGGTAAAGAAACATTAAATGGCTGGAGTAGAAGACTGCAACTGCTTAGCAACTGGTATTATGATCTGATTATATTTTATATGGGTAAAAGAACAGTCCCAATCAACCCAAAAGTCTTTTTTCTTAAGGAAAATTATAAGCACATTTTCATTTATATAACAGATACAGAAGAAATGGAGAGAAAGCAGACAGCTGCTGACAGAAATCAAAACTTTTCTGAAGCAGAACACTTAATTATTGAGACAGATATTAACTCATAATGTAGAACAGTCAATAATATGATGAAAACAATCAAATAGTTTACAACACAAAAAATCAGAAGTGTAACTTTTTCTTGCATTTAGAAAAAGCACAGCAACAGCCCAGTAGCAAATAAAGATAAGAGTTAAATTTTGGGTTGTTAGCAATAAAATACATCATAGGCATTAAAAAATCAGCATACTTCCAGAACAAGTGCTCAAACTTAACATAAGAATATCCGTTACTTGATGGGCTTCCCAACACTTGGGGCTCAGTCTTTGGAGGTAGCTTCATGTGACTACCAAAATCCCTATTTTCCTTGAAATAGTTATACAAGCAAACCAGAATAATCCCTGGAACTATCTGCATACATCAACCTAACAAAACAATAGACAATACTGACAGGGACTTCAAGCAATCAAGATTTTAAGAAGGGGAATGTAATTAACACCAGCCATTAGGTTTTTGTCCGGAACAGCCTCAACCAAACCTGACCATTTATACCAGTTTGTCTGAGAAAGGCAGATGCACTACAATCAATCTCTGGAACTGTATTTGATTTACTTCCTAAGGACACTGCAGTAGAATTAACATTGCACGGTGTTAATAAAGCACATATGAGATGGATTAAAGAGGTGCAAAGTTGAGGCATCTCCAGAAAAATCAATTGTCCATGAGACACAAAGTGATGCGAGTCAAGTAAGCATTTGTCAATATGGAATAGAGAGGGATTCTGGTGATGTATCACAAAGGTTACACTTAGGCACTTCAACATTTACAAAAAGCAGAAGAGCACATAATGATAAGCAAGAGGAAAATGGCTTGGTAAGCTAGGCTTAGTTAAACCAAAACCTATGTAAGGACAGTGAAACAAACCCCACACACTGGGAACAAAAAAATACAGTTCACACCTACAGAATGGATACTTTATGCCAGTAATTATAATCTAAACAAAAGTAATGGTAGATAAGTTATTCAACACAAGCTTTAAAGACATAGCAAGATGTAGGGATCCATACTGAAGAACTCTATATGAATAATGAGGTGAATTTCTTCAAAGGTTTGGTGAGAATGATACCAGAGCACACACAGTCCTGGTGATAAGAGTTTATGAAAAATTAAACATAACTGGTATGTTGAAGAGCCATAAAGAATGTTTCAAGACCTTGAAAAAAACCCAAACACGTAATAGTGAGAGACTTTGAAGAGCAGCCTCTTACAATCAAAAAGGAAGACTGAGAGGTGACTTGATCAGAATGTGTGGTAGTATATTCATGGGAGAAAAGCACAGGTGACACAGGGCATTTAAAGCTAGAGAAGAAAGGAGCAACATGAGCCAGAGGTTGGAAAAACTTGGTGGATTAAAAACTGTCTCAACATCAGGGCCCAGAGGGTGGTGATCAGTGGAACAAAGTCTACTTGAAGGCTGGTAAGCAGCAGTGGAGCCCAGAGGACCAACCCTGTTAAACATTTTGATTGATGCTCTGGACAATAGGCAGAGTGTGTGCACCCCTTGCTGATGACACAAAACTCATAGATACCAAACTGAACATGAATTACCAAAATGCCATTATGGCATAGAAGGTCAATGGCATCCCAGCCTGCATGAGGCAGAGTGTTGCTTGCAGGTCGAGGGAACTGATCCTTTGCTTCTCCTCAGTAAAAAGGTGGGAAGTGATAAGAATCAGCTACCAAAGCAGAGGAATAGCATCTTTTCCATCAGGCCTGCTAACCTAAATGAGGAGGACATTAAGGTAGGCCTTTTGGGGATGGTGACCAAAGCCTGGAGAGAATCCACAGTGAGGAACCACCCAGTGGACAGCATCATTGGGATGCCATGTATTTCTATTTTGATACAAACTAAGCTAGATCTTAAAACCCATGCATGGGTGGCTATATTGATTAGTTAAGATCAGCAAAATCCCCAAGGTAATTCCAAATGTTTATCCAATTCTAAACACCCTGGAAAATTTACTATAATTCATTTTGAAGTAGTCAGAGCTACTTGATATTTGTTGCTTCTAATAAGTCACTCTCAGGAGAGCCCCAAGGGATAAATAATGGAAATTAAAACTTCCCTTGAAAATTAATTTCAATGAATTTTAGCTGATTATGGCTTTTGCCACTGTAGAAGCTCAGTGCTGACAAATGCCCAGTGACCAGCAGCAGGACAGCAGTTTATGCTGCCTGAGAAACACTGTGTGCAGGCCTAAGAATGGTCTCCACTTATTGTTTGAGGTCTAACTTATGACCATTAATGTCATTTGCAGCAAAATGGAGACATCCACAACAATATTTTATCATCCAATATTTTTAACCACAGTAATTTACCTTGACTTTTCTGATGAGTTACCTCTGATGTTAATGAATTAAATCTTTCTCTCCTCCAATACTGATCTTAACCTAGACAAGTCTGATTCTAAACCAGGAACTTCTACAACATGTGCCAACACTTCCATTCATGTTACAGTGTTTCAAAGGGTTTTTTTCTTTTAAATTAGCTTTAGCACAGCTCAGGCATTAACAGCTTATTGAAACTTCAGAATAGAAAATGAGAGACAAATGAGAAATGTCAGGTGATGGGAAAGGTGAGCAGAAAAATGAAAAGCAAACACTAGAAATAATTCAGATTATTTAGCCTATATTTTCAGGAAAAAATATTCCAACAGTTTCCCCAATTCCATTGGATACATAAGTGGTATACATATATTTACATACACAACACACACACATATATATATAAAAATTAAAATTTTGAGGTTTTAATTTGCTTTGACTGAAACTGAAGTGCAATCACCTATCCATATAAACCCAAAGTGTCTGAAAGTTAAATATGATAATCAAAAAAGTTCTGCTTCCTTTTTTCCCCCTGGGTCTGAGGTTTGTTATTTTAACAGAATAATATATTGATATGGGCACTCCAGAAGTCTGTGGCTCAAAAAATATTTACATTTTCTGATGTAATATACAGAGAACACTTTATGTATATTTTAAAAACATTTAAAGAAATATACTAACCTAACAGTTACTATGGTAGTAAGCATTCTGTAAAAGCATAGCAATATATAAAAGGTGTTTTTACTTCATATTGCTATTAACCTATTCTCCTATGTTATAAAACACATGGAATAATAGAAACTGAAGAAATAATCTAAGATGCTGGCATTGAATGTGACTTCTTACAAAAGACTTTTTGGAGTCTAACAAAAAATCAATTTTCCACTTTTCTATGAAGTTATTTTTAAGGCAGAAACTTTCTATAACTCATGCCTGAAGAATATCATTCTGGGAGGACAATATATTAAAATACTATGGAAACAGCAGAAGCAGAAGATAGAATATCTACATTGTTATAAAGGCCTAACTGGCAAACACAACAGTGAAAAAAGTTCCCTGAAAGAAGTACTTAACACCACCACCACAATCACCCATAAATATTATTACTAACTAAACAAAGAAAAACATCTTTAGAGAGGGAGGAATCCCTGAAAACAGAAAGTGTGAATATTTCAACCTTCAAAACACTCCTGTGAAGGGAGCTTCTGGCCTCTCACTCCCGTGAAGTGCAGTGAACTCAACTACAAACTCTCCCCGTGCTCGTGAATTCCATTTGGAGACTAGTCCTGAATTGACCAGCACAAGAAGTTTACCAGGGTCTTCATCTCCAACCTGTGGATCCAGAGCTTTTGATGGTTTTGGGTTGTTTTGGTTTTTTTTACAAGCTAAAAATCGTAACAGATTTATTCTACAACTCTATCAACTATTTTAAAAACAGCAGCAAAACACAGAAAGTGGAGCCCAAACAATGTCTATAAACTTCAAATGCCTCTTCACTCAAGATGGTACACTCAGAGGAGTTTTAGCAGACTCTCTAACTACACTGAACTATTACATTTGTTTTTTCCTATTTTCTATTTCATTTTAGGATATAAAAACTCTGCTACACAGTTTCTTAATGACATAATTTTGTCTCTCCCCTCTATTTGCATGAAGGAAATATTCAAGACAAAAATCAAGCTGACAAAAATCTTAATATGCAGTTTGGTAAAGTTCTAGTCAGTCTCTGAACAACACATTTATCTATCCAGTAAAGCTTGTGTTAATGCGATGGAAGAGTTTGGCAAATTCAACTCTAATGGAGCATAAAAGTGCTTTTGCTTGAAAGTGAGATCAGTTTTAAAAATTCAAAGCATGATCACTTTTTGCCTTTTTTTTTTTTTTGCGGGAACAATCTGATACAAGCAGCAAAGCTTAAATAAACTAGAAACATTTCAAATGATCCATAAAGGATTAATAAGCACTGCAGGAAGTCCTATAGGCTCAGTGTATACATTTTCCATCTTTTGCTCCTGAGACAGGCATGACATGAAATTCTAAACAGAAGTTTCAAAGTCACTGAATGTTAAGGGCTGCAGCTTTGATACTAGGGTAGAGTGGGGTTACCATCTTGGAATATTTAATTTAAATAGATAACAAAATATTGATTTTATTAGCATAATAAAGCCCCCAAATTATGGCCCTTCACCATTTTTTTTTTCTACTCGCAAACAGACGAATGGACAAAAGCAAAGCAAAAGGGGTAGTAGTAAGCTACAGGCCACTAATATAACAAGAACAAAATGACAGCTATTATTTTGGCAGAGATAATCTATGCTGAAACACAAAACACATGCACACAATTTCTTTCAATACAATTTTCTTGTCTTCCCACTGACTTCTATGATTACCACGGAAAGCAGGGTTCTAAACACATTTCTCAATTGAATCTTCAATCAATAACAGGAAAAAATTGAGAAGGGAGATATGGGAAAACATATTATAGTATTAGTAAGTGTTTGCAAAACAGACTGAACTTATCAATATGCATAAAAGTTGAGGGGGAATAAAATAAAAAACATATCAGTAACAATGCACCTTTACTGAAATTAGGGAAAAATAAAATTAAAAAAAAAAATAAATCCACTCAAACTCCAAAATATAACCAGCAGCAGAGACTGACCCAAGACTGGTGGAAGTGATCAAATTGTGCAGTCATACTTTCTTTTGTTTCCAGTACCACAGTTGTAAAATAAAGAATAATTCTGAATTACCAAATGATCTTTGGGATACGTGAACGTTCACAGGTAATTTTTAAACAGTGAAAAGAGAAAATCCCAAGATGACTAAACTTCTGGAATCTCAGATGGAGGTCAGCTTGACCCAAACTCACTTAATTTGCTAGCAAGAATCCAGACTGACTTTAACACTGACGGAGGAGAGAAGACAAATAATTCATAACATAATTGAGAGCATCTTGTGTTGGAAGATGGAAAAGTTTAGCCTCTGCTAAGCTTATAAGGCTGTTTACCACCCAGGCTTTCTGTTCAGAGCCAAAACAATCAACAGTAGAAACTGTTTAGGTGACAGTTAGATACAAATTGGAAGAAGTTCTTACAAGAGTGGAAAATAGGAAAGATTCAGAAATGCAACAGAAAAACACAAAGTTATAAAAGAACTTAAATATAAAAACCAGCAAGGATAATATTGGTCATATTGGGGCAGGAGGGAGGGAGGAGAGATGTGAGAATGATAAATGTTAGCTCACAGTGAGAGACTGATGCTGAAAGGCAAAAATTATGCTAAAATAATACACTAATCAAAAGGAAAAGTGAATGAGAAGAAAGAAGCAGAGAAAGAAAATGAACAAAGAACTAAAAGTAATCATTTCTCTGTATAAAGGCAGCAGAGAGACTTTGCTTGAAATGCTGTCTACAATCATGGGCACATCACAAAAATCAGACAGAAGAAACCAATACAAAGAATAGCAACAAAACCAGCTCTATTAAAAAAAAAAAAAATCCAGTGGTTATAAACACACCAGAGACAGTGAAGTAACATCACTTCCAAATAAAATTTGGAAAAAAAGAACGGCTTGAGAGGAACCACAAACATGTTACAAAAAAGAAATTTAAGTTTTACAATAAATAAATCTATGTATCACCAAAAAAAGAGTAAATTTTGTCCAGCTGTAGGAAAGATTTTTGTTACAAACTATCCGGAGTAATAGAAGTTGGTAGGTGTTTAATACAGAAGGTACCTTGAGCTTCATCATCTGCAGTGCTAAAACCAACCTACCTTAAGCAATACTATGCTTGAATACTGAGAAACAGAGAAGACAAAAGGGATTTTGATAAATAGCTATAATCCTTTGTGGACCCATCAAAACCACAGTGCACATCAGTGAACATCAGCACTCGCCGATAACTTCGTTTTGCCACCACTCTCGTGGCAGAAGAGGAATAAAAAGAATGCAAAAGGCAGTCATGAAAGTAGAAGTTGACAAAAGAAAGCCTGCAAGTGTGGGCAATGAAGCACATAGAAGATAAATTTGTTGGTTTGGTTACTTTTCTTTGCAATTCAAAATAGAATTTCAGTGAAGCTGAGAATATGACAAAACCGCAGCAGAGAGAACTAAAAATATTTTAAACACTCTCAAATAGTTTCTGCAGCATCTTGCCACAAAGTGCCATACAGAAGCTGTGTCTGCAGCAGACCTCTGAAGGGATGCAGGTGAAAATACCTCTGAGTTCTGTCAGAAACATCAGCCACTAAGTAGGAATTTGCACCTTCAACAGAAGTTTTATTGAAAAAAAAAATCATCCTTGAGGCATTTGTTTGAATCATTAGGCATGCAGTTAATGTCAGAGACCTTTATTACACTGGGCAAATCCCTTCATTAACTAAAACTCCTTGTTCATAGGTTAACACTTAACCGGGCTGGTTTGGGGCTGCAATGACCTGATAGCATAAAAGACTGAACGTTCTTCTCACTATTTAAACTGAATTGGAGTATTTGATCAGCTTTAAACTTGTTTCATCTTCAGACTGGGTTATGATTCTGGCAGTGCCAGAGAAAGCAAGTGGCACTGCTAAAAGAAAGTTAGGGCTGCTGCATGGTTTGCAATGGGAGAAGACTATTTGCTAAACCAAAGTAAAACATCAGACAAAACTATGAAATCCACTGGAGATAGGTTTTTTTTCTACTTGCAACCTTCCTTACCACTCATGTCCACAAGAACTGTTTATTTATACAACTTTACAACCCAATATAATAATACATTTCCTAGCAAAGAAAGCAAATTTATATTTGTGTGTTTAGTTTGACTTCATTGTACAAAGGAACCTCCTATTTCCCATGTCAGCCTTGTTTCTCTCCTTTCCTGTAAATCCCTCAGTCACATGACCAACATTTACAGTGGACCAAAAGAGGCAAGTGAAAAGAGACAGGTAAATGAGGAAAAAACTTATCTGGTAATGACTTTCATTCTTGGACTAAATTAATAATGTTAATTAATTTATTCCATTTTTACAATGGAATTTTCATACATAACTGTTGAATATACTTTTTTTTTTTCCAAAATAGGATCCTTCCCACTACTCAGAAATAATCAGTAAGCAATTATGGAGATGAGGGAGCAGAAAGATGAGAGAAACTAATGTCTTTTGTTTTTTCTAATAGCTGATCAATTTGGCTGTTTAATATAACTAAAAAGGCAGTAATATTAGGTGTTCAGAACAGGACTGTATTTTGCCAAAGGCATTATTAACAATTAATAATCATTACACAGTGCCTTGTTTACCTGACCTTGTGTAAATTCAGCAGCCTTGTAATTAGCCCCATATTTTGCATATTTGTGTATTTCCATGCATAGGATTTGACTCATTCACTCATCCATTAAAATTTGCTTGACAGACATAGATGGATAATCAGGGTACAATTTGTATTTACTGGATTATAGAAAATTGCCCAAACTATTACGGTCCAGGAAAGTGCATTTTTTTCTTTCTCTTGTGAAAGATGCAAAAGCAAATAAATATCCCAGGATGGCCCCGAGGCTCTCTGAGGAAGTAGCAGAGCTTTCATGATCTGAGAGCTTTAATGCAACTTTGCTCTGAAAACCAGGTTGCTGGGTTAAAAAGTAAAACAACTAGAGCCCACCTTTTCCTTTAGGCAATGCAAAAGGTAATTCTTCAGTAAGAAATACCTCCTGTAAAAGCCAACATCTTGGTATTAAGCACAGCTTCATGGAAGTTGATGTCTTATACTATGGAAAAAAGGGAATATTTTTCTCCCACTGAACTACTTTCCAGTAACTTCCTAACTTTCTGAGTAGCTGGAATAATTATCTTGCTACTTTCCCATTCAGGGATAAAAAAATTACCTTAAGATTCTAATTTTTTTTTTAAGCATTAGGAAAAATAATGAAATTATATTGCTAGATATGCTACAATGTTTTAGAATAAGGTAATTAGCAGTTAAATAGATATCATTTTGTCCCCAGAAAAAATAATAGCATATGGAGCTGGCAGCCATAGCTGCTGACACCTCTGGAAGTACAAAGTATGAAAGATCTCTACCAAGCATTTAGCATGGAAAGCAAAAATACAGAACAGAATGGGGCATAAAAGAGCCCGTTTACCTCGGTGTGAGTGCTGGTATCTCATAGAGGTGGAACAGTCTTGCCAAAAAATACAAACATTTTACTGGTTTCTCCTGAAAGAATGACTTTTGCCCAAAAAGAAAAGTCAGACACATTCATTAGATGTGTAACACTTCTACATTTTTTTAGCAACTTCTGTAATTAAGGGGAAGCCTTTGTGCAGCTTCTTCCCTAACGTACGTCACTAATGTGGCAGAAAAGCCATTTATTTCCTCCTATGAATCCAGAGCTCACAGTAGATTCTTATTCTGGTACCAGAAGTCAGATCTTTAAAACAAATAACA
The DNA here is from genome assembly GCA_013399075.1 of Chloroceryle aenea. NCBI lineage: Eukaryota > Metazoa > Chordata > Aves > Coraciiformes > Cerylidae > Chloroceryle > Chloroceryle aenea. The sequence continues at coordinate 105,814 of VWZY01009940.1, read as the reverse complement.
AAGCAGTGGCAAGAGTTGAGCATCATCTCTCTCCCTCTTTTTTCCTAAAAAAGCCCTTAAGATAATTACCATTTTGGCATCCTTTTAAGATCACCTGCAAACAGAGTATCTGAAGTACCTGCGAGTAATGAACATGAAAGTAATGTTTTAATGAAACACTGTAAGATAGTCTAATAGCTTCCCCTCTCGTGGCAGGCACTCCTGGTTTTACTTCCTCCCAATCTGGATAACTGGCCACAGTTATCTGTGGACTTTGTTTTCGGTGACCAACTAAACTGCATGTAGCAATTCACTCACCTAATTTAAGGTTTTTCATTTTCCCCTGTCATAAGTCTTGAGGGAGAAGAGAAGAAAAGAATACCAACCCCTCTCCCCCTTCCTGAACTAGGAAATCTTAATTAGAATCTCAGTAATTTCAGTTCAGGTTTTAACTGCTGTCTTGATGTAACTGAAGGTATTAAACGTTCAAGTAAAGCACTAAGAAGAGATCAAAAAGATCCCCCAGACTTCCCAGGCTCATCTACCCACTGTCCTGGCCAATGCAGTGGCATTTTTGGGTCATCTCTTCACTGAGGGTGAACAGATTAGTCCCGAAGTAACACTGTCATCTCTTCCCCTAATTCCCTGCTGCTGGAACAATTCTGTCCCTCTTCAGGCTGTCTCCTAACCAGTTCATGTTTGTGTTCAGTGCTCTTTTCACAAGGACAGCTCTAACAGAAGCTGAAAAAGCTTAGTACCAGGAGAAAATAAATCTCTACTGCATTGTCATTTCAGCCTTAATATTTTGGTGTCAAGAAAACCAGTACTAAATGCCAACCTCTTTGCAGGTTGAACACAAACACCCAGGCAGGGTCAGTTTTGCTTCCATTCCAGACCTCCGAGTGGGAGGCAGTCTCAAGTGAGTGACAAAACAGGGGGGACATTTTAAAGTTTATCATGTTTTTAACTACTACAAATGACATGTTCCCAGCAGCTACTCCATCACCTTCTCAAACATGCCAGTATCAAGGTAAAGGGGTGCCCAAGAGTTCTGAGCCACCTAAGAGACATAAAAAGCAAACCACCTTTGTTAACATCACTACTCAGACATAGTTAGAATGACCTAAAAACAACTAATGAAGTCTGTGAGAAGAATTAAACTGAAGAAACTTGAAGAAGGAAAAGTTGTAGCTCTTTGTACCCACAATTAAGATGAAAGTGGAGAGAAGGGGAGGGAAAAAGATTTATCTAGATGCCTTGTATCTAGAAAAAGATCTGGCCTGTAACCACACAGACTGCATCAACACGAGAGACTAAAAGCCTTGGTTATGATGCTGGCTTCTCATCCACAGATCTGTGTCTAGAAAGGTATAGGATAAATTATATAGAAACGAAATATACTTTTCATTATGAAAGTTTGTAATCACTCTTGGAGAATCTTCCTTATCAATCTCAGATGATCCTCAAATAGTCATTTGCTACTCTGGTTTCTTCTCTTTCTCAAGGACCCCTGATACTGAGTGGCATCCTGCACTAGCCTCACGAAGCAGTGGCATAATGGAGTCAGCAGAAGATGTGCAAAAGAGAACTTTGAAGTAATCCCTCACAATTCCTTGGAAGATAACACAGGCTTATTCTGTTAATTTTAAGTCCTTAAGATGCCTGACTCCCTCTTGTTGGGAAGTCTCCAAAGACAAGTCAGGTCATGCCAAATTTTGAATTCCCTACAAGGAATTTCAGTCTCTCTCACTTCAGGGGTTGGGGAGTGAGCAGAAGTGTTCCATCCAAAAACTACCTTCTGTTTAATCAGTGGGGGAACTCTCTCAAGGACCATATCACAATTCAGTTTACCCCGTTATTGCTACTTCACTGATTGGTTTTTTTAAACCTAACAAGGTGATTCCTCAAAGATGCCCCATTAAAGGAACACGACAGCATAAATGCTGATCCCTTATCATAGAAAGGAGGAGAGGTGGAAAACAGTGGGAGGGAGGGGGAATTTGATTAATTGCTTCCTTCAAACAAGCATAAAAACCACATGCAAATAGTAAAGAATAGTGTGAAAAAGCATCACCAACACTGCATGAACTAGTGGAAGCCAATCTAATATTTCTAAGTGTATTAATCTTAATGCCATTATTCATACCCATATAGACACACATACACATAAAAAAGAGAAATCCTAGCAAATTTGAATTCTATATTCAATCTTTGCACTTGATAGGTGGTCAATGGGTAGCTCTTGTTCTATTGCAAGATCATGAATGGCCTCAGGATGAGAAAAAGTGTATTATACAACAAAAGTTCTTCCAGTAATTACAAAGTTCTTGCAGAATTCTAATGTTATATTCTGCAACAGAATTAAGCATATGCTATTTTGTGTCTATGCATTTAGGAGGGTGAGGGGCTTCTCTGTTTTTAAACATTTCTGGCCCCTTTGTAGTATAGTCAAATGTTGCTTTGGATATTAAATTGAGAATTTATCTTAAATGGAAACAAACAACTTCGCTAAAAATTAGACATTTATGACTTGCAAATTACAGATACTAATTATTTTCAGTATATACAATTATGATATTCTCAAGAGGTATTAATTTTGGGACAGATGTGCTTTCATCATGTAATTTGGAAATTAAGTTACACTCTCACGTATGGGAACTCAGAAGTCTGAATTTGTGTAAAGATAGGATTGATAGAAAGGAATTTTGTCTTGCTAATTTTCTCTCTCTCTCTAACCTCCCTCCCCCCACTTCTCTCTCTGATGAGAGTGTGACCAGCAATCCTCACAGCTGGGTTGCCTTGCACTCAAAGGAATAGGGGCTGACTGCAGAGCTGATGAGGATACACTTCCACTTGACTCCACCTCCTGTTTTGTCCTTTCAGATAATTCTTCCAAATCCAGTAACTTCTCAAATTTTAAACAATAATTAAGATATACCATACTGTAAAATATGCACGGTGCTAAATATTTCATATTCATGGCACACTGCACAAATTAACTGTTGCTAATGCAAACACATTAAAAATATGTACAATCGAAACTGAAGGCATTGAAAAAAATTTCATTGACTGGGACTAAAAGGAAGAATTTTGCTATGCTGACCATATTTTTAATAGGAAAGAAAAGGGTATCACTACAAAATGCTCTCCAACACGGGCATGCCTATAATCTTCAAAGACAGGGTGTGACGAGATAAAGAAATAAAGAACACAAGAAAAATGCCAGTTAAATAAACCTTGGGGATGGTATTGTTGTTGAGTGGGTGCATTAATTAAAGAAATCTATTTGCAAGTTCATACTTGTTTTTCACATTTGAACTGTAACCACCAATGCAGAAAGGAAAAAGAAGAGACAAAAAGAAGACTGCTTTCTGGTCCAGTATTAAAAAAGAACATCTTCAAACATCAACATTGTGTTTATACTGTTCCATAGATGGTTGAAGATGAAGATGCAAGACATTTGGAGCATCTGCTACAATTCTGAAACTGAGATTTTTATTTTTAGATTAAATGAGTTCAGTTACTGCATAAACATTTCTATCTGGAAATCTTTACTGAAAGTTGTGGGTTTTTGATGCCACTCTTGCAGATGCCACTTACAAAGATAATGATTTTGTACAGGAGCAAAGGAAAACATCTACTTGTCAAATTCTGCAGAGACTTAATTTTCAACGTAGAAACCTGGTATACATTTGGAAAACCTCGTTTCTCTCCTACATTGGTGGATCCAAAGCCTAACAAGAGTCTACTAGGCTAAAGATACTTGAGTAGTTGAAACTCCTCAGATGAAACAAAGTGAGCAAGACTGTCAAGTAGCTGCTGGAGACAAGCCCGAGATGTTTGTGGGATGGTGTCACAGCTCCACTGCTAGCTCAGGGGGTGCCGAGTGGGCCATGTGACCCTTGGGAGGACCCAAGGGCTATTGATGAGCCAGGACTCACTGTAGTGCTGATCAAGTAGGGACTAGACCCTTCCCATGCAAAAAGATGCACCAGCTAAAGCCCATCTATGCCAATGCACCTAGCATGGGCAACAAGCAGGAAGAGCTTTAAGGCATTGCCCAGAAGAAGTATGATGTAATTGTCCTTATGGAAACATGGTGGGATGGATCCCATAACTGGAGCACTGGAGCCGCCATCCCTGGAGGTGTTTAAATGGTGTGGACCTGGTGGTCAGGGACACTGTTTAGTGGCGAGCTCGCAGTGTTGGGTCGAAGGTTGGACTAGATAATCTTGAAGGTCTCTTCCAACCAAAGACATTCAGTGATTCTGTGATGCATGGAACTAAAGCACAAGCAGAGCTACCAATTCACCAGTCTCAACTTGCAAAGAAACAGACAGGACAAAAAAACACCACGTTTGTATGAAAATGTAATGTTCGGTAAAGAGTGGCAGTAAAGTCCATCAGTAGATAGAAAATTAAATATAATGTGAAGACAAGTCTAGCCAGCCTGACTGAAAAGCCTCAAGGACTCTTTACAGAGACCTATACATAGGATGCTACATGTGGGCTGTTCTGGAGCACAGCTTTACTATCTATGTATTGAAACAAGGTTCTGCACTCAGACCAAACTCTCTCTCAAAGCAGGCATAGCATACAAAGCAATTATTTTCTTAATGACTGGGGATTTAAAAAAAATAAATGTCATAGATCCAATGAAAGAAATACTGGCACTGTAGAAAACAGAGACTGTATAATACTTGTAAGAGTTTGGTTTCTGATCAAGACATAGTGAAGCAAAGGCAAAACCCTTTTGTGAAGCCATGGATAATGTAAAGCTATGTTGCCATTTCTTCCACCAGATGGGAACAGTCTCACTTAAAATGAAATAACATCTCTTTTTAATCTCTTACTATCCAAAACTTCACTGCCTCTTAAAACTCTCTCTCTCTTAAACAGACCTGCAGAAGTAAAAGCTTCCTGAGTAAAGAGGAGCAACAAACATCAACTCTAACACAGCACAGGTTGCCAGAACTGACCTGGGTGTCTCCTAGAGTACAGCCAATCCTACAGACAATTTGTTGCATTAACTCTGGTACTGATTAGACTTCTCTTTGCCACTGTAAAAGACAAGTTAATAATTCCCTAGCAGTCTCCTTCAGCAAGTGAGTTGCCTTCCCCATCCCTAAGCACAGGAATGAAGCCACAAAGGCAGAGTTCATCTAAATAGTGCTGCCCAGACTCATTGCTTTGAGGTTTTTTCCTCATATAACTTCCCGCACAGGAACCAAGCTGAAAGGTCTAAGTTATCCATTTGATCTGTTTGATCCTTTAATGCTTCCACATTCACCCATTTTCTCTTGCTATGTCAAATACTAAATGACATCAAGAACTAAACAGCTCTTTAAGTTGAATGTAAAGTTTTTGTAATAGCCTTCTAACTCCAAAGCTTCTCTGAGATTCTGAATACTGGAATCACTTCTGTTGAGGAACATCTCATTTAATTTTCCTAAGAATACTTTACCAAGGAACAGAGCAGAGACTAAATGCTACTGGAAATATTTTTTGGCAATTTAAAGCATAGCTGCTTTAAACCATAAAATGAAAATAATTCTTTTAACATATAAAGTTAGGAAAAACCAGACACCTGCAAGACCCATTTCCACCAACAATGAAAAGCATGCTGAGGAAAACACAGATGAAGTTTCTCTTGTATGCCCCCTGTTGCCTGCCAACCCCTTACCCAATAACCTTCAAGAATATGGACTATGAAAGATGGCATCAAATCAAAATGTTTGAAAAAGAAGGTAACTGCATAAAATATTTTTAACTTCCCAAGTGCTATAAAATTTAATTTAAGCTTTCTTTTAAATATAAGGCAGGTTCATAATAAAGACTAAGAAACTTTAGGACAGGTAAGTTAGATTTCTTACAATCATTATAAAATGTACCATATTTTGTTCCTTTATATGGCCATTCAACTCTCAATTACCATTGATAGACCCACTTTAGTTTTATAATCTAAAGCAAGTAATTTTCATTTTCTAAAACCATCACTGGATTGTGGATTTCTGTATTTTAGTGACTTCTAAGAAAACATTTCTGATAATTTCTGATTATTTTTAGGTCATCAATGTCAAAGAAACTTATCTTTGTGAAAAGAACTGTGTCCAGTGAAAAGGTGATCTCTTCAGTTTCAGATTTTAACTTTGCTTTCCTGAGTGATGCAAGGTGCTTGAGTGCTGTAAGCACTGCTAGTTATGCATATATCAGACAGCATCAAGTATTCAAGGCCAACAGACTTTGTTGACTTGAGTCATCTCCTAGCAAAGTGGTTGTAATATGCTCGCTATTAAAAGTTTGTGTGGAATAATACAGACTTAATCTGGTTAAATATTTCCATAATTTGTTGTTGCAAGTTATTACAGTATAAGGCATTAACTGTCTCAAAATTCCATGAGAACTGGTGGTTTTAAAACTCACATTAAGCCTCAGTTTACTTGGACATCTGCTTCTTGTAATGCCTCTCATCAGAGACCAGTGGGATCCTTTTGCAGCAAAAATTTAAATTGAATGTAACAAAAACCTACACAGATTTAAAAGAGCACTCTAAAACTGCAAAAAAAAAAAGAAAGATGAACACCAATCCTTTCAAGACCAGTGATTTGTCATAAATTCTCTTGTGATTCATAATTTGTTATTAAAATAGTCTCAGAAGAAGCTACACAGCATCTGTAGCACATCTGTCAATCCAAGGTATCCAAAGAAGGGAACATTTGCTCAGTCTCTCTCAAGTCACTTGCTCATTAGTAATGCACTTGTGGCAGAAGTCTTCACAAGCTGCACAGATTTGCCCCAAGTTTTTAAATCCTCGGCTACAGAATTTTATAACAAACACTGCTACTGGTACCCCAATGCCTCACACCTCATAGGCAGTTTAAAGCCAGATCAGATAGAGCGAGCTGCAACCACGGCTCTATCCTGAAGCACAAACATCCTCTCCAAGTGTTGCCAAAATTCATCATTGCTTCGACTGGGGCAACAGATCAGTTCCAACAGAGTTCCTTCAAAGACAGTGCTTTTTGTAATCCTCTGAAGACAGCAACATCTTGTTATTAGATGAGTGATTCAATCACCTAGGTAAACATTACACACTTGGTGGCAATCATAACCATGACCATATTTACCTCTGGGCACACTTCTGTAACGTGATCTTCACAATACTGCCATTTAGAAGCCTAAGCAGACAAATTATTGTGATAATAAGCCCTTACATTCCTGTATTCTGCCTACAGAGGAAATTACAAAGTTAGTTTTACTCTATTGAAGCAATCCCCATTTCTTAGAACCTGTTCCATGCAGTGACCAGCCTGGGGAGCCTTTTCTGCAAGAGCTGAGAGATCTCTACTGTCATTAAGTCCTCTCTGGCACGGTACCGGACTGCGGACTAAGCACTAGGAAGAATCAACAGTAAAACTGACACGGCTCCTTTGGTTCTGTTCACTCATTCTCAGTGGGTACAATTCGGAGTGCAGAAAGTCACACTCTGCCTCACTCAACCATCAGTGAGATGGATGCATGTCCATCATGGCTGGTAAAATCCAATAGAGAGAGTTAAGCCCTTTGTAAAGACGTATCGATCATTACTCTGAAACACTTCACTAAAAATCATATTGATGCTGTAAGTCTAAACCAAACAATTCCTTTACAGGGCAGATCGTGGAGAAGTTGCAGTAATAGTGAATCAATTCCAGTTAACAGACACTATGAGTGCTGTGACAAGTAACTGCTTATGTGTCCCCAAAATGCACTACATACGGTGACCAAAGGGTTACAGTTTATTAAGTGTAAATGATATCAGAAAGACATATGTGTAATGCTTTCATATGGTGGAATACTGGCTGCTCTGTTCAATATCCAAGGTATTTCTAATTTCTTCCTGGTTAACCAAAACACAGTTCCAAATACAAGGCATTTGTCAACCACAATCAAGGAAAGAATCAGGAAACGGCACTGTGGAGGGGAGGAGAAACTCTTGATTATCTGGTGGCAGCCTCCCTTCCTTCTCTCAGGTCCTGAGTATACTGTGAATGGAATCACATTAATCCTTTATCTTCCAGTCCAATTGCTTTCCATTCTGCTTTGACTTGGAAGCTTTCAGTACTAAAAATAAATGTTTCGGTTCCTGTATGTAGAAACCAAAATGACAGCGATACAAGTTCAAACCTGGAAAAGACTCAAAGCCATTTCCATACAAACAGGAAGGACTTGAAATAATCACTGGAGTTAATTTGATGGCAGCTATCTTATTGTGCCTGCCACATCAGCTGGTGTCACAATTCCTTCTATTTTCTGGCCCTCCCTACTCTTCATCTCATGCACATACACTTCTAGTACTACCAGCACAACAAAAAACAATGTACCATTGCCTCTCCTAAGAACCTTTCCCTCGTGCCAAATAAACTTCTTACCCCTGCCCACCCACCAAACAGGAAAGCTTCCAATGCATGAACATGATTACAGAAGCCATGGCTATCAGCTGCAATGGTATTTTCACCTGTTCACGTGGTGTACACCCGTGGGTTGTTGGCAACACACTTGATTGAAGTGGGGGAGATTCCAGGTTCGCAGTGAGCCCTGTCACCTCTCCTCTTAAGTGACAATGCCACGCACTGCCCAAACCTGTGTGAATCCTCTTGACTCTTACAATATTATCTTAGCAATCTTCTGCATTTTTAAGGGTGCAAAATACCAATGCCAAACCCAAGAACATATATACACTCGTTAGAACGGCAATGTAAATATATAAAATAATAATGCAAAGATCTTGAAAAGTCCACCAACATGCTTTTATTCTGCAACCTAATATGCAAGCAGTACACCACCCCACCGCAGGTAAGAAATGAGAAATTTTGAGGGCTATTGAACACTGAATTTTCGCAGCTGAACACTAGAAAGTTATTTAGCAGCGTTCGATAGACTTCAAACTCACTTCTGCCTGCGGGTTACAGTGGTCCAGACTGTCAAACAAAAACTGTGCAATACAGGTTGAACCAAATTTTTTAAAATATATTTTACAATCCTTTTAAAGTTTGCATCATTTTATGTATTTTGAAAAACAAAGCAAGGTCTGAAGATGCCATGCACATACAGAGCATCAAAATAAAAACGATTTAGCTTATAAATGTACTACTAATAATATCACAGGTGTCTGTTTAAAAACAGGATTAAAAACCTGCTGGTTCAGGAGCAATAGCTTTCCAGTCCAACCAGTGCAGTGTGAATTTTGCTCCTGCTCAAATGGCACATTCAATAAGCTGGCGTTTTTTATTCAGTTCTTTTCAACTGGCAAAACTAACACCTCGACAGTGGAGGAAGACGTGGGATTCATTTTCTGGTTGTGAATAGTGATTTTCACATGGCTTTTTAAAAGGGGATCTAAGAGTTGGCATTTATTTACCACGTGCTCAAAAATGAGCATAGGAAGATTCTAGTGGGAAACACAAAGCAGCTTCCATCATAACAATTAGACCATTTTCTTTAAATGAAATGATGCTCTCCTTATGCAAAAGTGTTGGTCAGTTTTTCCATTTATGCTGGTGTATTCCAGCTTTCACCCATTCCCTAGCATGGATGTTTCACTGATGGCTGAGGGTAACACTTCAAAAATGAACTAGCTAAACAAACTTCCCAGCAGCACTTGACAGAGCTACACCTATTCTTCCCCATTTCCAAAGCAGTACAGAATTAATTACCAGTTCTATGGATCTATTGTAAGTATAATAGACTAAAGAGCTATCACAGACACATTTATTGTAAAAGCACAATCCCAAGAGTGTCTAGTAGAGGGCCAAAACGATTAACACAAATGCTTTGTCAGATCAAAGATAAAACCTGCACCGCCCAATTGAGGAATGAATTAGAACAGTGGGTTATCTTTCAAATTAACCAGGGCAGTTAGTGAGGAAAATTTCATGAAAGTGTAATTCTTAGCCTTTGTGAATCCACACAGCAGGCATTCTGCCAGCTGACAAGATGATGAAATTTTCATGCTTAAAAAAGCCCTCTTCATTTCCCAATTTAGATTAGCTAGCATTTCTCTCTCTTTTCATCTATTTGCTCTTCTGAAGCAGAATTAAAAAAGAGAAAGCACACAACGGGAACAATCTCTCACAGAATAATGCATCGCTGAAAAGAAATCAAATCTTTGCCTATCTTTTTAGACAGAGTTAGGAGCAAGATTATTAAAATTGACATTGTTAATGCCATTAAGAAATCTACAAACACTGGACAATGATAGGTATCTTTGGGAAGACAGAGATAAAACATTTCAATGCTTAATGGCAAAAAAAATTACCGTGGAAACAAAATTTTGTATGAAGGTGAATAATTTACAAAAACAATGGGATTCAGTGAGGCTTATAAAAATACTATTTAACACTTCACATCTGTATCTTTTTAAAGGAAAGAAGGATATTGCCATTGCATTTATTTATTTAGCAGTTTCATGTGCCAGAAAGGGCAAGAAGATTTTCCACTTTTAGATTTTATGGTGCACACACACCCCCTCCCCTCTAAATTCACACAGCCACATATAAAAACATTTCAATTAAATAAAGGAAACAACATGCAATGATCTTAAATACTTCTAAAAATCCAATTCAAAGCTCACTGAAAATAAGTAGGCTTATTCATTTCAGTGAGCTGTGAGGCCAAAAGGCTCCAGACAGGAGCTGTCTTCATAAAAGGTAGCTCGCCGGTTTAAATGTGAAAAAATTCATTTTTGCATTTGATGTTTTTGTATCAAGTGCCATCTGACCAATGCACAAACAACAGCAATATCTAAAAACAGAGTGACAAAATGAGACAACATATTGGTCGATTTTAAATTGATACTTCTGTTCCTTTAATGTGCTGCCCCTACAAAATTAGTCTGCTGAACAAGAATCTCCAAGTTTCATCAGCTGTGTTGTTCAGACAGTTCTCTGCCATCCTGTTTCTGGGGGTGACTTTATACCTGACAGTATTATGTATAGCAGGGCAAGCACCCCTTTGATGAATTTCAACTCCAGCTACTGTACAGTCACTACAAGCACTTGAAGAAAGGAATAAACTAAATCTCACAGCATCTGATTTTCTAAGAGCTAACAGGATGAAAAGTTTACTTGCCCAGCTCTGTGGAAAGCCCTTTTTTAAAATGAAAATGATTGTGCAGTTTGGATTTACTTTTTACAGGAAAGTAATTTTACATTTCCAGAGCCCATATTCTGCAGTCAACAAATAGTTTTCAACCTTACTGTTAAAGCTAACTAGGTTAAAAGTAAATTCTCAGGACTAAAAATATTACCAGGATTTTACTTACAAGGACAAATAAATACCTTTTGAAGGACACTTCATTATCTCATATGGCATGTAGGAAGACACTTAACAGATTTTTAATAGAGCGTAAGCAAACTGCAATTTTCAATATTCAAACATTTCACAGTTTGGTTCACAGCTTGGTCTTGAAAAATAAACAAATAAATAAATAAATAACTGGAGAACAGAGTAAAATATTACACCACTTTGTTCTTATCAGTACCTTAACTAGATCTTCATTCATCAAGTTTACTACTGCACATCATAGGCACACATTTTCTAGCACTTTATATGCCAGAATGTATTTAGAATGTGTTGCTCTGTATTATCATAATGTACATACATTAAATCTAAAAAAGCTAATCAGAAGCAACTTTCCCACAAAAGCAATCTGTGAACAAATTGCTTTGACATTATTTAATGCCCCTCTGTATAGTTTTATGTGTATAGCAGTATCCATTGGCTGATAGTTTTGCAGCCAGCTGGACTTTTCAATAAAGTAATGAGAGATCTCACATTTTGGGAACTTCATCTGTCCAAGTCATCCACCTTCAAATTCAACTGAAAGGAACAATCTGTCAAATACCACCTGCATTTAAAAAGTCTAAGAGAGGTTTGAACTCCTTTAGATGCAAAGACCTTCAAAAGAAGGATTTATATGTTCAGAAATTATTACATTTCCAGAAAAGAGATAATAAAACACTGAACAGCCTATCAATAAGAACTACTATAGAAGAACAGCAACACAAAATGCACTTAGTACTAAACTGCAGTGATACTTCTTAGCATTGTAGCTGCCATCTGCACAATACTTGAGAAAACACACCATGAATTCAGTAAGCCACTCATTTACAGGCCAAATATTCAGAACCAATTTATAGGCTTGAGTACATCAAATATTATGAGCACCCAAAGGTTATGAGCACCTTCAAAACTGATGTCTGTCATGAAGCTGTGTCCCAACATGTGATGTTGGGACAACAAAAAATGGCAGCAATGCAATACGGTAAGAGCAATGAAAATTTGACCCAAATGGTTAGCTGCCAATTCACAAAATATGATGTTTCCAGCATATTAGAGATGCAAAACATACTGATATAATCTAAACATCTTTTTTTTGTTTTCCTAATCAGTCACCACTTTGTATGGGGTGAAGACAGGAATTCCAAATGCTACTTTTTCTTTGTCCCCCCACTCACCCCCCAACGCTGTACAAAGCCAACCACTACCATCAGCACTTTAGATTTCTTGCACTGCCCCCTCCAAGCAGAATTGTATCCAATTATTTGCCTTTTTATCTTTTTTCCCCTCTCTCAACCACCATTATTAAGAAGGATTCATAGTATTTCCCTTCCTCTTGTCCTTCAAATAATTTTTACAGAGCTACATTCAGTTCACAATGTAACACAATACACATCAATTTGAGTTGGAGAAGGAGAAACAGATTTTAATTACATGAGAAATTTATATCTGCACCTTTGATAGGCTTCATAGCTTTGCTCAAAAGCCTTAAGATAATCAACTGCACTTTTTAATCTAAAAATCTGTAAAACAGAGAGCTACTACATCTGTAATAAAGCTGACACACAGTTACAAAATGTTAATACATCTGACAGTCTTGACTTGCAACTGAACTGAAAAATCAAAAACATTCTAAACTAATATTTGAAATAATTAATCAATTGCTTTATTTTCATAAAGTTGGGGTTTGACCTTGCATGCTATTACCTTGGACTATACCAACATAAGTAAGGTGACAGTCACTGAAGTAAGAGTGCCACTTAGAAAGCTCATTTCATAGAGCAGAGTATTTCTGAATACTTACATTATAGTATTTTCTGATGTAGCGCCTAATATCCAGCAGTAATTTGTTGCTTATTTGAACCACAGAGTTGAAAGGAGGCTCTTCACATTCTCTCTTACTGCACCTTTGCAGGCTGGGTTCAATAAAGCGCCCCTGAAACCAGAAGTGTAAAACCAGCACGCATGGTTACAACAGGTGATGGTAGCAGGAGCTATCACAGGAGTTTACACAGAATACATATTTTGAAACAAGAAAGGTCTTAAAGGGCCTCTAATATCTAGGTCATCTTTCTTCCCAGCACAGGTGGTCACACCTATATAAAGACTCCCCTGACCTATAGTTTTCCCCTTCTCTTCTTAATGAAAGGTCTTTTGGAGAACATGCTTCCCCACCTATTACAAAGTTAATAATTCAAAAAATTCTGTTGAGCAAAAAAAAATTAACTGTGGACAAATCACACTTCCCTGTCTCCCTCGAAACAACAGCGGTTTGTTGTTTTGTCAGGGATATCAAAGTTCTGCTTACACCACTGAAATCAACCAATTAAGAAATTACCAACAGGCTTGTAAAGACAAACCTCATCAATCAAGAATGACATGATCATCTTTTCTTCTCTCAAATTTTCTCAGAGTGCACAGAAGAGTTCCTACAGTTTTACACCATCTCATTTCCCCTTACTTTCAAAACTTTCTGAACACCTGACATTAAAATTGCAGAACCTCAGAGTGATGTATGAGCAGCTGAAATTAAGTTAATAGAACTCTCATTAAAATAAGAACAACATGGTAGGTTGGATGCTCATACAAATTTTAGAGAAGTTTCTTCCAAGTTAAGACTTTGCTTTTCTGTCCCATTTTGGTTAAGCCCCCACCCACAACAGTAAATAACTCCAGGTGGAAGAGAAGGTTCTTATGGGTTCTTGGTGTGNTATTGATTTTTTTTTTTAGTTTGTTGTTGGGGCTTTTTTTGCAGGGAGAGGAAGGTTGGGGGGGGCAGGGTATGTATTTTTTTTAAAGGAGCTGGACATCAACTACTCTTCAGTCAGCCCATCTGCAAGTTGTCAAGCCCACATGTAATTAACTGTCTTATTTACAGCTGCAATGAACAAAAGTCAAGGATTTGCAAAGCACTGCTCGATTTGTGTGTCTTCTCCTCTCAGTTACTTCCAAACACTGCTTTATTTTGATTCAAAAAAATGCAAAACATCTGCTGTTTGTCCAAATTAACTTAAAATAATTACTTTTAATTTAGATAAAAGATTTATTTGCTTTCAGTTTCAAGGTTTTCACTACTCTGAAGCTTGCTAATTTACCAATGACTAATACATACATAACATTGCTGTAGAGTTAAATACGTGGCTCTATTTCAAGTTGTGATCCAAGGTCAGAGATACATTTTTTGGCAGAACTTCTCCACAAGAATGTACCCCTAATGACTTTTTATGTTCAATACACAAAGTCAGAAGGAAAGATAACACAGAAAAACCTTACTGTCAAGAAGGGAGGTGGGATGCAGCAAGATAAACACAACTTTCAAAAACACTTTGTTCCAATTAATATGATTTAGGATAAGAAATTGCCATTCCTATATGAAAGTTTCATTAATGAGAACTGGAAGTTACTAAGGTGTTAAGATAAGGATTGCTTAAAAAGTTCCATCAACAGTCATTCACGACTGTGGGCAAACAGATTAATGAAGCCAAATAATCTCCCATGTTCTGCTAGACGACACAGCTGAAAGGCAAAAAAAGGGAAAAATACTTCAGCACTATTCTACCAGCAAATTCTGTTCCAAAGCTATAAATAGCAGGACTCAAACAATATGATATCTTCTACATCCTATGAATCCTATCTGAAAAGCTCTTCTCTCTACAAATATTTTTCTCCCTCACCGATGAACAGAAATGAAAGGGGAAAAGAAAACCACAAACCACCAACTGACCGAACCATCAAAGACATTGTCATAAATGTTTTCTGTTCCGCATTTGAGGCAGCAAAACTTGAATCTTTCACAATCCCTATATTTCTCCTCATCAGTGAGCTGCGCTGGGCCACCAACCAAGGCATCATTCTCCTCATCTTTATGGTAATGGTGATGGACTCTGAATTGGGAGGGATCCAGTCCTATTAATAAGAAACAAAAATTTCAAAAGACTAAGAGGTCAACCATGCAAGTAGGCTCATTTTTCCTATGCTTGGTGAAGCAGATTCAAAAGAAAGTTACAAAATGTAAATTCAGAAGCTGAAAATCTCTCTTTAGCAAAGCTTGCTATATAAAACATAAAATACATTTGGCAATTTGAAACCACGAATAAAGGTTCACGAAACACGCAGAAGTCTTATCTTCTTACACAAGACTGCTTTATAAATAAAGCAAGCACGCTGCATTATCATGGGAGCACGCAGCAGAACATTTTGTTTCTGAGGAAACCACTCCTAACGGATGGCTTTATTGTTATTTTCTTTTTAAGTTACATTGAAAATATTTCAATAAAAATGTGCATCGTTATTAAGAAGCAATCTTTAAATCAAAATGGCACCATTAAAACTGAAAACAGAGAATAAAAACCCCATTAAAAGAAACGCGGGTGCACTGCTATTACCAACTCCTTCAAGTCCGTATACAACTGCCAACTCTGATTTCAATGCAGTGGTCGATTTCATTTTGGCTCAGTGGTTAACAGCATGTAGGTTTCAATCTAATGCAGTGGTTAAAATTCAGCAGCAGCATTTAAAACGGCAGCACTGGAGACAAAATGCTTTATTTTTGATTGCCAGAACTCAAGATTTTAAACAAATAAATACCCAAAAGAGATCCTGAAAATACTGATTCAACCACAAATAAGTAAATAAGCAAGCCAAGCACGAAGTTCACTGCCCTAGGAATAAGATTACTGAAGTAAACTTAATAAAAATCCACAGGTTTTGTCATGTGCAATTTTTTAAAAGTCTATGTATCCTATTTATGTTTTTTTGTTAACTCTAGCAAATAGCACATGGTAGAAAAAAAATAAATACATGAAATAAGCATGTGGAAGAAAATGTTCAGAAAATGATGGCTTTATTATTAAGAAATGATCAAGGAGAAGTAGTTAAAAAAATTATTTTAACAGACTAATTAAGCCAAGTAAGAGATTAATATGTATTAAACCATATCTTGTGTAAATTTCAATAACAAATGTAATGATTACTATAGAAAGAGGAAGAAAGATTATAAATAGAAAGTGAATATAGATTTCACAGCTCTTTTTAGCCTCACTATACAGTACCAGGAGACTTAATGGCTGGGAACAATAGTCAGCTAAACTAGAGAAATATTATTGCACATAAAACCCAGTTGTGTTATAGAGACAGATACAGATTCTCTTTACAGACAAGATTTGAGATGTCTGGCTTTACTACTGCTACTTCTGAACTTCTATTTTGCAGTCATAAAACAAATTCAAGGACAAGAGAAAATTCCATTGCCAAATAAGTTTATTTGGTTCTTGAAAGGGTTTTCACTAGAATTTAATTAATCTCCCCAGTTTTGATTTTATGAAAAGGAATAAATGTCAGTGCATAAGGGCAACAATTCACCTCCAAAAGGTTCTAAAACTTTTAATACAGTTCTCTACTATGCATTAAAAGGAAGAACAAGCAAAGCAAAGCACATTGCTTGTAGCTTATTTTACAATCTAATACATATGGTACACGCAAAAAAGGCTGTGAGGTTTTCTTTGTTTTGTTGTGGGGTTTTTTTGCTTGGTTGGGGATTTTTGGTTTTGTTTTTTTCTTTCTAAAGTTTCAGTAATATATTTGCTGTTTTAGAAAACAAAGAGTATGTTCTGCAAGACAGATAGTAGTAGATAAAAGGTTTTGAAAGGGGACTTGAGTTTAGCATTGAGATTTTGCAAAAAAATCAGCTAAGCATGCAGGAGGTTGGATGTAAGATTGTAATGGAGAACTCAAAAATTCTCATTTTAATCTGAGTTCAGAAGTGGAATAAAAAAGCATCACTGCAACTTTCTGATACAGATGCCATTAAAGTTCAGCTAGAAACCTATCTTTGATATATATTTGCCTTAAAAACAAAGTAGTTCACTAAATGAAATTTAAAAGGAGATAAATTCTGCTCTTTGGCCAACTGCAGTTTTCCAGTATTCAGTCAAAACAAGTGACGGCAAATTAACCTTTAGGCATTTGGCAATAACAGAAAAAAAATCATTGGAAAAATTTAAATCACACCTATCTCTTAACTTTCTGTTTTGGCTGGAGAAAACAACAGGAAAAATATTGTGATGATTCAAGTGTACAACTAACTTCTGGTGTGCAAACAGCCCCAGTGAAATCAAAGGGACTACAAATCAGGCTTTTAAACAACATGCCTACATTAATTATCTTCTGGAATTGGGACTTATTTTAGCTATTATCTCTTTTCAGGAATAGTTATTTGGTTCAATTAATCCATTTCAGCAGACTAACCAGTATGCTCTCAGACCAGGTCATACCGGTCACATTAATCTACTTCGAAAACAAAACAAGGAATATCTGTTAGGGTGGGGAAGAAAAATATTAACTGGTTTTGATAATTTTTAAAATAGGAAGAGACTAATCAGTGAACTTCTTTGAACACTTCTGTTTTGTCGGTTTTGTGTTTGGTTGGGTTTGTTTGTTTGGGGGTTTTTTTGGTGTTTGTTTTTGATGACATTAAGAAAAAGCAAAGGGACCTTTGATTTACTGACATGAAAATCTTCAGGGCTATTATTAAATTACCTGCACCACAGGTAACCTTTCCAACCTCGCCAAAACTGCAAGGTTTCATGCATGACAAGGAAATTTAACATTAAAAATACACTGATGAATTGAGCATGACAAAAGTCAATAATAAAAGTTCCAGAACTTGTTCCCGAACTATTTAATAATGAAACACTTACTAAGTAGCAAGCAAAAGAGGTCACTCAAGAAACTGGCAAAAAAGGTCAAAAAAACTTTAGTAATGGCAGTATTTTAAATGCACCATTTGTGCAGATCATGGCCCGGGCACCCCGCCCTCCGAATCCAACCCCGAGAGGCCAAGGCCTCGGCCCTTCCTTTGGAAACGCGCCTATTTTATTTTAATTTTATCTCGTCTTATTTTATTTTACTTACTGAAAGAGCTCCTGATGCTCTGCAGAGCTCGCCTGCCTTCTGCACCAGGTCTGCAAAGCAGCCTCTGCCCCACTCAGAACATGCAAGGGACTTGGGCAAGTTACCGTTTCTAAGGAGGGCTAGAGCATCTCAAAACCCAGCTAGACCCACAAACAGCAGAATTCGTAGGCTTTGGGATTTATTAGTCTTGTCGTGAAGTTTCGTTTTTACTTTAATCTTAATTAATGTTCTCTCCTCTCACTTCACTCTCTAAGGTGAGACAATTCATAAGCAGATGGCAGATGACAATTCCTGCGTGTCATAAGGAGAGCACCACCATCCTGCTTTCTGTCGGGAGAGACAGTCTGAGTAGCTACTAAATACTGTCTAAGTACTATATTAAAGGCACCTATTAAATGTGTCTATGAAGAGGGAGGAAGGAAGAAAAGAAAAGAAAAAAAAAAGTATCTTTAACATGGCAGTGATGCTGTGTGGAAGAAGGAACCAGTACTGGGAAGTACTCTTAACTGACAAGCCTCATTGGGACGAAGTAATGACTCCCTAAAATTAGACTGCTTGGCATTTGAGCATTTCTGAGAAAGGCTGGCTGCAGAGCACCAATCTGCTCATAAGGCAGCAGCACACATCTCTTCCAGAGACCATGACACAGTCTAGGACAACAGTCAACAACTTCCACAAGTTCAAGAAAATTATGTTATGCACTAACAAGCTAGCAAAAATACCGTGGTTTAATGACACTGCTTCCATAATCTTTAGACACTGTTGACAACACAGAAATAAGACAAGTAGTAGCATTTATGTATCAAAAAAACCCCAAACCCTTTAAACTTAGTAAAATAACTGTTCTGCCAATTCAGTTCTTTTCCCTTAAAAGCTGCAGCTATCTTCAGGATGAAGTAAGTAAGGTCCCCAAGCATTTAAGAAGATCAGATTTATTGAATGATATTACTGATCAGATTGCACACTTAGTTTCTGAAACCCTGACAATCTTTGTCACTGCTTTTCCTCGAGAATTTCAAGAACAAGGAAGGCGCAGGAGTATACCCACGAGGTTCTCATTTTTAGGAACAATGAATTGCCATCTCGCAAAGGCTAGACCTCCTACAATGTCCAAAAACAAAAGGCAATTTTCAGCTTGATTTCATAGTGAACAAATACGCTATTTAAGGAGTTCCCAGCAATTTTTAGGTGTGGCTATTTGCTTTTGTTCTTCAGTGTCTAAACCAGCTTAAAATAACTTGCTTTGAGCACAGACAGAACAAAGAATTTTTCATCATTTTGATGAAAAATTTGAGCAGATCTCAAATTTATCTACTCGGACTAACTCAGTGACATGTCAATGAAACATTCACCTTACAAAGAGATTCTGTTAGATGTCAAACTGAGACCTTTTTTCTACAACCATTCCCCGTAAAGACACATACCCTATATAACACAAGAAATCAGATCAGATGGAAGACAACATACACAATGAGAATGAAACTGAGTTTTGGTCCACAGATACAAAGCTTAGATATCCTCCAGAACACCAGCTTTCTTCTTTAAAACAGAAAAATAAGCACTTTTACAACAAGAAAGGAAAAAGGACAGGAATCTGGATGTTTGAAATGATGAAATACTAAGTGAAAAAGCCCAATTTAGCAACACAGAAGAGCAGTTTTCTTGTTTCAGCAAGCTGGACTCAAGTGGTAGGTTGACAGTTGGACTCAAAATCTTAAAGGTCTTTTCCAATCTAAACAATTCAATGATTCCAAGTATCTTGTAAACTAATTTCAATTTCTTTAAAACAAACCCACTTGACTTGCCTCCAGTACCATTAAAAACCCGTAACTTCAGCTTCCAACCATTTATGTATGATTCTCATGAAGTGCTACATATAAAGGCCTAAGTAGAGGCAAAGTTTTGAAAAGGACCTGACTTTATCCCCAGGCTCCATTTTAAGCATTCTTAAGAAAACAAAGCTGAAGAAAGTAACAATTTTACAGCACAGCAAGGTCAAACTGAGCAGATCTGATTGTAATAGATCCATCCAGGTTTTCAGACTGACAATTGCAGACTATTAATAAACTCTCAGCTGCATGATGCTATTATAGACCATAAAAGAAATTTTCATCTTGAACATAGTATAGTGCAAAAAGCAACACAAGCATTTGAAGCAGTAGATCCTGTCAAAGTTCTTAAGATCTGGGCACTTAATTTTGGTGCATGAAGGGAGCCAGTCTTTACTGAAAATCCAATTTTTTGTGACTAAGGAACAACTCTGAATTTGAGTTAACTCTACACGATGAACAATCTTTGCCAAGTAAAATAAATTAACTTCAGAACTCTTTCCGGTCTCTGGTCTTTTACCTAAATGAAGTACAAGTACCACCTATTTTAAACTGTTTCAACTTAACCTCTTCAGTCAGACGTACCACATATTCCACTCTGACATCAAAAGAAAGTTGAATACCAAGGCCCTGCCATATAAACAGAATTATTTGTATGGTCAGCCTGCATGTGTGAATCAGTGCCAACAACTCCTCAAAGAACCAGAGCTGCTGAGGACACACTGCAACATCGAATGCCTCCAAGAAATACCCTCACAGCCTCCCAGAAAAAGCAGAATTCCTGTCCTTTTCTTTTTTCCCCCCCTTCATTAATGGAGAACTTGGAAATGGAGACAGAAAAAGCTGCAAGTTGTACAGTGTCTTGGGAGATTAACATCTTTCGTAATTACTGCCCTTCTTGAGAAGCAACAAGAGAGGAACTTGCACACATTTTAAGTGCAAACTGCAAGCTCACCATGAGCAGAACCTGCTGTTAGGAAGCTACAGTGATGCAGTGTCCCAGGGGAGAGGTCCTGAAGGCAACACACTACCGGGTGGTCTCAAGTGACTAAATCCCAGATCTTGGCCATTGCCTAAACACAAACTGCTGAGGACTAACTCTTCCTTTGAGTGTTCCAAAATTCTGAATAAAACCATTTCTGCAGGTCTGAACTTCCCGTAGACATGGGCATAGCATCCAACAGGATATTACTCAACTGACACAGCGCACCCTCTCTAAAAGTTTTCTTGTGGGAGAGGACAGTCTTGTCAAGAACTCATCACCCAAGCAAGGTTAACAACTTATTTCCCTGTCCTTGAGTAACAGTTTTAAAAATTAACTAGATGTGGGATGCAAATCACAAAACTTCTGTTTATCAAGGAGATCAATCATGTCTGTTGGGGAATCACTTTTAGGGAGGAAACAACACTGAAAGGATTACACACACAACACTGTATTTTCAGGGAAAGAGACCTGATAGAACTGTTAACAGTTTTTCAACACCTATACTTCTTTCTAGGTAAGAAGCCTATGGAATGGAGAAGATGGAGGGACTCAGGTAGACAAATCTCCAATTCTAATTCCTTTTACATCCTCTTAAGAGGAAAAGCAACTCTAAGAAGAGCAAATTCCTGTTGCCCATTTGAATAAAACCTGGCAATTCTGTGAGTCCCTAGTATTGCCTTTTTTTATAAAGCTGGGGTTTTTTTTGGCCACGTAACTTCTCCATATGGAGCTGGCAAGATTATTACTAAGGGTTTGTGTTTCTACTATCCACTAGGTCAGTTCTGACAAACAAGAGTCTTCACTTAGACCCTACTAAAAATTTGCATCCTTTCCTTATGAGAGCTTCCTCCCTGGGAAGATGCTAGAGATGCTAGGGTTTCTCTCTGGAAAAATGCCAGTTCTGGATGCACGCTCCAGAATTACTTCAGTAACTTAAAGTCTCAAAGACATGCAATGGTACTGTCATTTATGAACAGCAAACTTTTGCAACTCTGAACAAGGACTGTAAGATTAACTTTATGTTAATGAGCACCTTCTGAAAAACGGTATTCTGCAGAAGTCATAGAAATACACTTACAATCCAAGCTGCTTTCTACAGACCATGTAACACAAGCCATTGTTCATCATTAAAAGACTGATTTGGAGCAGCACTTCTGAGAAACATACATGAAAACATTCCACTTTGTCTCTTGCAATTCTTGAAATAAACTGGATTTAGAATACTTACCTAACCATGTTGCAATAAGAACAGAATCAATTCCCTCTATGGGCTCACATATTCTAGCCACTACTGGATGTATTTGCTGTGACAGGTAGTACTGAGTATCGACAGTAAGATTGTCCTGCTTTTGCAACTGTTCTGGAGCGTACGCTCGCTGGCTGGCACTGAGATTTGATCCATCCTAAGACAGGAGACACGTACAAAACAGAAGCGTGCAAAAAGTAAAACCCACTTTCAGTCGGAGTAAAGGGTTATGCCTCAAACATTATGCATTACTTTAACACAAAACTGTTACACAATCACTCTCTTTTGGCTGATTTATTATGCATCCAATACAAATTCAGCAGCAGTAAAAAAAAAATAAATTGAAAAAAAAAAATTGCATTGCTGATGCTGGCATCAACTAGCAAGTTCAAGAATGTAAATCCAGCTTGTATTATTGCAGCCTACACGTGCAAATCAGTAAGAGCAGACAGAGTAAACAGTCCCATCTGTCAATTCTGAAATGCACAATGAAAACACATTGTAACCATCAGCCCAGTTAAAAATACGCGGAGGGCATGCATTTTGTATTCTGTTGTAGGAAACCAGCATTACCATTTTGCACAACAAGCAAATTCGAACTTGTGGATATTAAAACTATATCTGTTTTGCTAAAAAAATTATATTCTTTAATTCTATAGAGAAACAAACAGGATGAACAGTCAGAGAACAGACCATTGTTCATTGGCATGCAAATAAATGACAGAGGCAATAGTATTGATTTGAAAGAACAAATTCTGAAGCATTCAGAAACACTGAAAGAAGCATGGTGACATCTCAAGCCAAGAGAGAAACAGCACTCCGAGGTTAGAATATGTATTACATTCTTCTCCAACATGAAAGAGGAAGATAAGGAGAAAATAATTCAATTTGGGAAGGTAATAATTAAATTGAAAACAGTATTCATGGAGGAATTAAGTACCAACTCTAAGAAGACAGTAGTCTTCTAGAAAACGTAACTCATTCAGTCGGTAGAATCATACTCCCAGTCCACAACTACGCTAGGAAATTTAATTTTTAATGTCAAAAATCTTAGGGAGAACTTAAAGTAGTATTTTAGCACAGATTCAGTAAGAGAAGGAAACCTTAATGAGGACGGGTCAGGGAGTACCACGGCTTATTTTTTGCTAAGTGCAGTCTCTTTTTTCCTTTTTTAATCTAATACATTAACACACGACATCTTCATTTTTCAGTTAAGATGAGCTACTGGCGTCAATAGGGTCAGCAGCCATGGACTGAAAACCCACAACTAATAAAGACAGACTGCAAGCCATTGGTCCCTCCTACTCCTTTCAGAGAACTTAGTATTCAGAACAAAATTAATTTAGGACTATTCAGCTCATCCAGCTGCTTTGCAAAAAATAATTACAATGCAATTCCTTCAGCTCCCTTCTTTCAACAAGTACATTCTTTTCTTGTATTGTGCCATGGCTCAGCCGTACCCATGGCCCAGCTCTCATAAGTCTTGACAGCTTCATGCCAGCCTAAGAACTCTCAATTAAATAAAATACACTATCTTTCACTTTTTAACTATGAAGGAGCTGAAACAGTGGTCTGCTATAAAAGTCCATCAGTGGTTTGTCACAAGAGAGCCCTTGGTTGATCTAATTCAACCTACACTTCTGTTTTTAATAGCAAATCCAAAGTGGAGTACCCATTTGTGAGATGATGATTACCATTTATAGGATAAACACCCGAGAACAGAAAGTTTCTCAAATTCCTCAGTCTGTCTATCCAATAGAGATACTGCCAGATCCAGTAACTATGAACTGGAAAGATGCAGGTTGAGACTAGAAATAACAATGACACTATTTAACCACCACCACCAGTTAGTTTTTCAAAAGCAACAGATTCTTGACCACCAGAACTTTCTTCTCCTTAAAACAGAGACCAGGTGTTTTCCTTAAAAATAAGTTCAGTTCCAAGCAGAAACTGATGCAAGGAAATTTTGTCAGCTACTATACAGAAATAGTCAGATGAGATGAGCTGAGGCTCTTCCTGTCTCTCCAAAACTAAATTTAGTAGAGAAAATGGACTATTTGAAACTATAACATAATATCACTACATAGCCAAAACTTGGTTTTTTCAGGAGTTGAGTTGGTTGACTTTGCTGTCTCTCACAATGATACCTCCTATTTCACTATAAAGAATGATGACATTTTTACCTGACAAATGATATACGACACTGTGTCTCCTGCCTTCACCTTTCGGCCTCCTTGAGAGTTTATCCACATGGCAACATGCACATGTGGCAAGCTTTTTTTGTCAGGATAATCCTGTGGATCTTTTGTCAATGCCTAAGAGATCAAAGGAGAAAACAGAAACATAACTATGAGAGAAGTATTTTACTTCAGTGATGGACAACTCAAAAGAGAAGATTACATAGTAGATATCTTCATCCATCTACTACTCACAAGTATGTTGGCAGTGCAAAAAAATAAGATGGAAAAATTGTAATAAAGGTATTTTCCAGGCATTGTGGTCTAGGAACCAGTCCTTCATACTTAAGAAATGTCATTATTAATAAAGTAAGAGGATGCTTTTATAATTACTGTCTGAAAAAATGCATTACGTTAAAAGCACAACAGTTCAAAACAGTTACAGATACAATGCAATTGCTTTAAATTTAAACTAAATTGGAGATAAAACATTCATCAAAAGAAAAAAAAATACAGCCAGAGATTCCCCTCTTACCCCTGCACCAGTTCTTAAAAACAAGTCACATGTTTAACTTAAAAGTGAAGTAATTATTTTTTTCTGTAGTAGTAAAACAGAGGAACATGCATCCTTTGAAGGTGAAATTATTCCATATATATCTTTTACAGCCATACTCTTAGAATATTTACTTTGGAACAGTCTGTTCTTAAAGTCAACCATAAAAATCACTGATTTTTCCAACACTCACGTGATGACCTGAACTCATTTCTTAACTGATTAACGCCACCTTACAGAGCAGACAGATGTCCAGCTGACCAAAGAAAGGCCCTTTGGACAGAGTACATTTGGGCAATCCCTGCTATTAGAAGCCAGAGAGTGGAATGCAACATCCAATCCATTAGTGAAACAGCCTGTTCCATGTCATTCTCCAAGTGCAGAGTCAGCGGGGAAGATGGCAAGATGGCACAAGACAAATGGTATTCTGAGGAAGCAAAACAGGCCTCAGATGCAAAAAGTATTTTTTCCTCACACTGCAGGATCTCTGCAGTATATTCCATGCTATTCAGTGTCTAATAGAACTGATATTTCACAGCATCATAAGGATTAAAAAGATTTTGATCAGCGGTCAATAACTTTAGGAACAGTAAAGTTTTTCTGAGAGAGAAAACAGCTGAGACATCATTTACCTTGTTTATTTCAAACTGATTTATTGGGATCTGGCCATTGATCACATTTTCTCCAATTTCTATAAGCCGCCTTTGAATATTTTCCACAATTATGTCTCGGGGCTGATCAGAAAGAATCTGACCAATTATATAGCTGTAAAAACAGACCAGGTATAAAGAAAAGCTTAAGACATGCAAAGCAAACCCACTACAATAAACACAATCCTGTCTTCCCCTAGGTTACCTCTAGAAATTCAAGACCCAGAGGATGAAGTCTGATGCAAAATCCACAGAAATTTGCCAGGATATTTCATGTTGTGTTTTATTTACTTATTTTACTAAAAGCAAATTATCATAAATAGTTGCAATGTTAAACAGTGATTGGGAATTGCTGAGTGCAACGGGTTTCTATTTTCTCCTCCCATTTCATTTTGCCATTAATTATTCCATAGCAGGTATCTGAAGATGGGGGGGAAGAGAACATATTAAGTAAGCAAAGTCTTGCCTATTTCTGTAAAATGTGGTTGGAAGATCTGCCAGCTGCAGAAGAGTTAGTCACTAAAGAACACTCTCAAACATTTGTATAGCTTTAATTACTAATACATTCCTAACTTGGAAAAATTTGCTTCTATTATGATGCATCTTTTCTTAGAAAATGCAAGTCTTAAGAACAGTAAGCAAGTGTGTGGTGTATTTTTACAGATGTAAAAAAGTGTTCAGTTTTGGATACATTTGGACCACAATTTATTTCAGTTAGGTTTTCAAGAGGCAGTATGCAGTATAAATTGAGTCAGCCCCTAGATGACCAGCTCTCTACCCACTCTGATTTTCTTTCCACAGTGATAAATGTATTATTTCCACTGAATTAAACTACAAAAAAAATAGCCATGTGCAATGACAACTAAGAGATTATCAAGACTTCAGCTGTGGTTTACTACACTGCTTCCAACAAACTGCAATGAATGAAATGCACAGCTTCCAAAGATGCAAACCCAGTGAAATCATGAGACATTTGGACTTGCACAAGTCTAATCTGCTACTAATGCCAAAATGCAATGCTTACCATCACCTACTAAAAGCAGTTAGGATGCTCTAAAGCTGATGTCAGTTACCAATGGGATATCAAACGTTTATGAAGCATGCACTGTTTAAAACACAGCAAAGAGGTTGATGGTACAAAAAACTCACTTTCCAGTCTCTTTTGCAAGATCACACCAGTCTCTTCGGACTATATCCAATCCTTTCAGTTCCTGTTTAGTTACATATTTCCCATCTCCTGTTGGTTCCACAGTCAGAGCAGCGTATTTCTTCTTCTTTAACAGCAGCAAGGACTTAAAGACTCCATCAATATCGATTTCCAACAACTTATAGAGCTTGTTCACTTCATTTTTGATCTGCAAATGCACAAACATTAAAAATAAATGCAACACCTTAATAACTATGGACAGATTTACCTTCTGTCTACAAGTATGGAATTCTTCAGATTTTAAACAAGTAAAATTACACACTTTGTGTTTGCTTATGCATTTTAAAGACTCCTTAGGTATCATTAATCATGAAATTAAGATGCAATGGGAACTATGAGCTGCTACTACTACAATTAAGGTTCACCCACTGACTTCTTCAGGATACAGCTATTCTACCTAGCCTCGGACATAAATAACAAACACGGGATTTCAGAGTAGGGATCCACTTCGAGATGGTGACCTAGAATATGGGAATTGCTTTCTAAAAAAGGTACCTTGCAAATGCACTCCCCCCTCCCCAAACTAGGGAGGGGAGGAAAAACTGAGACTGCAAACCAGAGCTCAGTGTGTGTGCATGTTCAGGAAACACACACACAAATGGGGCAAGTGTTTATTTCTACTCTTCCCCACAATCCTCCTCCTTCTCTATAGTCTGATTTCTTTGAGAGGAAAAGGTGTCATTTTTCTACACACAGGATACATCTTATCGACATACAAAAGTTTGAAGCTGCACTTGGTATGTTGTCTTAATATAGTACCAATACCAAGTGGCTCCACATCTCTTACCTCTAACCTAAAAGCACGGAAGTGCAACAGCTCTAAACAGCACATATGTTCAACAAAAAAACTTTGCTTCCAGTACAAATTCACCCACTTGCTGGCTCAGCTAAAAGTTTATCACTTGGATTTTAATTTCTTCATACATTTTTACTTTACTTTCTTCAACAGAGTATCTGCATATTATTCTTCAGACATCCTGTTCTCTCTTCACATGTATTTCCCATNCACGCATCCTGATCTCTCTTCACATGTATTCCCCATTTTCTTTCCTCCACAACCTTCTTTCCCTCTTGATTTCCAGTCTCTCCCTGTCAATTCTTACTCCTCCATTACTTCCAGTTCTCTTATCAGAGACCAGCATCTCTCAACCAGGATTTTTTCAAGCCTTGCTGCAGTTTTATATCAATTTCTCTTTCAGAGGAATGCTTCATCACTGAAGCCAACCTATAAATTGAGNAAACAAACAAACAAGAAACATGAAACAAGAAACACAAGGACCACTTTTTAATGGCACAGAAAGAATATTGAGAGCCACAACTTTCACAATTGTGATACCAGGTTTGAGTGTGTGCTTATTTATAAAGTTACTTACTTTTATAATCATGCACACAATGTAAAAACTTCAGTCAAAACAAGTCTCTTGATAAAGAAATACATGGGATAAAAAAGATTGACTCTCAGAAAGAATCATTAAGCAGGTGACAAGTTCAAAAACCTACCTATTCTCTCCATAAACCTGAACTGAAGTCTGAAGTATCTAATTTATGATGATGATCCTGTCAGTCTTTATAAAAAGTATGATTTAACTGTTCCTCTGTAACATTTGGATAGCAAATGAGAGTCCAGAGACAAAACCAGAATGAAACCACACACAGCTAGAGTAAGATTAAGCTTTCTTATACACTATTGTACATACCCTTGAGTTTATTTATAGGCTGATATGTGGCAAACAAACAAAAAAAAGAGATTGCTTTATTCCATCAAGATATGATTCCTTTTTTTTTTCCATGCTCCTGAGATGGATCTACTTCTCAAAGTATCAACTTAGCATGAAGGCAGAAGTATTCTAAAAAAACCCAGAAATCACTCTTGCCTTAAAATAACACAACTTTTGTTTAATACTATCCTGAAAAAAAAATCTACATTTTCTTTAGGTTTTTCAGAGTTTCCATAGTTCTTGTTTTTATCACAATTTCTTCCATTTTTCAAAAACAACTTCTCTTACATCATCACTTTGAAATGTTCTGAAAAATTTCTCACTTCTCTTTCACAACTTCAGAGAGCCACAAAACTTCCACATCATCAGCTGCCAGTCAAGCAGATCTTTCTGTATCTAGTGTACCTTGGAAATTAATAGTTATTTACCACTGGAAAACTTACAGTACATGAGTGTAATACGTACTACAAAAACTAGCCTGACAGACATCTCTCATATCAGAACAAAAATCATTAAAAATCAAAGTTGTGTTCCTGTGGAACATGGAACTGTACCTTACTTTTTGGCCTCACTGTACCTTACATTTACTGAGTATTCAGATCTCAGGCTGAGTATTCAGATATTCAGTCTCCTGGTAGCTTAGGATTGCTAAAAAAAAAATCCCACTATACAATTAAATGTTTAATTTATTATAATTACATTTCAAAATGCACAGAATAGCTACACCTGAAGAGAGGGCACTAAGCTTTTACTACTCCACAGCTTCCATATATTGCCAAGTTGTTCTGCCCCATGGCCTATTTTCTGCTTATGCCATGGAATTGTCTCTCAATACCATTTGCTCCACTCAATGTTACAAGAGGGACATGTAGGAAAGCTTTAAAAATTAAATTTCCTTACCTTGTTCCCCAGCTTGAAGACCTCATCCAAACTGGTGCTGTTAGTGTTTATCATAATGGAATCTGTATCTCCATAAATCACTTCAAGGTTCATCTAAATGAAATAAATTGCTTTGAAAAACAAACCAGAACCATTCCATCTTTTTTAAGCCCCACCTCATATTCAAGATTCAAAAGTATCATTATTTGTATATTATCCCTTAAATACTACAAAGTAGAAAAAAAAAAGTTTTTACTGAGAAGTTTGTACATTTAATTGAGACATACTTGAATTTAAATAAAATACTGAAACTTAACTCACTGATATGCCTTAAAAAATTAAAAAACTCTGATCAGTTGTGTGCATAATATAAGCAGTTAATTTTTTACTCAACAAATGCTAGAAATACAAGTCAGCAAACAAGTCTAATCTTGAGAAACAGCAGGAACTCTAATCAGAAATAACTTCGGACTGCTAAGACACAGGAAGATCACAGACTCCAAGACTGCTGGGCAAATTCAGACTATTCAGCTCAGGCATTTAGCCAATGTGCTTCAAAGACAGTAGCACAGCCAGGTAGCCTATCCCATCTGTAGCCATCACAATACCACTGCAAATAAAAATCATTCTGTAGCCAACTGCTGTAATACTCTGGGACGATGGAGCGAACTCTGAATACACTGAGGCACATGAAAAAGCCTAAGGTGCAATATAAAGGCATAGCAAGGCAAAAGGTGAAAGCAAAAGTCATCAACACCAGTGAAAGTCACCAAAACAAGTGAGCAGATTCATCCCGTTCCATAAAATTAACTTGAAAAATGAAAACCTGATGTCTTTGGTGGTGGAAAATCAATGGAGCTGTAAAAATTGCAGCATGGCTCTGTCCATGTTAAACTCCATATAGTCAAAAAACCACCCTGTGACAAGAGTTTAAAGGATGCCAAAAAATAAACCGTAATAAAATACTAGAACACATGGTGTAACAGGTCTGTGAGTAAACTCTAATTAGCACTGTTGCTAATTTGCTTGAAACAGTCACACATAGGCTTCAAGCAGGGGCCAGATCATATCTGTGGTAGGGAAAGAAAAAAGCTATAATCCATTTGGAAGGATTACATTTGTAAACCAGGCATCCTAAGAAGAGATTTCAGGTCTGTTTGGGTTACAGTTCTCCTAGAATAAAAAAATTCCACCAGGTGTGCTCTTTAAGGGTTGTTGTTTAATGAAAATGCTCAGCATTACCTTTTGCACCATCTCCTTGGTATGCATCAAAATCTGAAATAAAAAAAAATAATCAAAGATTAGCGTATGATATAATTACAAGCTGACACATGCAAACATATCCATTAGGTTGCTAACTCCAAATGCTCTCACCTTTCAAAACAAAGCAAATCACCTCTCTCCTGGCAACACACAGTCACCTCAATACTCCTATTACATGAGTAAATTCTCATCTGACCTTGTATTAATGCTATTATTAACTCCCCTAAAACAAGATTAAAACAAATCTCAAAATTGCATATGCACACACACATTCTACCTTAGGAAATAAAGAACCCTGTATCAAATGCTCAAATAAAACCTAATCAGGAATTGCCAGAATTAAGCCTCTTTCAGTAATTTAGGTCAGTCGTCTCCTTCATATCCATCATCTTATCTCTTGATGTTACTGAGTTTTTTCACCAAAACTTCCTGTCTTACCAAGTACAGCCCTGCTGGTGCTCACTTAAGAACCTAGTCAAGAGGTTGTTTCCACTCATAGTGGTATCAAAATGGGTCATCAGAGAGCAGANGGTATCAAAATGGGTCATCAAAGAGCAGACTCCTTAGGGAACCAGAACTGGGAGAAGGAGCTGGGATAGAGGTAAGACACGGATGTTGAAGCAGTGGGCAACTCTTTGTGTAACCAGGTTTCTTCCTCAGCCAAGAGTGTATCCCAAGTTCCCCGAGTGCTCTGAAGAGCAATCCTTGGAACCCCAGAAATAACTTTAGAGATGTCACTTGAGTAGGTTACTGCTCCCATCTCTAACACTGGTCAGTGTAGTGGAGAGGGGAGGAAGAGTGCATCATCTGAAGCCATAGATACAGCTGTAGCACAGAAAAGACAGAGTAAAGCCAGCCTGATGAACAAAATGGGTAGCTGCAGCAGCAGGAAGGGCTTGGTGAAGTTTGCACAGCTGCATGAGAACCAACATCTGGTTAATTCCTTCAGTCATCTGGCCATGTAGGGCTTGGATTCCCCATTTCCCTTCTGGTCAGCATCCTGGTGCTCTGGCACACAGCTCCAGATTCCACCTGGTTAGTTCAATTTCTATGGCCGAGGACTCTCAAGTGAATCCAAGAGCCATGACTATCATGACATTGATGTATTGTTATTGCAGCAAGCAGTTCTGAAATAAATGCAGAATGTCCTCCTCTACATAAAAGTACCTGGACAGGATGACAGCACAGCCATTCCTTCAACATTATCAGCAAGTTTCTTTAGTATTTCTGAACCTTTAAACCACCACAATGCTGAATACTGAAGTATGATGCCCGACTATACCTTCTCAGTTTGTTTTAAATTATGCACCACAGAATTAGGCACTGAAAAGCTTTATTCCCCCAGCATTCTTAGTTTTGCAATGCTTGACTTTTCAAAACTTAATACTCTGTTTCAACAGAGCTTCTGTTCAGACACAATTTCTAGACACTTTCATCTTCAAAGTGAAATCACTGCACCTGAAGGTGGACTCACTCTCCAAAGTTTAAAGACATGAACTAAGCAAACATAAGATCCCATTCCCTCAAGATATTTAAGGAAAGGTTAGGTTCCAAACCATGATATAGCTGACACAGCTGAGTCACCAAGAATGTCCTTATTGGGGTTATTCCCCAAGCCTCTAACGAATACCTATGGATTTACATTCTCTGTGCCTGATGCTGCAGGCAGCATGATCCTGAAATCTGCCCAAGTCCCAAACTGCAAAAAGCTCAGCTGGCCTCTATCTTCTCTGTATACAAAGGAGAACAGGAGAACTGTGAGTTTTAGCTGCAGATTCCCTCTAGGCTGTATGTACTCAGATGCAACCGATTCCATTTTAATCAAAAGCTTAAAAAAAGATATTCCATTCCTATTCATCTCCTTGGGAGTGATTCAGATGGTACCACCCCACCACTTTTCCATGGAGTTTTGAAATTATTCTAAAGACATATCTCACTCGTACCTGAAATCAAATTTCATACACAGTAATCAGAATTGCAGCTTATTCACCCCACCACTCCCCTTTCTTTCACTTGTTAGCTAACTCCTACAGAGAAAGGTTATACTTTTCCCAAAAGCAAACAGGAGTCCCTGAAACAGAAAAATGTTAATTGGACAGAGAAATTAAGAGTTTACATGTAAAAGAAAAGAAGGCCTACCATTTTTTCCCCTTGACAATCTCTGGCATTTTCTATTTCGTTCACTGAAATAACCCTATCTATTAACAGTTAAAAAGATAACATTAGTTTTTCCACACTAAACCCATTGTTTGGCTGTGCAGACCATTTCCCAATTGGCTCTGGGGACAGCAGTAGATGCAGGCAACAACAAGAGGGTCACAGACAAGTTATCTTTCCCAAGTCACTGGCATATGCTCGTGCTACCCATTGTGACAGGAGATCACTTCTAAGTGCCAAGAGCTACAAAAGAGAACGTTATAAAGGCTTGCTAAATTCATTAATAAGGCAGTCGGTAGTTATCTGATTTCACAGCAACACCTGCATATTTATCTTCTCATTACCAATTGCATGATGGAATTTTTTTCAAGCACATTTCAAAAATCTGCCAACTTCGAGTGTAGGGAAAAAAATAAACTTTGTAGTTAATTTTTCCCTTAACAAAGTACAGCTGTTGAGAATAATTGTTCAAGATCTTACCCTGTAATGTCAACTGCAGCAGAACAAAGAGTATTTAATTAGCAAATCTATCCAGTAATTCAACACCTATTATATAAAATGCCTTCGTGATTTTATTCAGGATAATTTGCTAAGAGGGTTATTACTGACATTCAGATGAAATTTAAAATTCCTACGCAAGTCGAGTCATAATAGCAGTAATGATCCCCCCAATCAGGAGATACTGTGTCACACAAGGTTCTTTTGCAATGCAGCAGCCGATTTCCTGACTTCTTAATTCCTGGGCTCAGCTCAGTGAGAGCCCTTCATGCCAATATTTCAGTCAGCAATACATCCTTAATGGGACTCTATTAAAATACCTAGAATAAAAATGACTTCTTTTTTTTTTTCTGTTAAAAAGAATGACAGCACTGCTATCATATCAATCATTAGCAGCTCCCCAGAAATGCACAGCAAAGGAAGGGTGGTTTATAGTGAGGCTGGGAAGACAGGAGAAAGAAGAGAATAAGAAAATTGTTACTTGGTAGTTTCCTTTTGCAAATAATATTGCGCTGCTCATGAGAGCTGGATTGTCTCCTGCTGCAGGCAATCCAAGTAGGAAGAATTAATTGCCTGGCAACCCATCTGTACAGCCCTACCCCCTCCCCCCCAGCAAACATAGACTTCTACAAACCTGTGAACTTCTCAGCACAGTGAACAGCTGTGAAATTCTATTTTAACTTTTTTCTCCTAAAAGGCAAGCAACACCCGTCCTCTCGCCCATGAACTGCGAGTCCGTGGAAAATGAAAGTCTGGAATTGCAGACAAGCAATCATCAAACTGCAAAACTCCCTGTCCTAATTCTACTCCAACTCACTAATTACTTAATTAAATGAGGACGTGACTTAAGAAAGGGAATGATTAAAAATAAATATAAAAAGAACAGTTTTGCTGTTTTCCATTACAGCAAGTATTTTTAAAGATTCCTTATTTCAAAACCACTAAAGAGCACCCTGCAGGAGAGAATGCTCACCTGAAAACAAGCTAAGGTACCCAAAGTAAAAACCAGAAAGCTAACGCACTGATGGAAACATTTCTCCTGAAGACACACAAAATTTCTGTTCATTCTTGGGACTGCAGATGTGAAGGAACTGAAAGGGACACTTCAGTCCAGGCTGAAAAGTCTGACTGGAATGAGTACAAAACTCCTCCAGTAAAGATTCATATCAAAAGAAAACCAAAACAACCCAGTCATCTAGCTTAGAGCTGATAGTTTTTTCCACCTCAGCTGATTACTTTTGCAATTATATGGTAAGAAAATAATTGTGTCATCAGCTTTAGCAGTTGCCATTAGCTAGTTCTTCCCACAACACAAGGCAACAAACGGGCAGGAAGAGCTGTGTTCCAGTATGGAACACCACCAGCTAATCTATGTAAGAAGGATTTTTGCAACCTATGAATTAGCTTTGCTGGTATTTTGTGATAAGTAACCTCTAGCACTGCTAAACCATGACCACAGGATGCTGGGGAAAAAATAAAAAAAATAAGGAGAATTTTCAAAGCAGCTTTCTGTTGCTGGACGAAAAGGCACGTGTGCCATAAGCAAGAGTGAAAGGAAATGGAAGGCTTCTTTGCCACATGGAACAAAGCATCACAATATAGTGTTGTCCTTAGACAATAGATTTAGAAAAGTTTGAGTGACCAGATTCAAGCAGCTAATAAATAAGCTTGGTTCAAAAAGCTTTCACCAAGTATTTGCTTTACTTGGACAATGCATTCGAAGTTTTACTTTCCAAAAATGTACCCTATCAGAAAATGTTAACAGCATTAGAAATCCATCCCACACTGCCAGAATTTTCCCTTCTGGTCTTTTGTTGGCAGAAACACTGAAATTAACTGTCCATACTCAACCTAAACTTGACAGAATTGATACAACTTTGACAGATGCTGGGTATAAAACCAGTATCGGATGCTGCACCACAAACAAAGGGAGAATGGTTCCAAAGGCTGAATCAGTGTACACAACCACCAGAGATACACCTCTACATGCCAATAAGAGGTGGGATGATCTGCCTCACAAACAACAGGAAACACACAAAAAAGGCAGCAACAGAAATGTGCTGAACACAACAAAAATCACGTGCACCTTTGTCACCTTTTGACAAGGAATGCAGAGATGAGAGTAAAACAAGGAAGATGGTGGCGTGAATAAAAGTCCATCTTGAAGACAATGTTACCTTGGTGCCAGAAACAAGTATAACTTTAAAATTCTAGTGTTTCTATTTCAAGTATTTGTGGGAAGTTTCACTGAAGAGAACTGGAGAACCAGAATGAATCCCTTACTAAGTTGTACAGCTACTGGTTATTCTGCACAAGGTATTACAAACTATACTACACTAAAGCAAATTTTGCCTACTTTGGAAAGGATTATTTTGGTAGTAGGATGAAAGAAAAATAATGAACCACACTCCTACAGCTTTGGGTAAAACTTAAAAGCAAACCTGACAAAGACTTCCCACATCACAAATAGACTAGAAACAGAAACATTGGTTCCTTAACAGTGATTTATAGTGAACATACTAATTAATTGTTGGGTTAGCAAGCAGAAAACAAGTGTTACATAGGAAGACTTACTAATGACTTGGAAGAGAAACCTGGATGAATTTATGAAGTTTGAGAATTATGCAAAAATTATGTACCCCAAAGACTCTGTGTTGGAAATTCATTTAACACCGTGGAAATTGAGAAACTGTGTACTCAACAACAAAGCTGAACACTTGAGCACATAGAAGGTAACTGATCCTGTTCTGACCCCATTTTGTATTCCCAGGAGCAACACGAATACAGGTATCTGTATGGCACTGGCAACTCCTAACCCTCCAGAGTCAGTAATGCTGCTTCCACCAGAGAACAGCACCAGAACCACTGGCAGCTCCTAGAGAAGCATCAAGGCTCACAGCCCACCCACTGAATTTTCCTTCTGACAAACTCATGCAAAACTGAAAACCTAAAACAAATAAAGAAGCAGGGAAGTTTTTGCTGTGTTTCACTCCATGAAAAAAGCAAGATCTGTAACACCTAAAACCCCTTGAAGAACACAGTACTCAAACCAATTGCAGCTCCAGAGCTCTTATGACTTTTTTTTTTTCTAATTTAAATCCATTAAATAAAT
This sequence comes from Chloroceryle aenea, assembly GCA_013399075.1. Lineage (NCBI taxonomy): Eukaryota > Metazoa > Chordata > Aves > Coraciiformes > Cerylidae > Chloroceryle > Chloroceryle aenea. The sequence continues at coordinate 69,330 of VWZY01009940.1, read as the reverse complement.
CTATGCTTGATAAATATTTTTTTACTTAACTATAAAATGCAGAGTTTAGCTTAATAAGAAAACCTTTTGTGCATTTCAAGTACACTACAACCACATCAAACGCTAACTGTATCACAAGCCACAAGCAAAACCACTTCTAATAAGCAAGAGTATGACGAGCATCAGTTACTATTTCCCAATAAAACCAAAACAGGTTAAAGTTATTCAATATTTAAATGCATACAGACAAGTATATCCTCCTTAGAGAAAACAAAGGCATTTGTTTCAGTGAAATGAACATAGATTTAGACAGGAAAGCTTTATTTTGTTTTGTTTCTCAAACTGAACTTAATATATTCAGCAATGCAGAATCAGTCCTTCACCAGAAGAAGAAAAAAAACAAACAGTAAAATAGCAAAGAATAACAATAGCATCCTCCACATCTAGTTTACACTGAACTAGTTTTAGAAATGATCTTTCAAACATATAAGTGTGTCTTGCAATCTCAAGGTGATAGGAATGCAAGTACTGTCTCATCTCCCAGCCATGGGACTCATGGCTCATAACCTTGTAACTGGAAGTCCTAAAGAAATCAGGGAGCAGGTCTCGGAATCAGTAGTGAAGAGTTTTCAGAAGACATAAGGTATTTCTGTAAACCACAAAATTAAATAAATACACTGAAGACTGAAATACATTTTTAAGCAGTGGATAAACTCAGTGCACCATCCAAGATAATAACAAATTGCTGCTTTTGGTTTGGGTTTTGAGCTCCGTTTTTGTTTGGGGTTTTTTTGTTGTCGGGTTTTTGGTTGGTTGGTTGGTTTCAGTTTTTGTGGGTTTTTTTTTGTTGTGTTTTCTTTTTTGTTTTGGGTTTTGGTGACTACATAAGGCTCTCCTCCCTTATCCCCCATCTGTTAAATTTCATTACAAAAAGAAAGGTGTGTTCTAAGAAAGGCTGTTTACAGCAACAAGGAATTATGGAGCTGCCAAGAAGTGAACCTGGATTGCTTTCCTAGAAGATGCTGACCAGGAGAACCTTAAGTACTAACCACAGCTTCTATGTCTGGAGAAAACCTTTGGGGGCAGAGAAGCAGGTGCTAGAAAAACAGGTGCAGAAAGCACTTGCTACCTGACAAGCATTCTTAAATGAAGAAAAGACTCCTAGAGGAAAGCACAGCCTTTGCTTGAAGAGCCACTGACATTCTGCAAAATGAATACAGAACAGAGCAAGGCAGCCTCTGTCTAGCTACAGGTATATTCACTGAAAATGATCCTGCTAGTTTAGAGAAGATATGGGGACATGCTAGTCTTGGTAATGAAGAGATTGTGTGTGAACTCTGTCCATCAAAAACTCTTTGTAAGTGGCTTGAACTGCTCGAAAACTGAACCGTTCTTTCATCCAGACTGAGTGGTTGTCTATCAAAGCAAGATCTATTCAAATTCAGGAAAGTATTTTAGCTTCTAATTACCCTCAAAAGAAAGTTCCCTTACCCCATTTCCTAAACATCATGCAAGATTTTCATAAAGCATATAATTTTGTTTCATTAAATTAGATCTATTTAGACAATGTGACAGTTGTTGTTATAAAGCTAAACAATCCTCCTTCACCCTCCATGGTTGCACTGCTCAAGTTAGGTCATCTCTCTGCTCTGAAGAAAAGGATCATTCTGAAAGCTTCCAAAATAATCTGCACAAACAGGCAGCTGTGCAGGTCTCCACCTGTGGCAAATGCCCGAGCTTGGGGAACAAATAGCATGAACTAGAGATCTGTGTGCTGTCCCAGGACCACGACCTCACTGCAGTTACTGAGACACGGTGGGACAGCTCACATGACTGGAACACTGTCATGGATGGCTATGTCCT
>VWZY01009940.1:25463-59409 GCA_013399075.1 Chloroceryle aenea | reverse complement strand
GGCAATGGGTGCAAGCTGGAACATTGGAGGTTCCACGTAAACATAAGGAGAAGCCTTTTCATGGTGAGGGTGACAGAGCAGTGGAACAGGCTGCCCAGAGAGGTTGTGGAGTTGCCTTCTCTGGAGCCATTCAAAACCCACCTGGACACGTCCCTGTGTGACCTGATGTAGGTGCTCCTGCTCTAGCAGGGGGGTTGGGCTGGATGATATTTCAAGGTCCCTTCCAACCCCTAACATTCTCTGATTCTGTTTAGTTTAGACAGAAAGCAAACCACAGTCTGGCCAGAAACTCCCACATTAATCCACTTGAAATCAAAACCAGATTGGAGCAGCCAGGTGGATGCTGCTGGCTGGCATCTGCATCACCCTAAAGTTCACCTGCAGTCTGTCCTTCCTCCTTGGCCTCTGGCATCTCCTCCTCACCTACCCCCCCACTTTTAATTAAAACAGGTCTGAGAGTCGAATTTTGCAGGACAGCTTTGGCAACGTAATTCCAGCTTCCACTCTGATCTGTAATCAACATTTGTATTCAAGTAGAGGCCAAAAAACAAGAGTTGTGATGATGATAAATTTGGGAAGTGACTGGAAACTCAGAATGTGGATACTTTAGCAGTGAAGATATCTGACACTTTAGAGGGGAGGGAAGGAGGAAGAGGGCTATTAAAACAAACAGGAATTTTTAAGGAAAGAAGGTTAGCAAAACCCAAAATCCAGTTGTACAATATGCGTCTGTTATTCTTATACATGTAACAGGATGTAAGACCTGCTCCAAAAGGCATCTCCATTACAAAAAAATCCCACCCCTATGGGGTCAGTGGCATCTTTTTCTGCCCATTAAGGAGAGAGGTGAGGATGTTTTGTCTCCCCTGTAACTATTACACATGTTGCTTTCTGTTTCTTCAGCTCTTCTGTTATTCCTTTACCTATTTATTCTTTTTTAAACACTGAAAACAACAGCAAAACCACAGAAGACCTACCCCTCAAAAACAGTGTCAAAGAAACAGCATCCAGAATGTCATATACTACAGTGAGATGTCTACATTACCCTACAGCAATATGCTTATTTATACGTATGAGTCCAAGCATCACCTCAAGAGTCAGTGTTTGACCCAAATATGCCATGGTGAAAGAAGAGGAGGGAATTGGAAGGAGGAAAAAAAAAAATATATATATAATTAGAACAACTTTGTTCTAGATTTTGACTACTTGACCCAGAGCTTTGTTTTCTCTTGTTCTGAACTGTGCTCAGGCCTCTCTGAGTCTTGAAGGAGGAAGGTGCAACACACCCAGGCCCCTCCCAGTTTTTAGTAGCTTAACAGAAGTACACTGGAACCTGAAGCAAAGCACAAAGAGCATCTGAAGGATGACAGTTACAAGGAGTATAACTTGATCAGGCCTGGGCTCCGTGAGACCTCCCTCTCCCCTGTCTGTGTGGTCAGACTGTCCATGGAGAAACCAGGGTGGTCAGACCAGTATGCAGAATATGGACACGGTCTCCTGGGCAAGTCCGACCTACTTCACAGGCAGAACTGCCCCCACACATGCCATCTCCAGTGACCTGCCTTCAGCAAAACTGCAATGTGTGTAGACTCCAGGATTTTCCAAAGAAACTGCAAGCACTTGGTTTGACATGGGCAAGCAAACACCTTTCATTCTTTATATACTGCAGGGTTTTATTTTAACTTCATATTGTCAAGCACTTGTTCTTGGCCACTTCTATCATACAGGTTTGATGCATGTGGGGATTGGGGTTTTGGGTTTTTTTTTAATTAAGTCAATTTGTATCCTAATACATTTTTAAAGTAAATGAGTTGTCCTTATTGGAACTGAATCCAGCTGGCACATTGTTCTGTCTGGCAAAATCAGTTATACACTGCGTCACACCATGTACCAATAATGTAAATGGCACCACGGTCCAACAAAAGCAGAGCTCTAGGAGAAGTCATAATTTCACTCACACATTCAAGATTGATATTTTCATAGTAGCTACTAGGCAATCACTTCTTTATATGCACACATATGGTCCACAAAAGCCACTGAAGCACACAGAGATCAACATGAAGCATTTTCTGTTCCACATCTCTGCAAATTAAAATTGCATGAGTCCAAAGTTATACAAGGTATTTTACATTAAGAAATATACAATCACACCGTGATGCTGTAATAATACCTATGCAAGTCACAAATTAATCCCAAAAGCCTGTCTATCAGTTTGGAAGGATGGGCTAGAAACATATCAAAAGCTCAACAGTCTTCCATGCAAGGAATATAATGAGCAAATGCCTGTAAGTAGTACTTCAGCAACTGCTCAGAACTTTGATAACAAATATTATTGCATGAGAAAAAGACATCTGATTCACATTTATTAATAGAATAGCAGTAGGTATGTTTCTAACATCCCTCAGAAGTCTCTGAGATTTGTGGGGATATGAACATTACTTTGAACTACAGACAAGAAGAAATACCTGAAGAACACACCATCTTCAACTCCTCCACTTCCTCAGTATTAACAGTCTTAAAAAAGGAGAAGACTGTAATAACCCCTTGGGGCTCTCTGGGGTTCAGGCACTGGTATAATAATGCTTTGCTGCTCATCAGCAAAAGTGTCAGGCCAGTCACTAAGCCCAGGGGACACATCTTGCTACACCAGGGACAGCTGTGTCCACTGCAGTGGAACAACATAGTCTTTAGTCATGGCACCAGCACCCTGTGTCACAGGGCGTCCTTCATGCAATTCACCCTATGCCACAAGGGCATATCTGCTACCCAGAAAACCCTGGATCACCCCAAAAGCAAAAGCTCTTAAGTCTCCAGTGTGTACCTCCAAAGTATTCCTGCCTAGCTTGTGTAAGAAAGCTTATCTGAACAGATTGCAGCCCAACATAACATTCTGATCACAGCCACCTATTTCACCTCAGAGCCAGAAAAACAGGCAACTTGGCAATAAGCATTAAACCAGTTAAAACCTACAGGGATTCCTAAACATTAAGATATGTCTGTTACCTCCATTAGTAATTTTTCTGTCTTGAAAAATTATTTAATCCCTCCAAAAATTCATGACATGAGGTACTACCCAGACACCAGAAAATATAAAAAGCAAACTCAGGGTCCAACCTAAGGGATTATTGACCACCAATCTTTAAGCACAAATATTTTTATGTTGTGTCATACAGGTAATAATAATTCAGTGTTCCTCTCTGGCCAAGCACACATGACTTCTTATGACTACATAAAATTCTCTTTATCAAAGATATCCACAGTTCATCTGTCACATAAGTTAAAAGATTTCAGTCTGTCAGAAGACTGCAGTGAAGTCTCAGTGACCTTCCTGCATAGCACAGGGGCTATAAAATTTTACTAAATAGTGTCTACTTCAACTCAGGTTGAGTGACAGCATAAATTTTAGAAGCAAGGCACATGAGCAGGATTTAATGCAAATCCCGGGAAGTCTGCCACCACCTCTACCTCTGCAACAACACTGACACAAAGTTAAAGATCTGAAACAGGGCTCCTCAGTGCTGCCAATGGCAGCAGCCCTGAAACTGCACCAAAACCCACAAGAGGACTTGTAAAACAATGAGGAGGCGAGGGGAGGAAGACAGAATTTACAGATTCTGAGNGAGCAGGATTTAATGCAAATCCCGGGAAGTCTGCCACCACCTCTATCTCTGCAACAACACTGACACAAAGTTAAAGATCTGAAACAGGGCTCCTCAGTGCTGCCAATGGCAGCAGCCCTGAAACTGCACCAAAACCCACAAGGGATGTAAACCACGTAAGAGGAGTTGTAAAACAATGAGGAGGCAAAAGGAGGAAGACAGAATTTACAGATTCTGAGCTGAACCACACACATTTGGGATATCTGAATTAAAAATATTTGGTTCATAGCTCTTCTGACTGGCAATGGTCTCTGTCACAGCAGAAAACCCAAACAACACAACTGCTTCAAGACTTTATGGAGCTAAACTGAAGCAGCCTGCAGTCTACCACACGGCAAAAAGGCCTGCTGGGAAACCCAGGACTGATTAAGTCCAGCCCTGTGAAAGCACACCCCGTATAATCCTGCTCCTAAGGCTACCTGGCTCCCTTGTAAATAGGAAGTGGTGGGCTTTGGTTTGTCTGTCTGTTTGGTTTTTAAATTCACTGGCCATGACAGGCAGGTTGAGATAGATATTTTTTCTTTGTTGAGACTCATTTGAGTGCCCCTATAACTATTGCTTAAAATAATTTGCTTCAAAAGGGAACTCCTGGGGAAAAGAAGCATTTTGTTGGCTCAGAGGAGTATTGTCACGATGGCTGCTCAATTACTCCCTTGAGGTAGACAGACTAAGTAGGAGGCTTTATCATTATTCAAGCAGGTGGGTTATTAGGCACCTGACATCAACAATTTTAGTAGATTCAAACACAGAAACTTGGTTTTGAGGCAGAAATACCAAGATGAATCCACTGCTAAGGAACCCTCTGTGTTATCAAATAGAGGCACTTGATAGACACCATTAGAAGAATCACATCTGCAGTGTAATGCTTTAACAAACTATTCTTTTCCTTCCTCACTGAAAAGGGTACAACAACTGAAACAGGCACTTAGGTTCCTCTGTATCTTCACGGGTTGCACATAAATTAAACTGCAGTGCCCTGTATTTTCCACATTTATAACTCCTCACCTGAAGAGTAACAGTTAGGAGAAAGTCATGAGGATGGGTTTTTTTTCTGCACTCATCTTTTTGATTCTGGGCCACTACAATCTCTTACAGAAGAGAATTAAATGTCATAATTGTAGATTACTAAAGATTAGAAGAAAAAAAATAATCCCTAAACAGCAAGTTTAATACCTTAGCTTAAAAGCCCCCAAATTAAATCCTGACTTCAAAACTATTCCTATGAAGTTGACCCACTGCATATGCATCAGAATTTAAAGGCTTTATAATGTCTCCACATACTCCAGATTCTAACTTGTAAGCTGATACAACTCTAAAAGGGCAAAATCACTACAAAGAACCATCCAGTGAAAAGTCCCACAGATGCTTCTAATAAAAGATAGTAAGCAGCCTAGCATACAAAGGAGTTACCCCCCCTTTTCACCTGAAACCCAGTGACATCTTCAAAATTCACACATGAGCCATGCCCATCCACAAAGTACACTCCTGAATCTTTTCAACTTCTTCTCAATACCCACTTTAAAATGTAAGTGTCAGAACAAGAAAATTAAGGAGATCTAGTAGCTAAGCTTTTTCATTCTTGGAAACAGAAGTTTCCTGGGATGCAATAAATACCTGGCTTGCTGTGTGCAGCTCCTGAAAAATGGTCCTAAATAAAGATTTGCACACTGGCTGCAAAGAGGGACTTAAAATAGCATCAGAACCTGGATCGAGACACTTAAAAATCTGGAGATACATCACTTGAACTTCCTTCTGATAGCATCCTGGAGAGGGACCAACAAGAGATGCACATTGGCACTGCTCAGTCATGCTGCTATTCCACAGTTTTGCCACTGGAATTTTCCCTTTTTTTCCACTCATGAAAGTCATCTTCACTTGTAACTGATTTCTGATATAAGCCCTACCATCTTAAACATGAGCTTAGGTGTGAATAGGTATTACTTAATACAGCTTTACACTTACTAGGTAATACTAACACAGTAAATTCATTCTTTTTTCTATCAGACTGATAGAAACTGATATAAACCACATTGTAGTACCCCAGTGGCATACAAAAGAAGAACTATTTAGGGCTTAAATTTCTATGGAGTCTAGCAATTCCCATCACTTTATATTTTCCATTTTAACCAAATCACAACTTCTGTTCAAGAAAAGCTTCCTGAATGTGCATGCTGGGTATTTAGTCTATTCTGGGAAAACAAGCTATGACCTTCACTTCTAGTAGCAACTGGTTTATACTGTCCAGCTATGCACACAAAGGCATTCTGTGTTTGCTTTGAAGGCTTGCACATGCCAGGGGTTGCTGTCATTGATAGATTACGGCTATTGACATTGCTATCGTTCTCACACAAAAGCTTTATTAGCATAACAGAAGATCTGAAAGTGTGCTATCCCACTTTCTGAAAATCTTCCCCATCTGCTGCTGGGTGACCTAGGTAGACACCTTCCCTCGCCTGCTCGCTGGAATCCAGGGAGCACTCAAACTCCACAGGAAGGGTCTGGCCGCATCTGTCTTGTGAGCATGGCTATTGTTTGTGAGATAATTACTCTGGCCTTGTTAACTTGCAGCAATAATCAAGAATGAAAGCACCTAGTAAGCCAAGTTACCTAGTAATATTGCCCATTATAACAGCAATGATTGCATATAAACTCTGAACCCCCTTTAGTGGCAATTAATTTCAAGAGCATTAGCACCAACAGTAAACGAATCCGAAGCAGTTTAACTAATTAAAGCTTACTACTAAAGCAATGGGCTTCTAGCTTCAATTATCATTTTCCATGTTAGTCATCTGAAACAGTAATGATATGTACCAGCTGGAAAACATCCAGCCCAGGGCCTGCCCAGTCCCACAGCAACAGGTAAATGGAACCGTTTTTCCATGCACTTTCCAAGGAAAAGTGCTAACTAAGCCTTACCAACAGAAACAAACAGCAGATGGCAACAAATGTGCCAGGAGACATTTCATCCTCCAGGAAGAGTTCAACACAAGGCATCAGCAAAAAAGGAGCAGAGCTGGAAGTATGAATTCCACAGATCTTACCCAGCTGCTCTCTTTTGTAGGGAAAAAAAAAAAACAAGGATTAAAAAAAAAAACAAACAAACAAAAAAAAACCACAAAACCCAAACCTTGTCAAGCAGTGATTCCTACCCTATGCACAGACTTTCCATGTAGCCCATCTACATTTCTTCTCCAGACAGTCCAGAGGTACCAGGTGCAGAAAGTGAAGGCAGCTTAAGCCCCTTCCCCTATGAGAAGCCTCCACCTCAGCCCCCAGTAAAAAAGATTTTGTTTGAATTTGCAGACACTGACTCTTAAATTTGACTTACAGAAGCTCAGCATTTTTTTGCTGTTCTAGTTGGACGTACAGAATAGAACTAATTATACAAATTTCTTCACTTGTTGCACACTTTTGGACTAGCTGCTTGCCCTTCAGTGTGACACAGTATCTCTCTTCAGCAGTTCTGAGCATTCAGTGTTTCCAGGTTGCTCTTGTGACTTGAAGACCCACAGCTATCTTCTCCAGCTTGTTTTTATTCTGGACATTGAACTTCTTAACATTTCCATTTTCATGGGTCTTCTCCAGGCTTCAGCTTCAAGGCTCTGCAGTTAGCAGACAAGCTGCTAATGCTTGCTAATACTTTTTGACAATTAATCTCCTCTTGAACTGCCCATCAGCAATACCATTCTTCCCTGCATTCCCTATCCCTAGGTAAGCACACACCAAAAAGGATGATTCAAGTACTTATCTGGGAAGAAATGTGAAAAACAGCAAAGACAAAACCAGAAATAATAAAAAGGAAATCAATTACTTGCTGTCTAGGAAAATCTATTTGCAGCTCATGCTACTCTTGTTTCCAAACACTTTTAAGTGCAGCTGACTTAACATTTAAGCACTTGTGCCCACTGCATTTAAAAAGCTGTTAAAAGCAAAACATGTCAGGGAGTTCTTTCATTATGGGTATGCACACTGGCTCAGCTTTTCCCAAACTCCATCTCCCCAGCATTCACTGCAACCACCCAGAACCTAAGAGACCTCCAAGTCTTCTTGCCATAGAAGATGTACCAGCCACTGGTCTCTTTATGGTGGGATAACTGTCTTCCCAAAACAACTATTGGCCATGACACAAATGTTGAAAATTAAAAGAGAAAAAACAACACCTCCATAATATGCAAAGCATCCAAACAATTTGATTTTTTTGTTTGTGTTTTTTGTGTGTTTTTTTGTTTGTTTGTTTTTTATTGTTTCTTTTTTCTTTTTCAAACTGAAGAAGAATCAGACAGTAAAAATCCAGACACCATGAATGATGCCTGCTCACAACACTGGCTGGTTAAAAGCTGAAATGGCAAAAGCAGTATCATGTTATACAAAATCACCAAAACCCCCTTTGGCTCCAGAGCATGTAGCAAGCCCCTCATGTTCTACGTCCAACACAAACTATTAATAACCTATTAACTCCTGTTCCTCTCCGAAAGCCAGTCACAAAACAGGCTTTCCTTAAGTTAAGATGGAAAATGTTTTTGACAAATCCTAAGTCAGTAGTGATACTTGATAATTGTGATAATCTATTGCCATGCATGTCTCACATGCTCCTCAAAGCAAAAAGGAGTTGCTTGGCTTAGCAGGGAGGCTCTCCCCTCTTACGCAGGGCAGCTGAGCCAAAAGCTATGCAGTACTGTATAGAGTAACAGAAGGATCATTTCTGGAATAGCCAAATAAATACCACTTCATACTGCTTTACCATCCACATCTCCTCTGGCAGATCTAGGCTTTTTTCCATTTTAAGGAGAAGAAAAAAAAAAAGTGAAGTAAGATCTATGTGGAGAAGGAAATAACAAACTTTAAATGAGCTAATATAATAAACATCAGACAACAAACATTTATTCCTGCAGTGAAAATTAATGAAAAGGAAACTGGGACAGCTGCACAGTCCAAAATTGGCACTGATTTTCAGAGAAGGAATAGGATCCCTGAAACTATTACTAGATGGCTCAGGAATCCCTGGCAAAAAATCAAACAGTTTCTTAAAAAAATTGGCTGTAATTTAACACAGTATTTATGACAGAGCAAAGTGACACAAGCTTACTCTCCAGGCTGAAAACTGAGAGACACAAACAAAAGCCACAATTTATTAATCTTCCCTTGGTCAGCATGTCAAAAGCCCATACTTCCCTGAAAAAAACACAAAATAAACAAAAAAAACCCCAAAACCACAACNTCCCTTGGTCAGCATGTCAAAAGCCCATACTTCCCTGAAAAAAAAACAAAATAAACAAAAAAAAAACCCCAAAACCACAAATAGATGACTTGCTCCTGTATGAAAGATGAGAGGCCTCCATAATTATTATATCTGAATATTTGAATAATCAAAGTGAAAGATCCATCACCAAACTAGCAGATGGCAAAAGGTCTGTAGACTGAAGGAGGGAGGGGGGAAAGGGAGGGTTGGTTTTATTTGAACAGAAGACAAAAAAAGTGTTCTATTTGTTATATGGTTATAAAATAAGCCAAGGTTAGGACAGAATCTTTCACTGAAGCCTAAGAGCAATCAAAATCATGAAGAACATTATTAGATCCCTATAAAATGTCCGTATCTCCCAGTCACAGAAGTAACTACTTCCATTAAGAAATTACTTGGAAAGAAGTAAAAAGAAAGCATCTGCTTCCCTCCTCATCAGCCATCAACTCCAAATACTCATAAGACCAGATGAAGAGCTGGTCTTTGAGAAACACAGAAATTGTAGCCTGATGCAAAAAGGTATCGAAGAACATTGGTCCAATCTTTCCAAACAGCCTGCAAACTGTGAGGAAAAAGTCCATGCCTGCCAGCTTTCCCATTTTTTAGAATCAATGGCAAGTTTCCCATTGTTCAAGTATCACAGCTAATTCAATTCGTACAGATACACAGGTCACTGTTTAAAAGTTGAAACTTTTTTTTTATTCCAGGATCAAGTGTTTCACTCCCTTAAATTCAGCCCAATTTTTTCACAAGTACTGTTCTGTGATTTACATAAAAGCATTGCCACGGAACTAAGCAGCAACTGACAGACAGGGTAAACTGGTTCCAGATAACACTTAAATAGCTGTTCTAGTTACACCACACAGAGAGAGGAATATGATCCCTGACTCAAATCCATCAAGAACATTAACAAGAAAAGAAAAACTGGGGTTTGAGCTCTATGACAGTATGTAAAAGAATTAAAAAACCCCAAACATTCTGCACAGAGGAGGTCATCTCAGCTGATTAGATGCCATAATGATCTTCTCCCAATCTGTTAGAAACAAGTAGTAGTTGGTAACTTCACAGATTTCCTCCAGTCCTTTCACCAGGAAGGAATGGCAGGATCCCTGAAATAATTTCCAAATCATTACTGCTCTGTCTTCCCGGACCACTGCCAAGAACCTGGAACTTCAGGACACCTGTCAATTAATCCATTCATCCTGAAAGCAGGCTCATCTTTAAATTTATTAAAAATTAGTGATCATAAAAAGCAATCAGATCAAAACCACATCAGAATTAAAACTAGAAGTGGCTTCTTGAAGGACAACAGTCTTCAACAAAAAAAACCAAGCATGAAGAGCTGTGTCTCTGCTGAAGTAACTATATACATACTTTGGAAGATGAACTGCATGATGTAATAGACCTTTTTCCATCTCTAGCATCTGTGGTATACAGTAGTAGATGCCAAAATGACTGGCCACCTGATGGACAATTGTGTATAAGAGTCAGATCTAAAGCTTTTCTCTAATCAAAGCTTTCTGCAGGGGTTCTCAGTCTAAGTACAGGCTTCTCATTGATTTTTCTGTAGCTCCAGGATGACTACTTTTAACTCTAAGCTGGAAAATATGAAGTTATGCATTAAAAAAAAGAAGAAAAAAAAAACAAAAAACCACCACACCACCACAAGTATGATACAAATTAAAACATCAACACAGAGGAGCTATTACAGTTCAAAGAAGCCAGTAGATTTCTGATGGAATACAAAAGTGGTATTTGCCTAAGTTCACAGAGGCTGATGAAACTGAGTTCTGAGAGAAACAGGGAATAAAAAGAGGGGAAATTAAGGTCACCTGAAAACCAAAACATCAGCTGTCATTGACTGATATCTGAGTTGTGCCAAATTTAAAGGGTACAGCCAATGAAGTTCTAGATTCAACTCGATTTACTAGTTCAAATAAAATGACACTCAGAGCAAAGCTAACTGGAAGGTTGCAATACACCTGAGCACAGGGCTGAAATGTCCCTGGGGTTTTGTGGCAGTCTTCCACACGTCAATCCAAAATTGCAGTGCAAGAAAATCTGCAATAGTTTGATACCCCACTAAAATTAAAAACATCAAGGAAGAAGAATGAAGTTAACACCAAAAACATTCTTTGCACTGAAGTCAGAGAAAATGGAAAATAAATTCTTAGTGTGCCAACTGGATATTACCTAATAGAATGAATCTGTGCACAGAACAATTCAGAACACCAAACTGAAGGGCAAAACAACCCACCTAGAGTGATTACCACACTTAGCCTTCTCCCTGGCAATTGATCTGCAGATTCACCTTCCCTGGATAAAAAAAAAGTACTTGTACCTCAAGGTCTTCTGTATCTCTATCACAGAAACCCTTCTTACCCAGGCATTCCAAGAACAGGACCTCAGACTTCATCAAAGCAGATTATTACACAGTCCTGCTTTTCTGACAACTTTCAACAGTTTAAAATCACCACTTTTTGGTCTGTTTCATGAACAAGGTGAGTAAATAGAAAGAAACCATTAACTTTCCAAGGCATGACCAATCTGAGGTGGAACTGCTTAGCTATGGCTGTCTGCTTCTACATCAGCAACAACTTGTGATCACCTTTCTTGAAGGCTACTTGTCAAAAGAACACTTTTATTTTCTGGGTTTTGTTTGTTTGCTTTTTTAAACCAGGGTTTACCAACCAACGTTATCCAAATTTTAAAAGTTTCTCCAGTCTCATGTAATCATCAAGATTAGCACAAGCTCACACAGAAATAACTGCCAGGGACTAATCCTCACAGTCAGGTTCAAGTGACATTCTGACATTCCCTGTTTTTGATGAGCACTGCTTGATGAGAGCTGCATTTCAGTGACACGAGTGGGAAACACTTCACACCCCCAACAGCCTAAAAAACTACTTCTTGCTCTTTTTAAAGTTTGTCAGTTAGAACATATGAAAAAAAGACTAAACATGAAAGGTAAAGAGAAATGGATTAATTTTTGTATTAATCCTTTTTTTTTCCAATTCAGGTGTTGAAATAGGATTTTAGGGAGCAACTGCTTCTAGTGGCTCAGATCAGCAACTCTAAAGAGTATCAAACTGCAGGGCAGATATCAACAGATGTAATTTAATCCTACTCCCTGAAACCTTACCCAGTAAATTTGATAAAGGGCATAGCCTGAAGCTAAAGAGAACTCTACCACAAGCAACATCTCCTGCATTATGTTACGTATCACCACCGGAAGGAAAGCAGAGAGGCAGCATAAATTAATCTTTCATGTGTCTTACAATCACCATTCACACTCTAAAATTATTTCATCTGGCTTTGAGACATTGCCCTTTCCACTACAAAGAAAGTCTGAAAAAATTAGCTTAGGCTATATGCCTGACTTAGAGGTTTCTAATATTGCTTGTTTATGCTAAGAGATTTGCATCAGGTATGCTCCAGCACATTAAACTACAGCTGCTTCTCAAGAATCCTTTGTCCCAAGCAGAGTTCTTGAGAATGGCCACCAAGATTTCCTATATCCTTACGAGGTTTTGTACCTACAGCAGTAGAAAGTTCACCTTCCATAGATAAGTAAAGGCCTTGAGCTGCTTCATCTGTCTCCTAAGTATATTTTGATGCTGAAAATAGCATAGGCTGTCCATGCATATCTTCTAAATTAAGCCAATGAATCTTGGCACAGGCCCAGTCAAAGGACATACATGCAAGAAACCACATGACCTGAGCTATACAGCAAAACCTGCATCCAAAGTACTCAGAGATAAGATGATTTTTTTTTTTAAGCTTTAAAACAAAACCAGACTGGTAAGTTAAGTACAACCACTGAAATGTCTTCATCCTTCTGGTTTTCTTCACTTCAGATGCCAAGTTGCAACTCTTGCATCTGCTGGATCTAGATGTCCTTGGCAATAAATCCGAGTGTGCTTAAAGGAATTCCTAAACCAATGGTCATAAAGCAGTTCTGCTTGAGAGAAATCTCTGGGCATCACCAAAGCCAAACTTCTGCCCAAAACAGGGCTAGACCTGCCTGGTACAAGGCTGTGCATTCAGGTTTCGAGTCTGGCTTCTTCCTGATAGCCCCCATTAAGTTGTGGAAAACCACAATTCATTCCATCCCTACATGTTTTTTCTCCATACTGAAGAAACCCAGCTTCCCTCAGCTTCTCCTTGTATGTCAGAGTAGGATAATCACCACCCTTAAACATTTACTTGAAAACAGCAGATCTAGGAGGCTCAAATGAGCATTCATCCAAGAGAATAAAGCCTAGATCATGGAACTGGGGATGCTTTTTTGCTAAGCTTCTAATACAGCCTGTTTTGCAACAGTGAGCTTTTGCACAGTGGGCAACTTTCCCAGGAAAGACATGAAACTTTTTGATTATGGGATCAAGGTGTCATATCCTTGAAGGACAATATGAATATTTATTTAAGTCTCACGGGAGACAGACACTTCAGTTAGATCATTTTTCTATACTCTTAGGAACAGTGCTTGAAAAGGAAAATTATTTTTAATCCCTAATTTGAAGTCTCTTTTATTTTGAAATCTAATTTAAGATAAATGCAAGATGCAAATGAGTAAGGCAGTAACACCCTGAAAAACAACTTCTGCTGTATATCAAAACCCAAAATATTTATGGCAAGATACTAATGAACTAAGAAAATGCATTTGGCAAAGATCTATAGTGCTAACAAATAATAGGCTGGAGAAAGGCACTAGGACAGCAGTTACCATTTGTATTCTTCCAACCTTAACAGTGGGTATGGAAAACTTCACAAGAGTGAAGGATTTCTTCAGTTAGCCTAAAGCTGAAGCACTGAAAACTTTGAGGGTTGCATGATTCAAGTGCATTCCCCAATATTTTATTGCACACCTCAGAGTCTTTCTTGTTACCACCTGATGTGGAGACATTCCTATCTCTCCTCATCCTGAGGTATCAGCCCTCTACCCAATGCATATGGCTCCTACAAGGGTACATACTGGTCCATTTCAAATACAAAGAATGTGCCAGAGACCTTGGCTTTCAGTTATACCACCATTGGGGGTGAGGAGTATCTTCTTGGTACCTAGCCAGCCAGGTTAAGATAAGGCTCAAGCAAAATCTGTGTCTTTTGGCAAGAGAGGAACAACACACAAGACAGAAAACTCTAGGAAAAAAAAATAGTACAGAAAAAGGAAAACAACAACCAAACTCCCTGTGTGTTCTTGGCACTGATGTTATCCTGAGAGTTTCACAGCCAGCTGTGAGGTGGCAGAAGGCTGGTCAGGCCTGTCCCCTGTATCTCACACTCGTCGGCCCCACTTGCCAAGCTCCTCCTTTGTACCAGCTCTAAGAGCATGCGGTGAGTCACTGAGCCAACAGAAACCAATTTGGTTTTCCTCTAGAGTTAGTTTTCAGCTCAGATCCCCAGGCTGATCCAGCTCACCGTGGGGTCATGCAATTGCAGGAACCCATCCACAGAAACCAGTAGTCAGGAGGTGAGAGGCACCACACCTCCTGTGATAGCACAATCTTAAAATAAGCAGTCACAAAAGACAAAGTCTCTGTTCATCTGACTTGCTGCAAAATCAGTCTGAATCTGATCAATCAGATTTCTTGGTGAATATCCATTATAAAACCTTTCTGCCCAGTTGGGGGGGGAACCACA
Source organism: Chloroceryle aenea (assembly GCA_013399075.1). Classification (NCBI taxonomy): domain Eukaryota; kingdom Metazoa; phylum Chordata; class Aves; order Coraciiformes; family Cerylidae; genus Chloroceryle; species Chloroceryle aenea. The sequence continues at coordinate 44,868 of VWZY01009940.1, read as the reverse complement.
AACAGAACAAAACACATCACCCAAAATAAAAATAAAATAGTTTTTTTCCCTCTAAACTAATTTCCTCCTCACCCAAAATATTCTGGCCATTCTTCTTAACTGAAATGTTTCATTTCCTTTCCCTGGAGCTGCAAAAGTCTTTATCAGTCCAGATGTCATCTCATGCACTTGACTAACAATAATAATATTTAATTTCAGTGAATGTTAATATGTTCCATAATTTTTCTACTACTTTGTACTCAGTACACATTTTCAGATTGTAAGCAGCCTCTCCTTTGAGATGTCTATTCTGACTTGGTTTGGATATTAGCATGCAGAAGAAGGCACATAGCTTTTTCACTGGCTCACAATTGCATACATAATGATAAATTTAACAACAGTGACAACTGGTTTGACCCCAACAGTTTCCATTTAGGAACACTGAAACAATTTAGCACTATTCCTTGGAAGATTTTGGTTTGCCATCTTTATATTTAAAAGCAATTAAGAAACTCTTTGCCTAGCCTTTAGCCATCAAGCTCCCTATCCTCCAAAAATGTCACCCCGATGTTGTATTCCCTGTTTAAATATAGGCAGCATGTGTATGTAAATCTTTAGGAGGCTCCTCTCTCTCTTCTAACCATCCCCTTTCTCCCATATTACAACATGGAAGAAACCAGGAGTCTGACAATTGCCTCATTCACATGACAGCTCTTGTATACAACCAATGCTTTAGGTGCAATTAAGTGAAAGTAACTGATGATCAATTTCCAGGGATGAACAAGACTGTAAAAAAAAAAAAAAGCCAAAAAAGAGATGCCTGGATTTCTTTACAGCAGACAATTGCAATAGACAGTGATTAACCTGCTTACCTACCCTTGCTTACTTTTTTATAAATGAGCTCATTTTTCTCCACTTCATCTTTCTCCTCCCTCACCCATTCTTTTCCCAGACTGCAGCAATAACATGCTTTATTCTTTCCTTTGACTGCCAGGGCCTTAAACTAATTATTAATTGAGAATGTATCTAAAGTATCTGAATGAGAAAGTTGGAATTAACCCAACTGACTCTTTCCCCCTTTTATTTTGCACACTGTAACATCAGCTCTACCTGGTAGTGCTGCTGAAAGCAGCATGTGGGGTTTGTTGCTTTCTGGTGGTGGTGGTTGGTTTTTTGTTGTTGTTTTTTAAAGGCAAGTTTTCTAGCTCCCTGGGCAAAAATATGCAACAGTGAAAAACAGTGTGGGAAAAAGGCAAGTACCTGGAAAAGGCCTGAGCTTTGAGTGACAGCCATTAGGAACCAAGCTGATAAAATTCAGCAACTTTACTGTCCTGCAGGAAAATCCTGCAGCAGAGGGCATCCTGCGTTTGGGAAATCAGACAACTGACACTTCATCAAAAGTCTTGTCCTTTAAAGAGGCTAGAAAGGCATGACCTTACACTGCCTGCTAGTGCAGAGCTGGCTGGTTGTACAACTCCGACTCATCTTGTTTCCAGTTGTTAAATTACATTAAAGGACAGCTAAAAATATATTAAATATTTTCCTATTACTTTTCCATGCAAGCAACTGCTGTAATTACAAGAGCAGTGTCCAGTCAAATGTTTAGTAACTCAAGGGGGGAGAGAGGAAGATCCAGGAATCCTTCTAACACATTCCAGATCAACACTATAACATTGGGATTGCAAATGCAGAAAAAAAGAAATTACTTTTTCTTTAAATTTGTTGTAAGAAACAGAATTAATACATTTCTTATGATCAAAAAAAAAAAAAAACATTTATTTTTTCCAGAAAGGTCAAACAGATCTGAGCTATAGTTTTAACTCCCTCTCATCTCAAATTTCTGCCCTTTTTGAATTCCAAAATACATCAAAACTTCACCAGCCTACCTGTGATACACAATACACTAAACTCTGACAAATTCACACCGAGAGGCCACATCTTCCCTGCTAGAGGTTACAGCCAACTGCAAGAATGAACAAGGGAGATTCATTTGAAAAACCTGCTAGTCGACGTTTTAAACACTTTGTCACAAAAACGAAAGTCTTAATTGAATTATTAATGATCTCAAGGTCTCTATCGCCATCTAGTGAAAACTCTCTACCATTACCCCACTATCCACAGAAATTACAGCTGGGTCCCTGGAATCACAGCACCAACCTCTGAGCTGCACCCAGCTACATATGGGCAGAGCTGTAAGGATTGCCACACTTCTACTGCGTGTCCTAAGGGAGAAAGATTACCGTCCAGGAGAGGTAGCACAAGGCATTGGGTATGAGAAGCTTGCAGTACTCAAGTCTTCCTAGAGCTTCAGTGAAAGGCTCTTCAGTCACACAGTTAGAAAGCAACAATTGATGGAACTCATTCTCTCTCAGCTACCTTAAATATTAATGCTAGGATGAGCTTTAAGAACTTACTCGGCTTGAAATCTCTATTTCCCACTTTGAATTACTTTGCCAAGACTTACAAATGAACTGTAACTGTGTTAGTGCAAATACTAAGTACAGTTTTCAACCCACACAGTATTTTTTCCCACTTAGGTATCTACAAGCCTACCATCATTTACTCATGTTCCCTTCACAGCATTAAAAAAAAAATATAGGTAATAATTTTAAAACTGTATCAATTCCTGATTATCATAAAAGACCATTCAAATTTGGATCAATAACATTTTTCCTTATCAGTTATTTCTTAACTAACCTTTCCATAGAGAACCTAAATCTCTTGAAACTTAAAGTTCACCTCTTTTATATTAGCATTCAGTATAAGAAGAAACATATGAATAGAAAGACTAATATAAATTAAGTAGTATTTTTCCAGAATAAGTATTTCAATGTAAAAATAACACACCCCCCCAAAAAAAACACAAAATCAAAACTCAACAACACAAAAACACCACAGAGAAAACTAAAGTGTCTTCCTTTATGGCAAAAACTATTACTGAAGAAATAAAGAGTTAATAAAGCTGTACCTGCTTACAGCTTTTATCTGCTTACCTACCTAAAAATGCAAGTTTCAGACCAGAGCATCCACAGTGTCTTTCACCAGAATCTATCACTTACCCAGAAGCACAAAAGTACCTATCATCCTGAAAAATTCTCAAGTTTTCAGAAGTTTATCATCTCCACCATATCCAGAGTAGTGACCACTCATTTACCTCAAAGAATGTCTCAACAAAGACACGTGTTGCTGTACTGCATGGAAGAACCCTACCAGGAGAGTAATGCCCCACTAAGCTCAGCACTACTGCTGCCAGATGCAGACCAGCTCCCTCAGACTTCCACAGCTCTGCTGTGCTCCCTGAAGCTCCACTTCACAGAGCAACTTTCACATCTGCACTGCGTACAACCCTCTCGCAGACAACACTGTACCACAGGATTCAGTTTTTCCCCAAACTCAGAGCAGCTACAAAACTGGAGATTCAAATGTGTGCAAAGGCTCAGCAGAAGTAAGCCCAGGTCTAGCTCACAAGAATTTAAGAGGAAAGGAATTTTTTCAAACCAAAAATCAACCATGTAAGAGAAAGCATGTCAAAATGCTCCCTAGCATCCTGTGCCACCTATTTAATATCTTCACATTGCCCCATCACTTCAGAACGTTATGCAGGAACACCAAAATCTCACACACCATTCTCTCCTAACTGGTAAGGCACAGATGTTTGAGAATAAACTCTGTGCAAACAAGAAGTATTTTCCTCTTAACAGAAAGCAAAAGCTGAAGTATTCATACAAGACACAGTCTGTGACGAGTGTTCTTTATGACTCATGGAGATCATAAAATAAGCAAAAAGTCAAATTCATGACTTCTAAAATACTGCAGGAAGCTATGATGACTCTAATGCTTTTCATGCCAATCTTGTAGATAAATACATGAGAATCTTACAACAACAGCAGCAGCAAAGACACCACTGCCTTAAAGGAAACATCCATTTTTGAATTCATGTGGCTGCAGAGCACATGAACAGTTGTCAAACCTGGAAACTACTTCCTAGCTAAACATGTTTGCTGGGTTAAGCATCCTGGTCACATCCTCTGGGAGGCCAGCAAACGTGGAGTTCTCTAGAGAACTGTTTGGATGGGAAAGATCTGTTATCAGCAACAAAATGTGCCTACAGACATCAGCTGGGGGTTGTAAATGGACCTTCAGTGCAGGGGGTAGTCCACAGCAAGGCGAGCTGTCCTATCACACAACAGGGAGCATGTGCTCTGAACACAGCTGGGAGCTCCTCCAACTCCCCAGTCCACTAAAAGGGTGAACAGCCATCCTGCCACACCTTCTCCTGTCACCTTTAAAAATTCCTGCTTGGTACTCTCTTCTAGAAAGAGCTACTATGAAGCATCGTGGAAAAAAAAAGTGGTTTAAGACACTGTTTATCAGTGGTATGGTTTGGATCTTTAGTGATAATTTTTCCCACTGGAAATAAACAGCCTGCATTCAACTGCCATCACAATCAACAGCAAGAAGTTTTGCCTATAAAGTTAAGAGTTTAACACTTAAAATCTGGCCTCTTAAGAGGAATGCAAAGCTTCACTTGAAGGAACAGTTTCTGAAAATAAGGTCCTGATACATAATCCACTGTCACCATGTGATTAACTGGCCCTGTCACAAACTTCAGGGTTTGGGGAACTCAACACACCAGGGCACAGGACAGACTGGACAAAGACAAGCTCATCCAAAGCTGAAGCATACCACTGAATCAAAGATGAACCCATCAAGCAGAACTGCAGACTCATGGAAAATGTAGCCTTGTTTTTATTTTTTTTTGTCATCATAATCTGGTCCACTGAAACTAAGCAATTTAATTCAAAATAAGGCTCTAGCTAGAACTTCACCTTGTCATACTTTGAACCATTTATCTGATTCTTTTCTAGACACCAGTTTCAGTTTTTTCCCATTTCTGCAGTACAAGATAAAAACTACAGTTCTGAAAGCAAAAGCAAGTTCACAAACAAGACCATTCTCCTATTCAATGACAAAGTAGGTGTCTTAAATTCAACCTTTTTACACATGTCTATAACCTGTGTAATGACTTACCTCTCTCCCTTTATGTGTCACCAAAGCAGCCAAAGGCTTGGCATAGAATCTGCTGTAGGAAAATCCCAGGCAGCCATACATACTGTTAGCAGTGAGCTTCAAAGCTTTCTGTCTGATATCATACTGAAAAGAAAGATATCCAGGAAAAATGATATTACTGTAGCCATCAGAGAACAGAATTTAATGTTCACAATTACATTTGCAGCTTTTTATATAGTCTGCAGCAAAGACAGACTACAAGTGTCTGTGCTATTCTGCAAAGCCACTGAAGGCACTTAAGGGAGTGGAAGGATGATCAAAGGAGCTCTGTAAAACACACCTGTAAATAAAGGTCAGGATTTAAATCTGGCTGCTTCATTAACTGCTTAACTTGGCGCCTTCTCTCCACCAGCTTCCTGATTTCTTTAGGCAAAATTCCCATTTCCAGAGATGGGTCCGGAAGCTCTGGAATTTCTTCCTCTTCCTCAACCTGTCAAATGATCACCACTGCTTATTATATTTTTTGATTGAAGATTTTAATGTATTCAGTGAAAAGCTTAGGAAAAAAAACAAATAAAATAGAAAACCAGACAGTTTTTATCTACTCCTGCACAGCACCTGAAGCATGTTTTAGAACAAGCAACATGAGAGGCTTTTTGCAGTATTTGTTATTTAGTCCCTGCTGGGGGACAGGGTCTAAGCCTGTCTTGTGGGGGAGAAACCCAAAAGAGACAAACCAGCAGCAGCAGGAGGATTATGGGTTTTTAATGTGTATTTTATATAGAGATATGTGTATATATAAAAATCCAGATAAATAAACCACAAACACTTTCACTCTTAGGTATAGACAGATATAAACAAAAGTGCACACACAAGCAATTCTTCCTGTGATGAAAAACTCCATCCTGTTTTTATTATCCCATAAGTAGCTTTGGTGTTCAGAACTGTAAAACAGAGCACATGCTCTGTGGAACTGATACTCTGAGTAACATAACTGGCAAAAGAGAAATCGACACCAAGAACAGAATGAAAACTCCTCCCCAAGCAACTCTTGATTACAGCAAAGCAAGGACGTAACAGAAAGCACATATTCCTCGTTAGCATAACCCAAGAAGTGGCTGCTCAGCAAAAATGGAAGGAAATTTCCAAGCACAGTGTAAGAGATGGAAATATACAAAGAAAGGGCAAGACAGACACTGCCAGACTGGCAAAGCAGTCTGAGAAGAACCATAACAAGAAATGACACAGTGACAGAAATAAAAATGAGCTGCTTCAGTTTGAAGCACACTTAAGAACGCAGGATAAATCTTGAGACAGTTTGGAGAACTTACTGACAGAGTTCAGCATACTCTTTACTTTTTCCCTTTTTCCTTCATTTCTGCTTTAGTGCTGGTATTTCACTTGCTATGGGACTACTTATGCACAACACACTAATTCCAACCTGTGAGCTGACACCAGTTAAAAAGAAAACACTCAGGTTTAGCCTTTAGTCCTGACCAGCTCACTGCTTCAGTTTACAGCTCAGCTCCACCAACTGCACCAGCACAGCTGAGGAAATGAGAATAAGCAGACATGGATAAGCTGCTGAGGAAACAGTACATGGAACTACACCTTCAGGGGGTTTTTCAGTTGTGTTTAACACAGCTGAAAGCTGCATTAAACAGCAGGAATTTCCATGAGGCCCATCCCACAGCCGATGTAGTCACAGTATCATTCCCTGACACACATCCCCAAGGCACACACTTTGTTTTTCTAATGCCTAGTAAGAGTGGAGCTCATATTTCATTCTTGCCTCCAGGCAGAAGCATGGACCTCGAGTCTCCCTCACTGAGGTATGTTTGAGTGAATTCTGTGGCAACTCAACTTTAGGAAGCCTGTACCAAGTTAGGATGAAATTGGTCAAGGGGTTCAGAAATTGCTAGGAGCACCTGGGGCTGAAAAAGGACAGAGCCTCACTAAAAGTCTTGTTTCATGAGGATACCAAGATTTTATTTCCATGGAAGAGAACTTACCAAGATTCTGTAAGAGTATTACTGAAAGTCAGATGACAGACACACAATGTTCAAAAGGTCCCAAACCAAAACATACCGTGGTTCATCTTTAAACAAGGATCACTGAAGTGTGAGAGGGAGGGGAAAGAAACAGCATCAAACAAACAGTGGAAAAGAACACTTTCCTAAAAAGCTGATTCACAGAAAATAGACTTAAGACAGTGTAACTTAAGTCACGAGTTAAACCACACAAACCTCTGCCCTTTTCTGTGCTTCTGATGACAGTCGTGGCACTGTGGTAAAGCAGATGTTAAACTCCTGGATAATCGATGGGTACAAGCTGTTGAAGTCGAGAAGCAAAATAAACTTGTCATAAAAACCTAAAACAGAGTTTAAAACAGAAGTCATAATTACTCAGTCTCCCTAAGGACTTAATCCAACTCCACAATTAACATCTAAGTGACAGTAATACAATGCACCAGACTTCCCTTAAAGCAGCTGTTGAAGTGCAGCACTACCCATTACAGAAAGCTGTCAGAAGTGGAACGATCCAACCCCATTAACTCACCAGAGTTGAACAGATACCTTCTGTGTTGCTATAGGACACTTGTCCAGTTTTCTCCACAGAGAGGAGAAACTGAAAGAAAACTTACGTGTCCATCAGAAAATTACATACAGGCATAGAGTCCTAATTCCCCACAAGACCATAATCCTCTCACAAAAAAAGCTAAGAAAAAAAATATTAAATCACAATAATATGTAATTCCACAATCAGTGTTGGGAATTTTCCTGTATTCAACACATCCCCCCCAACCACCCCAGCAAAATCCCACAAGATACAAATCTCTCTGTGTTAATATAACCTACCTGGCTCTAACTTCATAGAAAAAAGAAAATTGCCACATCTTACCCACTTTGGGATCCAAGACTAAGCCCCCAGCATATGCTGCTTTCTTTTTCCCTATCTTTGATTTATTCTGATCTTCAAAATCTTCATCTTCATCCACCTACATTTGGCATTTAAAAAAGTCATTATCTAGTCTCCAAGATTTCTGTACTGTTGGAGGAGTTATTTTTGGCAAATCAAGTATGAAATTGAGAGCCAGTGCATAGAGTTCCTTTTAAAACACACACAAAACATGATGTTTTCATCATGATCCTTATTAAAGCTCTCCACATGTCAAAACAACATTCAGATCAACTCCTCTAGGAACAAACAGCTAACAAGAGATTACAAGATCTTAACGAGTTTTCATCACTCAACACAAGACCAGCATGCATTTTCTAGATGGCTTGTACAAGTCAACACTAGGAGAAAAATCAAACTCAGACCCAGAAGCATTACAGTCCAATTAAAATGTAGGTTTTGAAAATACAAAGGCTGGGCTTTAATGAAACAAAAACATTACTACTGAACTAAAGAGTATTTTGTTATTTGTCTTCCTGTATCAAGATTTTTTCTCCCAGTCCACTGCTACTCTCAACCATTTTTGTGGCACTGCTTTGATGCAATACAATCAACAGAACTCATTGCTTTGGAATTTGCTGTTGAACTTTAGTAAAGCTAAAAAGCCAAATACAGTGAAATACAAACACATTCTCAAATTTTCATCTGCTTACTAACAAACATGTATATGTTTCTATCTTTACACAGGTAATATCAAAGGGATTTTTTTTTAATACTCTTGGATATTTTAGCCAGATTCTCAAATCACCTACCTCACAAACTGTACTTGAAATACTGTTCACCAGCAAAATAATTCTACTGCAAATGTGCAGCTGTTAAGCAACACAGACTACCTTCTTCTTTACTATAGAGACAATTAGTTTCATTTCAATTTTAAAATAATAGAGTAACTGAGTTTCCACAGATCTGTGCTATAATGGAAAAGATGTTACACTGGTGCTTTAAAGCACACACTTCTCCATTATCAACTCAACAAACAAACTTAATTAAGCATAAGCTGTAGCATTAACTTACATCTAAAACTGGGTATGTTTGGGTTTTCTGTGCTCTCCCACAACACTAATATGCAAAAGATAGAGGAATGGAGTTTTTCCTTTTAAATAAAAAATCTTGGAAAGAATAAAACTGGACCCACCAGCTTCTGTGGAGGCTTTTTAAAAAGTTGTTTGTCTGGCACGATGTAGTCCTTTTCATGAAATGCATGGAGCAGCAGGAACTCGTTACGTTCAGATCGCCCGCCCATCATGGTCCTGGACTACAGACAGGGACACGAGGACAATTCAAGGCAGAGGGTAGAAAACACTGACATACAAAATTAGACTAAGCAATGTCCTTCAACTATTTATAAATTCACTTAGCATTGCTATTATTCTGATCATCACCATGCACAAAACTTGCATGTGATATTTTCATGGAAGCTTTACATTATTACATGACTAGATCACCAAGCTCTCACACTCATTGCAGCAAAAAAAAAAATACAGCATCATATATTCTCAGCTAAGTGTTTACAATTTAAAACTAGCAAATCAAACAGAAAACACAGAACTGGTTTTGTGGGACTACGGGACAGGGGGAGTAATAAAACTGTACCATGACGTTCCCAGAGATGTTTGTGATTTGAAGAGCCAGTGGCAGAACATTTAGCTCACACATAATCTGGAGAATGAACTTGGCATCTGTCCAGGTATTTTCCAGCATGGACATTAAGCGAGGAGAATCACTGGGAAAAGAAGAGGGATGGCCAAGTAAAATGTTGAACTATATTGTAAGCTCTTTTATTTAAAAAAACATGCACAACCCAACAAACAAAACTCAAGCCTGCATATCCTGTTAGTGTATCTAAACCAATGCTCTCACAAACAAATTTGCTTCACACATAACAAGCCACCACCCATAAGTAGCTTGAAACATTATAAAGCACTGTTAAGATAATATTTTACTATTCCAATACCCATATGTTAAGTCAGCATCTTCACAACAAATAAAATAAGCGAGTATGAAATTGTGTAACGGGGAAACCAGATCCTCTACTTTCCAGTGAAGTATTAAAACCCCAAATCAACAACATACCTGTACATGTTTTGAATTTCCTCTGGTAGAATTGTTACCCTCTCTGTTTTCAAAATCTGACGGACCAGTTCAGACAAATGGTAACTTTTGCAACGAATTAATTCTTTAGCAGAAATTTCTACATCGCAGATCATTCGACCGCAGGCAGCATTCCTTTCAGCAAACCCTCCTCGACCCTTAACCATATCACACAAGGAGAGAAAAGCCCAAACAAAATGAAATGTACAAAGATCAACAAAGAACATCTATCCAAAATACATGCTAATAGGACTTGGTCAAGTCAGTTGGTCACTAAATATTTTAATGCTCTAAATACTCTGCTGAATATCACTAATAGCTTAAGTATGCCCTAAAGAAATCCATGGTATCTTTCAGTATATGTGGGTATTAATAAGTAGATACTTAACTCTCATTATTAGATCTCATATGTTAAAATTGTCATGCCTTTTTATTTTATTATTTATAACTAGGGTATTCCCAACAACAACAAGGCTGTGGATCTTGTTTTTCTAAGGATACTTTTTGTACTAACAACAGGATGAAAAAGTCTCAGAACATGCCACATACAAATACTCAGCCTGTAGAAGGGAGAGGAAGAAGCAAGAACATGGCCACATTCAGCATGTCAATACTCCAAGGCTCAAGCACTGTCCTCTGAACAAATACATACCAAGAACTACAGAATTATTAACTCAGCAGCTCGCTACGCGATGATTCACCAATCAATCCAAATTACATTCTCTCATTTTACAGTTAGAGCAGACAAAGCCTGTTACAGCAAAGACTATTGCAATTAATCTGTCATTACCATCATCTAGTTGAGATACGTAAACTAAATTAGCCTAACCTGAAAATTAGTTTAGCTTATTACTGTAATAGACACAATATAAACATTCATCATTTCTGATCTGGGACGCATGAAATTCAGCATGACCAATAGTCAAAATACATCAGTGTCACATTTACAATTCCTCAGCAGAATTAATTCATTGTTAATCACACACAACATCAAAGAGCTTAAAAGACTTGAGCAGTCTTATTACCCCAAGCTTTGGCATATTGGACCTCCTCAGTCGACCTATCTTGGACCAGTGAGGGACTTTGCACACATTAATTCTTTGAAGCAGCACTTCCAGATCAAAGCCATAAATATTATGACCCTTGCAGCGGAAAAAATAACAAAAAAAGGTTACAACAAATGTAAATTGAAAGACTACTTTAACATACTCAGTATTCCTTTGCCCTTTGTGTTTTTTTCTAACTAATTGATGGCATTATCTCTCTCACAGAAAGCACTTTCTAAAAGAACATTCATCAACAGTACTCATTAGTCTTAACACTAACAAGGCTGTTCAGCAGAATACCAAAATCAGCTCTGTAACTGGCTCATAGCACACACGATTCAGCTTTATGCTTTGATACCAGAGATTAGGTTTTAAAGCTTTCTAGAAAAAAAATCAAACCAAACAAACAACGAAGCAACACATTCCTTATACAGCATATGAACTTAGCTATGAATAATTCTTTTTCCTTCCATCTGTGAAAGTCTCAATATTGACATCAAAATAACATATTTTTCTTTTCCCTTGATACTACAACAGGCATAGCTGTTAAATCTGGACAGGAAGATGCTGCAACCAGTATTTACGTATCAAAGCACTCCAGCGATATCTGCAAAGTTTAAGCAGCACTAAGGACACTGATGACCCTGGTCTGTACCCTCAGCTGAAAATAAAAAGCTACCCTGATGAGTGTAAGCCTCTGTGGACCAGTCAATCACCAGGAACTGCAGGTTCACCATTATCAGGTATATTTGTGTAGTGCAACCCTGTGCTAGAGAAGCAGCTCCACAAAATCAGCAGCAGCATTACAGCCCCAGCAGAGGAGTCCCACCTATATGGATATATCTTGATTTTCAACAGTACTAATTAAACCAAGTGAAAATTAAACTGCTAACAGAGTTCTGCTCTTTTTAGGATTAGAGCTCTCACATCTCTACTACTGGCATTGTCAATTTAAAACCACTGGCTGCCAGTGTGTCCCCCAATTCTTTCCCATAACCACCAAGATACTCTGCATGAATACCAGATACCAGCTGCAGGGAGCTGAGAATGTCAGGAAACTGACTGCTCACTTGGGCCTTCTCCCACCACTTAACTATTTTTATATACCTCAGAAGAGTAATAAGTTGGACGTAACCAGCATCAGATTTATAACCAACTTCACACTGTCTTCAAAATGTCATTAAATGCAAGTCAGGGCTATACATTAATTAAAAATATGAAGGAAAAAGTAATTATAATAAAAAATTCCTCAGCTGCCAATACAGTAGAAAACATAAGAATGCTTATTACAAAACTGCTTGGATCCCGTGGATTTGTGTAGGCTATCATTGGGATTTACAGCATAAAGACAACCTAAATGGTGGCATCTGAACTGAAACAGACTTAACTACACCAAGAGTTCCTCTTTTTCTAGAAAATCACAACAATTTTTTATTGTGTTTAGTCTGAGTATTAAAAAACATTAAAAATACTTGTTTCAGGTACTCTGGAAATACTGCCTATTTCAGATATTATGGGAAATAAGTGGAGGTATAAAATGCTGTCAGGGAAGATTCCGTATCATCTTAGTATCAAAGTATACCTGCTGTCTTATAAGCAAATTCAATTCACAAGGCAGCCTAAGATAAACATTAAAAAACCTGTAAGGGGACAAAAGAAAAAGAACAAAGCTGCCCAGCTGACAGTAGGCTTTAATTTAACTCTCAAAGTCTCAGAAGTACTCACCACAACAACATCTGGGTCAATTTTGTGAATCTTCGCAAGGAAAAATCCCAGCAGTGTTCTCTCTGTTGCAGCAATTTCTATTTTAGCATTCTAAAAGCAGCAAGAGAGCACCTGATTTCAACGACCCAATAAGTTTAAAATGGAAACATCTTCTCTCCCCTACTAGTTACAAGACAATAATAAAGCACCACAGAGTTCTCCCTTTCCTTCTATAATTCAAGGCTTTTTGTTCTCATTCCCATAGACATAGAAAGCTTTTCTCAGAAGCTTTTTTCCATCTTGCTTTTGTATGCAGGTGTCTAGTGATATTTTAACAGCCTTCCAAGAATCAAGCACACCAGGAAAATGCTCCATGTGCATCCCTCTCTCACAGGCTTAAGATCACACAGAAACAGGAAAAACACAAATGGGTTACTTTATTACTCTGTCAGCTCTCACAGTGCCCTCCTTCTAATCTTTGACAGACTTTACTCTCCAAGGAAAGAGGAAACATTCTCCTGCTTTACTACAAGTACATAGTCAGGTATAATGAAAATGAACCACAATAACAACAACTTCTCTCCAAAAACTTTCAGGCTCTCTTGTCTAACACTCTGTCTATTTCACAAGCAGTACTGAATTGTGCAGAGCCCACCTCTGGGTTTACAAGCAACACAGAATAAATATTTGGATTTAGGTTTGCAGAGTGGAAAAACTAATGAAATTATCATGCTATTCCTTGGAATATTTCTCTTAGACAACTTACCCAAAGGAACATGGAATTTCCTATTTTAAAGAGGTACTGCAATCAGAAGGCTAACAAAATGAAATTACCTTCTTTTTAATAACTTCTTTGAAGTCATAGGGAAAAATGCAATCACTTGGTTTGGAAACAGCTGCAATAGAAATTATATTTCTTCTTACACACAAGTTGTATTTTGTACCCACCCCATAAGCATTAATTCAGCACAAAGGGAGCTAAATAAAACTAATCTCTAATTGTAAAAAGCTAGCTTTATGTGAATACTTGTCTTTAAGATAATTGAGTAATTAGTAAAATATTAAACAATTTTAATCAGCCACATTTGAGGTTATCAGTGGAGATTAAAACTATGTTTCTGGAGAGCTTCCTCTCACAAACATTCAACACTCTTCATCACTTCCAACTGGGATCTGAATCTCAAAGCTGAGCTGATTTTACTCAAAAGACACTGACGTGACTTTTTTTCCTAACAAAACTTGTTTATAAATGTTACCAATTTTTTTTCCAATTCTTTTCAGAAGAACGTAACTGAGAAATAACTACGTGACTGTAAATGAATGGTCTAAATTAATGGATGAAGAGAGTAATCAAGTGAACACAGGATAAACTAAAACTGACAAAAACCACAGTGAACTGTGCAGAGCGGGGTTACTTCACGTCATCTCAAACTAAGATGTTTTGCATTAAAACTTCAATAAAAAGTGAGTAACCAGTGAAGTTAAAAATAGGGAGAAAAGCCTGCTTGGAGCTGAAACTTTGCCACTTACCTATTCTAAGCCATTATTGCTGGATTGACAAAATGAGGTAAAAAAGAAAAAAACAACCCACATGCAAAAAGCCCACACGCAACCAAGAAACACGACAACAAAAACAACTCCAAAGGAATTATTTTTCTACTCATAAACTGTTCCAAGTACATACCACAGAAGTGTGTCTGGAAAGGAGGCTGAGGTGGAGCCTTATCCAGAGGAAATTTCTGATGAATCAGAGCTGCTATAGCCACGATCTATACCACAGAGACACAGAACACACCACTTCATAAACATCACCACTATCAATGCCCAGTTCTTCCCTCCCTTCTTTTTCAGTTTCCTCATCTCTCTTCTCTAGTTTCTACAAAAGATCTTTATAAATTCCAACTACGAGTATGCCAAAATATTTATTAAAAAAAATAAAATAAATAGGTCCTGCAGTCACTGTAAATATTCTCACCAAACACTTCTCATGCTGACCTGGTAAAATTTTCTTTGAAAAGCCTGCAGCACAGGAAAATTATTCAACAGTAAATACATTTGGACATGTTTTATTAGGTGAAGTTCTTCCAAGCCTTAGAAAACTTTCAGTATATGCCAAAGAAGACGACCAAATGAAAATGAGAGCAGATTACTTACCTCATTCTGGTGTGTCTTTGGGTTCTGGGTGGTCTTCATGCTGAGGGACATGACCACAAGAGGAGGAGGAGGAGAAAGATCTTTAGCCACGTTCACCAAGCTAGGCTTCATGGCCACAGCTTCCACCTTACACCAACTGAACGACTGACTTGAGGGCTCTGAGGAAACAACACAAATCACCTTCATTCTTCTAGGAACCACAGGTAAGGCTTTGCTAACAGCACAGTTACACAGAGCACATCTTGTTCATGTTTTGCACTTGCAGGATAGTCCAAGACTCAGACCAACCCTGCCCATTTTCTGGTAACTCCCTGGGCCCTGACTCCTCAAGTCAGGAGCCCAGTCACACCAAGGGCTCTTCCACACCAAAGAAGAGAGAAGATTTCTACTGATGTCAGGAAGATGTGTCATGTAAAACAATACTTCAAGCAGCTTTATACAGTCATAGTAGAGAAAGATATAAGACAAGTGAGCCTAACTCTAGCTAAATTAACATACCACCCCCTAGAATCTAATATTATAGTCACTCCAAAGTGAGAAAGCCTCATAAAAATTATATTATTTTGTATTATAATTATAATAAGTTGTTATTATTATTAAAAAATATAAGTGAAATGAAAGAATACTCAGAAATTTCTCAAATGCTACAGAAAAGGCAGACAGGGTGCTAATCAAAATAATTTTGATCTAATGAGAACAAGAATATATGACTGACTGAAACTGCAATCTCTAGAGCAGTGGTCTCCAAAGTGGGGTGTATGCACCCCAGGGGTAAGGCAATCAGCTGGGGTGTGGGAACAAAGTATTTTTTGTAGTATTAATAAATAAACCAACACTTTAAAAACTGTTTATTTCATATACTTGTTATAGGTTTTTTAATTCCTGGTTTGGTGATTAATTTATAATGTATTAGTACAGTAGTCCATGTATATCATTTGTAAATATCTATACATTGAAGGTACACAATCTTTTACAGAGAGGTGTGCAATCTAACAAGTTTGGAGATGGCTGCTCTAGAAGAGCTCTGATGCTATCCAGCACTGATCCTCAAGCTGCAAAGACAGCTGAAATATGAACAGTGATGACAGTTTTTGAAGAAGTGGTAGGAGTCTGATGAAATTATTTGAGACTTCCTTATTCTAAACCTTCCAGGATTATCCCTAAGACTTTCTACAGGAAGTATGGAAGGGAAGCTACACAAGAAAGCAAAAAACTTCTGATAAACTAAACACACTCTCATAAGAAACAAACACACACACACAGACCCAACAGAAACACACACAAAGAGAAGTTAGGAAATGCACTTTAGCTCAGTAAACAAGGCTTTAGGGTATGCACCAAAGAGCAGCTGCCAGGCACTGCAGAGTTCCCTCTCATGGCCAAAGGTATAATCTCATCTCTATAGTGTGCAACTTGATATGGACAGAGCTCTCACTTGGAAGAGGAAGTTAAAATTTGTACTAGGCAATGAAAATTACACAGATAAATTGCAAGATTAATTTACAAAATGATAATTTATCAGTACAATTCAAATCTCCCCTCCTCCCTCCTCCCTATCATTATGTGTGTTTTCCAGCAACCAAGTACTTCACATGCAAAACACCATACGTGGATTTTTTATTTCCAGCCAGCACGGTCCTTTGATCTTCCTACTCATCAAGAGAAGTTCCAGGCTAGAGGTGTTAGTTCCAAACACGTGTGAAAATGTTTGTCCTTTCAGATCTTGGGGAAGCCGAGGGCATTCAGCCTGACAAATAACAGAAAGCAGTGAGTCATTTCACCCCACAGAAGTCTTCAAGGTTGACACAATATATTCAGACAGCACCTTAACAAAACTACACAATGCCTGAGATCACTGTAATTTCCCACAAGGAAAGCCTTAACCTATAACACTGTAACAGTAACTGAAGGAATTACACTACTGACTCAACTTAAATAGGTGCATAACAAAGTCAAGACAGTAATGCAAAAGTGTACTGAAAGAAAAGTTCTTCATCCATCCTGGATAAAAGACAGAAATATTATCATCAGCCAAGACTGCAACAAGGTTCAGTGACCATCTGAGTCAAAACTGCTCATGCTGTAAGCTTAATTAGCTACAGCTTTAAACTTGTCTGTCATATAAAGACTGGATCAAGTGTTTCTACACAGCTAAAGAGAAGTTTGAGGTAGCTACCAAATCTCTACAGGATGCTGCTTTTGCACCTAGAACTACTAAAAACCACGGTTTAAAATGGCATTATCCCAGCAACTGACCCAGGAAGTTCAAGACTGCTGAGTCTCTTAGTTGACTTGGTTTGAAATGTATTTTTGCTAATGAAGAACAGCTACTGATGTACTCAGAAGAATTTTTTTCCATCTTTGCTGCCCAATTTTACAGCTCTTCAGCAAGTCTCTCTCACACAGCTGCTATTTGCAAGAGCCATATAAGCAGAGATATCTGCTACATTCTGGACATGGAGTCAATAAAATATTTAAGGGTAGTAAGTGGTTTAAAACATGTCACTGTACTTTGGGCCCTGATCCAATACAGCTCAAGGGTTGTTTGGCTGATTAGTTGATTTAGTGGCAAGGTGATAAGAAAAAAGGCAGGCTAATTGCCAATATGGATTGCTGTAATTCAATAAGCACATTATAACTCATGTGAAGGTGGGAGGAATGCAGGAGTTGTAGGAAGTATTTTTCCCCTCAAGCTTTATTTACCCAAATAGAGCTAATGCTAACAAACCAACATGTTACAGGTTACCTGGTTTTGTTAAGGACTAACCAACATATAAATAAATGATACCAGAAAAAGCCAGAAGCTTAGGTATTAACCTCTTTTTTTTGTTGCCATTTATACACAGAATTATCATAGAGGCTGGAATAGGCTGGACTTGATGATCTTAAAGGTCTAAACCTTTTTGCTACAAGACAATGAAAAAGTACACTGCAACAGAGGTACAGCCACTAGCTATTAAAGATCAAATCCTGCAAATTTTGTCATTTCTTTTTAGAAAAATCATACAATTCTTAATTAAGCAAGAAAGCAGGTTATGGTCTTTCATCAGCTTTATTATACTCACCGAATATTTAACTTCTAAGTATTCAGATTTGGCTGGAACATCCGGGATCTCAAAAGCATAATATTTTTCCACTTTCTATATAAAGCAAAGAGGATATTTTTTCAATATCTCCCAAATGAATACTCATTCTGTACAGTAAGAAAGCTAATGAAATAAAGGCCAAACAAAACATACATCTAAAATATCATGGGCTTGATTATATACTACAAATTCTGCAACTCATTATAACCATCTAAAAACAGTAAGAACATTTTAGTATCTGTATTTAACCACTTTAGGTTTTCTTAGCATGACAAGTTTCTACAGAATTGATTTACAAATATACTAACTGTTACAAAACAACAACAAAAATACAAGCTTAATAGCTAAGGAAACTCAGAATAAATTCACAGGCTTCGGACATTCTCATGAGAATCAGTGGTTGCAGACCACCACAAAATCAGGAAATGCTGAGATGTAAAGGCATCTCTGGAGATCACCTAGTCCAGGTGCCTGCTGAGCTGGGTCAACCAGAACAAGCCCTCTCCAGTCAGGTTTTGAATACCACCCCAAGGGCAGAGACTCCACAGCCACTCTGGGAAATCTCTGCCAGTACCTGACCTCCCTTCAGTCCAGCAGTAGTTTTACGTTCTGATAAATTTCATGTGTTTCAAATGGTACCTATTGCTCTTATCTTCCACTGACCACCAGTGAGGAGAGTCTGCCACAGTCACCTTTACTGCCACCCATCAGCTGTATCTAGACAGTGGTAAGACCCTTCCACGAACTCTCTCTTTTCCAGACTGAGCAGTTCCAGGTGTCTCAAACTCTCCACACATGGCAGATGCTGCAGGCCCTGTAATGACACCTGCGGTCCTGTGCTGGACTTGCTCCAGTATGTGCATGTCTTTCTCACAGGTCATGAAGTATCTCCAGCCTGGCAAGGTCCTGAACAGCCACACACCCATCTGGAAGATCAACTGTCCCTCCCTGTTTCGTGCTGTCTGCAGACTTGCTGAGGATCCACTGCACCATCACCCACATCATTAAGGCACTGGAGCGAGTATCGACTCCTGGGATACACTACTAGGGACTGGCCTCCACCTGGACTTTGTGCCACTGATCACACTTGGAGCCCAGCAGTGATCACACTTGGAGCCCAGCAGTGCAACCTACTCCATAATTATTCAGTTTGTCTTGGAGGATGCTACAGGAGTTGCAAGCCTTACTGAAGTCAAATAAACAACAGTTCCCTGTTGTCCCCTTGTTCACCAAGCCAGTCATCTCTCTCTTCACAGAAAGCTACCAGCTTGGTCAAGTGCCAGTTCCCCTTTGTAAATCTACACCAAAGATGCTCAAACACCTTCTTGGGCCTTGGGTGTCTGAAAACAGTTCTCTTCACAAGTAGTTGCTCCATCC
>VWZY01009940.1:6035-24802 GCA_013399075.1 Chloroceryle aenea | reverse complement strand
TATGTGCACGTCTTTCTCACAGGTCATGAAGTATCTCCAGCCTGGCAAGGTCCTGAACAGCCACACACCCATCTGGAAGATCAACTGTCCCTCCCTGTTTCGTGCTGTCTGCAGACTTGCTGAGGATCCACTGCACCATCACCCACATCATTAAGGCACTGGAGCGAGTATCGACTCCTGGGATACACTACTAGGGACTGGCCTCCACCTGGACTTTGTGCCACTGATCACACTTGGAGCCCAGCAGTGCAACCTACTCCATAATTATTCAGTTTGTCTTGGAGGATGCTACAGGAGTTGCAAGCCTTACTGAAGTCAAATAAACAACAGTTCCCTGTTGTCCCCTTGTTCACCAAGCCAGTCATCTCTCTCTTCACAGAAAGCTACCAGCTTGGTCAAGTGCCAGTTCCCCTTTGTAAATCTACACCAAAGACGCTCAAACACCTTCTTGGGCCTTGGGTGTCTGAAAACAGTTCTCTTCACAAGTAGTTGCTCCATCCCCTTTTCCCAGGGCTTGATATAAGGCTGTTCAGCCTCTAGTCCCCTGGCATTTCCTCCTCCTTGCCCATCTCAAGGATAGCAGTGACACTGTCTTAGTTCCAGTCTTTGGAACCTCCCATAATAATCATGT
Source organism: Chloroceryle aenea (assembly GCA_013399075.1). Classification (NCBI taxonomy): domain Eukaryota; kingdom Metazoa; phylum Chordata; class Aves; order Coraciiformes; family Cerylidae; genus Chloroceryle; species Chloroceryle aenea. The sequence goes on along the minus strand of VWZY01009940.1, from coordinate 24,171 downwards.
TTTTACACTGTGTTTCCATGATCCCCGTGAAGTCATAGCCCCATAACTGCATGCAGACTTCTAATTCCTCCTCTTTGTTACCTGTGCTACATTCATTGGTGTACAGGCCCTTTAGAGGGGCACCCAGTCCTCTCTAAAAGCACCCATCCTGCTGATGCCCTGAAAAATGGCGAGAGCTTTCACCACAACACTGTCCTGTAGGCACTCCATCATTTTCAGGGACGTGCTTGAAGAGGGCCCCTATTGGCCCTACCTTGTTGGTTATGTCCTTCCTGTCCACGTGGTGCTTTTGTTCACATCACCCTTTGCTTTGCACTGTGGTTTGCAGCTGCAGGGCACGCTCCCCTGCCCGTCCTGGTTTAAAGTTCTCCTTCCCAGGCAGGGCAGCCTGTTGGCACGGATCATCTTGGCCCGCACAGTCAGATGGAGCCTGCCTGGTCCAAGCAATTCTTGGTCCTCAAAGGGAGGTCCATGAACATAAAAACCCAAATCCTGCCACTGACATGAGCAGTGAAAGCATGGGGGATGAAGGAGGATTGTTTAGCTTTATAAAAACAACTGTCACATTGTCTAAATAGATCTAATTTAATGAAACAAAATTATATGCTTTATGAAAATCTTGCATGATGTTTAGGAAATGGGGTAAGGGAACTTTCTTTTGAGGGTAATTAGAAGCTAAAATACTTTCCTGAATTTGAATAGATCTTGCTTTGATAGACAACCACTCAGTCTGGATGAAAGAACGGTTCAGTTTTCGAGCAGTTCAAGCCACTTACAAAGAGTTTTTGATGGACAGAGTTCACACACAATCTCTTCATTACCTTCTTGGGACTTGGGTGTCTGAAAACAGTTCTTTTCACAAGTAGCTGCTCCATCCCCTTTTCCCAGGGCTTGATGTAAGGCTGTTCAGCCTCTAGTGCCCTGGCATTTCCTCCTCCTTGCCCATAAGGAGAGCTTTGATATTTTCTTTCTTTCAGTCCTTAGGAATCTACTGGGCTCAACATAACCTTTTAAAGACAATCAGGTGTGACCTGACAAAGACATTGGCCAGCTCCCTCCACGGGTGTATCCCATCAGATGCCATGCACCTGCATCTGTCCATTTTGTTTAAATTTTTCCTAACCTGATGCTCCTGCACCAAGAACAAGTCTTTTTTGTTTCAGGCTTTCTTTATAGCCTCTTGGAGTCAGGGACTGCTGAAAGCTGGACTTAGAAGTAAACACCAAGGTGAAGACCATGTCCTATCCCACGTGTCCACGATCCCAATGAGATCATGCCCTTTAACTGCACACAGCTCCTCCTTTTACACTGCATGCTTCAATGCAGCAGCACTTCAGAGAGGCACCCAAGAGAGCTGACTTCCCAGCCATGTGCCAGCTGTTTACTTCACTGCATGCTTAGAACAGAATCATTTCTGACAGTATTGTTTTCTCCATTTTGGGTGACTTGGATTCTACTAGAAAGTAGTCATTTCTTTTCAGATCTCTAAAAAAGATAGTTAAAGCAGTCTCAAGCTCAGTACAACTTCACTGAAAGTAACACTTCTGCTTTCTTTAAGAATATTAATAATTTTCCACAACATGCTTGGCTTGACAGTTTCTAAGAATAACTGCCTTTGTTTCCCAACTAATTACAATTTCCCATGCAACTACACCATGGTGCATGCTGAAATGCCACACTTTGCCCTGTAATACTTCACAAACCAAGGGCACCACTGTTATATTTTATTATTATTATGTTGTGCCACAACTATGCTAGAACATTACTCTCACTATAAGAATTCCTATAGGGCCCCTTAAATCTAAAAAGTGTATTTCCACTGGGCAGTGAGTGCATTAAGTTTAGCACATTATACATAATGTCAGCATATCAAACTTATTCTAGCAGTATATTAAGAAGAAACAAAGTCACCATAAATTAGAATAAAATTTACAAAGCAAAATGCATGCACAGTTAGGTAACTCAAAGTTATTTAGTTATTTGGGTGGTGGTTGGTGGTTTTTTTCCTTACTTTAACAGCATCAGCAATAGCTCCTTCAGAGCACAACAAAGAGCAGTTAAGCTTGCTGCTTCTCCTAACACTGCTGCTTTAAGGCAGCAAAGCCTGGGTAGGAGAGGAGAGGGCCATCTGCTATAAATAGGAAGAAGGCAAATCCAGCAACAGCTATGGCATCAACTGCTGCTGGAAGGAGAAAAAGTGATATAACTTGGTACAAGAGCACCACTAAGAAGTCAGAACAGCATTACAAATTAGCATGCAAATGTAGATCTGCACTGTTGTGCCAAAGCAGCACCTCACACGAGCTGTAATGTAACAGATGGCAATACACTGCTTTTAGCACATATTACTGGTGCCCCTTTCTCCTTTTTTTTTTTTTTTAATTTAAAAAATCCNTTTTAATTTAAAAAATCCCTCTCAGGCTTCAAACAAGTTCTTGTTGCAAACGCAAGCTGAACATAGTGTAAAAATAGTATGCTGCAGTGATTCATCTGTGTTATTCCACAGAGCTCAGCTCAATTCCAGGAGCTCTGGTCAGAACTGCAGTGAATGAATGCTTTGCTGCAGAGTAATCTGCCCTTCAAGTGGCCCTTGAGAGAGCAGAAATGAGCAGCAGTGATTAGCTGCTAAGTTCCTAAGTGGAGTAAGGCTGCTTTCAAATTGATTTGTGAAGACTTGCTAACTTGGCAGCAGTGCAACCCATTGAAGCTACAATTAGCAGCAGGTGCAGGAGGAAATGATAGGGCTGAAGTGTATCTGTTTGCAGGAACAAAGTTTGGTGCTGGCAAGGCCAAGATGCACGCGCGCGCGCACACAGATAACAACTTGTTTCAGTGTATAGATACTGTCCCTCTCTGCCATCACCACAAACCTGGGTATCCTGAACAGAAGAACTCTGTGTGTGGCAGGTATGCTCGTAACCTTTCTGATTTCCAGATTAGGATGGAAGTGTATGTTTCATGGTGCTACGCCAAAAATGAGACTTGGTGTTCTTCTGCTCTGCTCACCTGAGCAATATTGCCATTAGCCTTTTAAAAACCTTTCAAAACACCAACCCTAAACAACCCTGTAGTGGAACACTGGCTGCACATCACACAACAGGGGAGTTCTAAAGCACGCTAGCTCTTAACCACATGCAGTCACAACTGTGTGAAGATCACTCATTTGGAGCATTCACTTAGCCAAGGGCCACCACCATTTCAATCTCAGAGCCCTGCACACTAGGGAAACACAGATGCAGGGGCTGTGTAACACCACAGCATCTCTGGTAGCATGACTGCAATTGAAAGAAAGATGATGAGTCCTTATGGCAAGCAGATCAATGAGGTATATAACCAGACAAACTGAGGTCTCTCAGAAACACAAAACAAAATACCAGACAAACACTAAAAGGAGGACAGAGCAATTGGACAATCCCACTACTTCCACAATTATCTTGCAGGCAGCAAAACAATGCCCTGCTGCAAAGATGTAAGCCTGGCCTGATTTGGTGCCACTTGTTCACTGTCAATTTTGTGTTAAACTGGAATAGGTGAGTTACTGTAATACCTTCCTTGAATAATCCTCCAAAGGCCCCACCAACAGCCCTGCTCTCCAATCCTGTCCTTTCTCTGATCCCCAGCATCACTAGTGCCATACCCTTCTGCTAACCCCAGTTCTCAATAAACCCTTCCATGAGGCAGTAACTAAAAAACCCAATCAGCAGAAAATTATGCCAGCAAAATAAAGCTGGATAGCTTTTTACCATGTTAGGAAAATTCAGTTTACTGAGGAGTATGATAAATTCAAACAGAATTTGAATTCTTACTGTTCAGAAACAATTCTGGTAGATTCCAGGGCTTCTCTGCACCCCCAACTAATTTATTAATGAATTAAAATTTATAAATTCTTTCTTTTGCTATAACTGTACTTTAAAAAACTTTCTTGCTGCTCATCCCATTTTAATGTTTCTAGAGAGAAAAAAAGGTCTTATAATTATTCTTTACGAGGCTAAAAAAACCCTTGAAGCTCATTCATAGTTATCTCTGGTATAACTGATTCTCCTTTTGTCTCATCCTTCCAATTGCCATCATTTCCACCTGTTGTCACTTGAGTGACATCACCAGGGTGTTGTTACAATAGTCTAAGAAAAACCTGAACACTGCCTTAGTGCTGCTACTTCACTATTTCTGCTGAGCATCACTCCCATTTTCTCATGCTAGCAAAGTAATTCTGTCCCAAGCTGAAACACTACCAGCAGTGTCAGCTCTTTTCCTGCAAACTTAGGACAAGCATTACATTACTGTATGTGCACATTTTCCATTGTAGCAACAGTTTATTTCCCCACTGTTCTTTTGCTGAGCAAACAGAACATAGCAGAACAACACTGTAAGACTACTGCCCAGAACAGTTTAAATGTCAAGACTGGGTGACAGTCTTCACAACTCCTTACCCCCTCTATACAAGCACTGTGACAATCCATGCTCCAAACAGCATGCATTCTAAAAAGATAAACCCACAAGGGTGAGAAGAAGGATGAGACATGCCAAGAGGTAAAGAACAATACAACACCTGCTCACATGCAAAGAGTCTAATCCCACTGTACTGACCTATCTGCTGGACAACACATTTTAAACTTCAGTGCCATGAGCTGAAGGCCAGGCTCTAGGTACCAGAACTTCTACCTGTTCTGCAGGCTCGAAAATAGCTCAGCAAGCAAGAATGACAGTCTGACATTCAGCCAGTTTCAAAGAAGCTAATGAAGGAGTACTTTCAAAAGCAGTTATGTTTAAACTTCTGGTGGAAAAATCACGTTGCAGATTTACTGATCTTAAAGGAGTAGAGATGTTTGGGAAGACACTGGGATGGCTTTTAAAGCAGGTACACTTACACATGTCAGCAGTTACATATTTGCATTTCAGCAAAACCTCCCCCGTTGCACAGAGAGTCAACAGACTTCCCACCTTAGGAACCAGAACAATAGGAAATGATCAAATAGGATGCTTGTAGACAAACCTTGGATTTGAACTTCATGATCTTATACTTGGGTGAAATGCAGTCATTAAATTCCTTGAAAACACTCATTATAGTCACTGGAGTCTCCGTCTCTTTGCCAACGGATAGGTCAATTTCCTCAAAAACAGAAATTAGGTTTTACAAATTAACAAAAATATGGCAGCAGACATGACCAGTAACTTGAATTTGGCTTTGCTATTATGCATCATGTATCTCTTTTTTTTAAGGGAACTCTACAATGCAATTAGCCAAGAAATCCCCAATTCAAAATATGCTCTTTGAAACAGTGTGTTTAAAAAGCACATTTTCTAATAAGAGATCAAGACAACTTTACTTCCTAAGCAGCAAGTCTAAAGGTAACAATCTGTTTGCAGTTGTTAGGGCCTGGAGCAATGCTCTGTTTTACATCTCACGTGTGATATACCATGTATACATTGTACCTAAGTTTACCACCACTGTCAGCTAACACTGGCTCCAACAGCTCCCATAAGCACACTATTAGAACTTATAACCTGCCACAAGCAGAATGAAAGGTACTTATGTTTGACATCCTTGAAATATATACTTACTGTTTCACGTGGCAGAAGATAAACAGTTCTCTCAATATTTTTCACTGTCACACAACAGCTGACATAGGTGTTTGCAGATTCGATCCAAACTTTGCCAAACAAAAATACCACACCTAAGAAGGGCACAGCAAAGAATTCAATATGAAATTCTCAAATTAATCATTCTTAATGTTGCTTAAAGCAGCTTACTCTGTATTCTTGCATAGAAACACAACCATTTCTCATTTAGGTCCTTGAACAACAAATCTTTCTGATGTTATCAGCATGTTCCAAGTTGTTTTAAACACCAGTTTTACTAATACAGACCTGTATAATGATTCATGCCCCTACCTCCATCTCTATAGTAACAAGATACATGATATTCAAAATGATATATGAAATTCAAAATGGCATCACACAGCCAGTCTCAGAACTCACTGATACTAAATTTCTACCTACATTAGTTGGGTAATTCATGGGGAGAGGAAGGAAGGAGAGAAAAGGCAGTGAAAGCTGAAGATAATCAGAATGCCTGTGCTGTCAATCACTCCTGAAACAGGTATCATCTACAGTTTTTCCATTCTTAAGCTAGAACAGTACAACTAACTCAATTTTTCCTACACTTTAGTACCACAAAATCAAGACTCTACTACAAGTAAAACCTGTAGAAATACATTCTAAAGACAACTAGAGGATGATCAACACTAAAAAATTTTCAACAGGCTATTTTTAACAAATGAGGACAGCAAAATGTATATGAAATCCTGTATGCTAAGACAGCAGTTGTAGTCAAGCTAGACATTCAGAGAGCCTATGTACAGAAGGACTGGTGCAACAAACTTGTACATGCACATCTCTGAGCCACAGAGAACTGGGCATTAGCACAAAATGCTGCAAACTGCTTAGCAAGGGATGTTAAACTTTGAAATAACATAGAACAAAGCCAGCTGACTTTCACCTACAGTTTGTCAATTACAATTAAAGTACAACTCAAAAGCCTGGCTTCACCTGAGTTCCCTTCAAACTCCAAATAATTTGGAATTTGATTATAGGAAAGATACTTCCTACAGTGCATTATTATTTATGAAATCAAAAATAACAGAGATACAACTGTCTCAGAAACAGTGTTTCACATAAAGAAGATTCTGAAACCTGTGCTTCTCCTTTGTCTGACAATGCACAAACAAGTCCCTGGTTAAGAATTATAATTTATCTTTGCCAGAGGATCTATCAGATGTAAAGGCACCATTCTTGCTCCATTAGATCAAAGATAAACCAGTGAAGGTGCACTAAGACAGATGACACAAGACTGACCGGGTAAGAACAATCCTTTCTTGAGTGCTTGGAATAGATGTGAACAGACTACTTTTGTCAAGGAGAGAGAATATGGCAGCTTTGCTGAGGATGAGAGCAAGGATACAAGCTTCTGCTACAGAAAACATCTTAAAAAAGATTTTAATACAGAGGCAATCTTCAAGATTTAGACAGTTTGAATAAAAGGATCTAGAAAGAGTTCAAATTACAGATCTAAGTGACAAAACCCACAAAGTTCTTGTCCCCAGCAATTTTATTTTTTTAAAGGAATAAAGAAAATGAGATAGGTTTGTATAATACAGAAAGATGAAACTATGGGAGAAGCCACAAAACACAGTAGTTGGTTGCCTGAAGAGCTGGCAATATTAAGAGCATGGAGATGTTAACAGGTCAGAGGTGTGCACATAAAGCAGGGGAGATAGAAAGGATACATGAGCCAGTCAAAGACAGGGTAAAAGGCCGCCTGGGTTGCAAAGGCAAACTTCAGTCAACTCTATCATGGACAAATAAGTGGTCTTAAATCCCCAGATTTCACAGAATCAGAGTAATTTAGGATGGAAGAAGGCCTTGGAGGTCACCTAATTCAACACACCACCACCACCACCACCCACACACAATAAAAGCTGGGCTAACTTCAAAGACGTTTCAGAGACCTGGCACATGCAAAACCAAGAAAGAAGAGAAGAGATATTGGGCCCTATCCACTGTAAGCCTCACTATGAAAAGGAAAAAAAAAAAAGAGAAGAAATGGGAGTAAATATTATAAAACACAAAGTCTGTAAAACGGAAGATCATGCTACCAGTGAACCATAAGACAAAGTGAGGAGAAAGAGAAAATGTCTTGCAGAGGGGAAAGAAAAGGTACTTTTTATATGTTATGTCTTTAAAATGTTAATAGGATTACAATCCTCAAGTTCTCTGCCTAAGACAGTAAAGGGAGTTATGAAAAGTAAGCCTCCAAAAAAATCATTAAGTTTGAAAGTCTTATGATTATGCTATAGTATTTACTCTTCAAGCAATGCATTTGACATCACAGCAAATGAGGCATAAACAAAGATCGTGAGCATGTTAAACAAAAAGCAGTATCAAAATTTTCCCTTCTACATTACTAATTGAAAACAGGTGCAGTCTTTATTATTCAATCCTGAAAAAGTCATAATGAGAAAAGAACACTCCTTGCATGCGAGGAACAGAAATCCTTTCATAATTATGTTCCATTCAACAACCACTGACTTAGAAGACAAAAAAAGGAAAAAGAACAATAGTGGGGTCTTTAAAAGCAGCAATTTTCTATTAGAGCCATTGATTTCATCAGGATATCTGTGATTATTATCAGTCCCATCACGAAGCTGTTCAGCCCAGCAGTCTCGTATTTAAGTCTGGCATCCCAACTCACAACAAAAGGTGTAACAAAGAAATAATCTCACTCAATGCTTGCAGCATCAACCCAAAAAACCTTCAACAACATATGTAAGAACCTTTTGGGAAACCTGCATGAAGCACAAATTAGAAATCCAAGATCCTAAAGCTGCTGGTAAAATGAGAGCACGGATGGGAATTGCTTAGAGCAGCTGTGAACATGACTTCTTTTTGTCAGGGCTGAGATGAGAATGCTGAGGGTTTGAAGATTATGAGAGGTAGGATTTGCACTTCAACTGCACAAAGTACCTTGGGGATGTTAAGCCAAAGACAACCTTTGAGAGTTAGCCAGTTTGAATAAAGGGATCTAGATAAACCTCGTATTTTACAGGCCACTGTCCTCCCTTGATAGACAAGCCTCTCCTTCGTAGAAGATTGTGAAGCTGCTATTTTATAGCCTTTCTAAAAATCCACCAGAACTCAAAGTTACACGTCCAGAAACTCTAAGAAAGCATGCTCAGTGGCTGCACCACTAAGAAATTAACATCAGCTGATATTCCTTAGAGGCAGAAGGCTTTAGGAAGGCAAATGGGTCCCCAACACTGAGAAGTACTAGTAGCTCCCTTTGTACCTCACTACTGCTACACTAGACCAAGGGACAACCTTCTTCCTTTTCCCAATTATAGTGCCCTGCACTAACACAGAGGTATGGAAAAACAAGAGATGAATGTACAAGTTACAGTGCACTGACAGACAGAGTATGTAGCCATAATTTAGACAAGTCTGAAAATCCCAGTGACACAGGAAGAATCAGAACAGCATTTTCTGCCTTTAACTGAACAGTTACCTGGCTGGCTGTACTGATCTTCATAAGCATCCAGCCAATAAAATCTTAAGACTTGATCATCATTTTCCCCATTCACAAGTGGGAGGAGATTGGGGTCCAGTTGAACTTCTGCCACTACTAGATCAGCTTCATCCTCATCAATTCTATCCCAACAGGAGATACCTGTGAGAAAACTTCTGCAAGTTTTGCAAAAGAAAGAAACAAGAAAAAATGTGCCTTTGTTATAACCACTGCTGCTTTGGGGTTTTTTCAGTCCTATATTCTTACACCCTGGGTTGCCCTTTCCAATATCAAGCAACATTCCCAACAGTTGGGTCTCCTCAGATTTCTTCTGAAAAAAAACCAAACCACTATGGAGTGACAAACTGTACAGGTACAGTTCTCAGTATACAACACACAGACTTTAAAAATCACTCACCTTGTGTTTCAGTCTTGGTCATTTAAACCTTTACATAACAAATATAACCAACCATCTCTACAAGTTGCTCAGTGGGAACAACACCCTACTGCAACAAAAGCTACCTTTTAAGTCATTAATATTTACATCTTCTTCATAATTCAAATATTTTACAGTTTAAAGTTATGGAAACATATGATTCAATATTCTTCCAAATAATAATAGGAAAAAAAAAAAGATAAAAAAGCCAACCCAAAACTGCTCTCCTCTTTCCAAAGAGACAGATGTTCATCATGGGAAATTACTTTTAGCAACAATGCTGTTAACTACAACTAACATTACTAAATACCTGCATTGTTGCTTAGAATAAGCATCATTAGCAGTTCTTCATTTGTGGTTATTGGCATCAAAGTTCATTATTCAATACTCACATTGAGTCACTTCAATATACTGAAAATGTGTTATGTTGTCGTGTGCTACATCCCCAAAGCATCAAGCATTTTTCAATTAAGCAGCTATCAGCATTTCAACATTACCATTTTTAACATCACTACAAAAAATAAAACAAAACCACCACAACCAACCAACCAAAAACCATTGCACAGCATAATCATCACTCTGTATAATAATTATCCTATTGGCAAAGATAAATATGAAGCTAGATCTAAGATTTATGGATATTGAAAGGCTTCTTGGTGGAAGAAAACCAACAAAAACAATATTCTTACCCAACAGGTGTCTCCCTCTTTGATTCCAGCTGCTCTGCCTCTTTCTTTTCAATTTCCTCATCTCTCTGCAAGCTTTCAGCTGTCTCAGGTACAGTCTCCACATGCTCTGCTTCCATAGGTTCATCAAAGTCCTCCTCATCAAACTCCATCATTCCCTGATCATCATCTGGAAATGCTGCACACAGAAATAAAAGCTTGAATCATTATCCTAGAGCAGGATGTAGAGACAGTATGCTATATGCATGAACATAGTGCACAGTATTAATATAGAAGTTAGCACATTAAAGCTATCAAAGCATCTAACTGGTATAAATGAAGAAGTGTTTTAACTGTGATTTAATATATCATATTTAAAGATGGCATTTTGATTTCTTCTTGATACCTTCAGTAGCTTTCTCTTCTGTGGTCTTCACTATTCGCCCATTTTCTGCAGCCTTTTGCGCATGCTTGGTATCCTCATTTTCAGACACTGTGACAGATTTTGCCTTGTAATTGGGATGTTTAGGATGAACTGAAGATGGAGGAAGAGCTTCTTTTCTGAGATGAGCAGGAGCTTTCTTTGATATAGGGGTGATTACCTGAAAGACATTTTAGACATGATTTAAAAAACAATTCTCAAGAGAAAAAAAATAAACCAAAAACCAAACCAAACAAACAAAAAAACACTAGCACTTACTATTGCAGTGTTAGTAACCAGGGCTAGAGGAAAATCTCCACGTATTTTGCAGCATCATAGCTAAAACTCCTCAAAAGTAAAGTTCAAATTCTGTCAAATCATTTCTGCTGTGATACTTTTCTACGATCATTTTTAGAAGCAGTTTACAACACACCAGAGCTGACAATTAAGTTTGTGGCTACTTGCACTATTATTGACACAGCACTACTCTTATCTTACATTAAAACCTCTGTATGTGACAAGGTACATGAGGCAGGGACAGAGCCTGGAGCAACGGGGGAAAGGCAACATGGCAGTTTACACCTGTTTGTATCAGCAGAGTTCAAGATGTTTACAGGACATCACAAGCCTGGAGAACAGACTGCTTCTCCACTAGATTTCTTTATGCTACAGACATGACAGGGAGAATGAGGAAAACAAGGAAACCACATTTGAGCATGCTCTGCAAGCCTAAACTCTGAGGCAATGGGCATACACTTTCTTTTTCAGGCAGGGTACCTCAACAGCAGCAGTTACAGAACCTTTTCTTATGGAAGATGCTTATGAAGTGGTCTCCACCATGGCCAACAACAGGTCTCTGCATCTACTGGCCCTTAACCTGTGGCAAGGTGCAAAACCTTTCTCTTCAAGGAAAGCTGTTATTTACACATAAAGAATTGAGAGTTGCACACAATCATTTCTAGAGTTTTAATTTCAGTACAGTTACTTCTACTGTGGCCAACACAAAACTCAGCTCTTCACTCACCTCCAACAGAAAGCAAACATTCCTCAGTCTACCTTCACCAACTATTTTTTGCTAGCTCAGCCAAACAAATTTATTAATACTTATATTCCTGCTCATGTCCTGAAGTAGAAGGCATCACTGCCATCTTGCTTTGCATGACCATTTATTTTCTAAGGCTGCACTCTTCATCCTCTTCCCCTGTTTCACTGTCTGAAACCCCCAATTCCTCCTCCTAGGACTAAAGGAGCTATCATCTGAACAGCCTGTCTGGGAATTAGGTTCCTTCTCAATGTTTCTTGCTAAAGATGACCAGTGTTTTGCACCATAAAGACAAAGATCCTCTTTTATCGTATCTCCCCCTTCTTTTCTTTTTCAATCACCTCTAGGCTTCAATACAGCTATTGAAACAAGTGCCACTGGTGATTATTTTCAACATAAGAGTTGATATCACTATTACACAGACTTTCATAAATAATATTTATCTACTCTACTCCATTTGTCCTCTACAGACTCTCACCAAGTATCTCATCGTATTTCCAGCTATAAAGACCTTCTCATTTACCAGAACTCTTTTAAGAAAATGCTAGCCTTCCATCCTTAGCAGCCTGTCCCTTCTTTCACTCCAAAATCTTCCACCAGAGTAAACTTCTATCAATAGCTTCAATTTTCCATTTTCTTTCCATTTCTGCAGAAGATGAGTTTCTTATCTTCTTCCACACCCACAAATACTCTTTCTTCTGCTTATTTCACTTCCCATCATCCCTTCCTTGCCACAAGGGTCTTTTCTACTCTTAGGGAAAGAGCAAAAGCAAAAGCTCACCTTCATGTGATGCACCCAACATTGTAAAAGCAGTTTCACCTGTCAAATGAAACAGCTCTATACTACTACTATACTAAGAATATAGATTATATATTAACATGGAAGGGGAAGATGAAAAATGAAGTTATACAGTAATTGCTGAGGAAACTAATGAGAAAGGTCATTTCTAGAAGCAGGAATAAAAGATAACTATTCAAGTCAATGAAAATACAGATTAATACGATTAATGAGAACTTTGGGGATTTTTTCCTTTACCTTAGGAGTCTGGGACTGCACAGAAAAAGGATTCAGTGGTACTCCAGCAGATCTTTTCCTTTTCAGCATTAAAACCGGTGGTGGACTTATCTGAACAGTCTGAGTATTGAAAGAAAAGTGACAAAATGAAAAGGTGCTGTTTATGTGTTTTCTATTGCCTTGGTTAGTAACATTTTCCATAAAAGAGAAAGAAGGCCACCAGTATTACTCACTGTCCAATAAAACACACCTCCTGATACAGAACTCAGCCACATAAAAGAAAAAAATTATCTGAGCAATCAGTCCATGAAGATAGGCACTAGATTTTTTTGATAAACAGTGTTAAACTATCATCAGTAAATGAAACCCTTTTAAGATAGTTGCCATTTCAATAGCTAGCCATGCCTTTAATGCACAAGTGTCAGAGTAACTGGTGGGATGCTCTTCATGTCTGCTGAAACAGTAGTGTTGAGCATACATGCCTTAGGAAGGCAGAAGTGCTCTTTCAACAGCATCACTCTAGAGAAAAGACCATTTTAATTTATTTACATGCACAGATACTTTATACTCATCAACAGCTAAAACCAAGACATTTTAGAAAACAAAGTAGCCAAAAAACCTTTAAGTAAACAGAAGCCATAGTGTAATCAATGCTCCACAAAAATTGATATTCAAATGCATTTGCTTACTGATTTGAGGGGTTTTGATAGCCTGAAATATTATAACTCTCAATCAGATATCATAGGGAGGATAAAATAGTAAGCACACAGAAACAAGAGAACAACTTTACATGGGAATGTCTGTAGCCCCTCTTACTGCTCTGTAAGAACACACTATGCTTATTAGGATACAACAAATTTCCATTCTGTATCTCACCACTACAGCAGCCTCACAGTTTACATGTGAGCAACTCTTCCAGTTTTAAGAAATCCTGCTAAGGGACATTAACTCATTGAAAAGTCATTAATGATGAGGAATGGCCTCATTTGAGACAGTCCAACTCTGTTACCACCCTGCACTTCCACCCCAGAGGAAGCATTAATCTGGTTCTCTGTAGCAAACTGCAGAAAGGAGGTGGCAGCAGACAAAAGAACAGGCTATGTCAACTGCTGAAGCAGCCCTCCCACGCTCCACTCATGAACCCAAACAAGCCAGGTGGAGATCTCCTACCATATACTGGCTGGAGGGAGGTGATACACAACTCAGACACAGGTAGGTCCTGTTTCACTCCAAGCTGACTAAAACCTAGAAGGCTACGTTAGCACAGGATCTACGTCACATTAGTACAAACCATCTCTAAACAGGAGATACAGTTTTGGCTACAGAGTTATGCAACTTCTGCATGGTGGAGATGACAAGTAGACTCCATATACATGGAATATACCAAGCAGATGTGCTATGGAAGCAAGCACTCATAGATGGTCTAGTATTAGGAAGAACTTAATTTTCTTGATATGCTTCAGGGCAAGATAAATAATGGATTACAGTGTATTGAGCAAATTTTATTAATATACTTACTTCAGCATTAAGATCTTGAAGAATATCCCCTAGTAAGTCATCCTTTGACAGGTCCACAGCTTTCTGTAAGATAAGAGATTAGCCAAACAGTTCTTAGCTATATGTACAAACCCAGTCGGGACACCAGCAGCAAATGAATAAAGAGTTTCTACAAAACACACACAATGTTTTCAGGAATACTCCATACAGAAGAGAAGGTAATATTTTATGTCTTGCTAGCCACAAGAAGCTGAAATGAGCCCTTGCTTTATGCCACTCCTACTAAAACACTGCAAACAAGTTAGAAATCTTTAAATTCAAAAATGTAAAAACTTACATCTGTGCTTTTCTTCCCAGCACTGGCCATAAACATAGACTTAATTGTGTTCGGCTTTGACACCACTGATTTTTTCACATTCTTTTTATCAACCATAGAAGCTTTGCCACCTTTTCCTACAGAAAAATATAAAATTGTGAATTCATACAGAAGAAAGGCTATAAGGGTCCAGTCGTTAGCAGCAACAAATAGCTGAGGTACTCACTATCTTCCATCTTTACACTGCTGGCTGAAACAAAGCCTAATCACCTTTCATTTGCTGCCAGCTTTGCAATGGCTGTCATACACACACAAAAAAAGCAAAATGCTATCAGCACCCTATCTTTCCTAGTCACATCAAAGATGATTGATGTCTTCATGCTCAAGTTTATACTCCAGAAAAAGGACCAAGATACTTTACATAGAAGCACTTCCAGGAAAAACACACATGTCCAGGAGTTTCACACAAGGTTAGGATTCTTAAAACCAGACTCAGTTTCTTAGTTTGCCACCAACTTCATAAAAGTTGGCAAAACCATTTGATCCCACACACTTAAAGTATTTTAGTAGCAAAAGCTCACACATCCTTTAGACATTGGCTTTGGAAATCAAGATCATTCCAGGATGCATTTGTTCGAGAAGTGAACTTACATCCCAGAAAAGACTAAAACCAAAATTGCCCTGGTCGTGCTCAAGTAGCTAGCAGTGATTTGACCTTCATTAGTGCACCTTTGTCTTCTGTATCACAGAAGCTAAACAAAATCCAGAGTCACAGCCACAGAACTACGGAGCTGCCAGTGACATGTCATTTGGCCAGAGTCACTCCATACCAATGAAAAGAAGCTGACCATTTGAGGTACCTTTTAAAGGCCACTGGAAGACATTCTACAGTGGTAATGTTCAACATACCTTTCTTACTGGAACCAAGAGCATCATCTTCCAGATCTTCATCAAAGATTTCCCTTCCGTCTTCTATATAACCTACCCCATCTGTAGAAAAAAAAAAGTTTAAATATTTACATTTTAAATTCTATCTTCTGATATTTCTAAGTATATTGATAATCAAAAGGTTTACATATTTAAACACTTTTTCCCCTTTAATATAAAACAAAAGTTGAAAATGCAAAACTGTTAAAAACTACAGCACTTTCAGCTGTATCTTCTATTCAACTAAATATGTTATTACATGATTAATTAAAAATTATCAATTACAGTACTTCATAAACAGTTCTTAATGGAACAATATTTTTATTACCATCCTAATACACTACTATGAGAACAATGCCAAAGATTCATTTCCATATAAAAGCTCCTCTTCTTCTTGTCTCCTAAAACAATTTCTAAGAATGTACCAACTATAACTTACCTCAAATCATGAGCAGCATGAAGCCTAATTGAGTTCTAACTCTATAATCAAGGTAACTCTCCAAATTTAACTTACCATCATCAACAATCCAGTCATCATCCTGACGTTCTCTGACCATCTTGGAGTATTCTTCCTCATCTATTTCATCATAAACCCCTGTGAACTCCTCAACCTACAGTTAAGGTACACTGAGGATTAACAGTTCCTGAGAGTCAATTATTCATATAGGTCATCAGAAAGAACATAAAGAGCCTCTGGTTTCCTAACACTTCACAACTAGCAAGAGCAGATTATATTTCAGTTTAAGACTATTTTTTGAAAGTCACAAAAGACAAGCTGCTGACTTTTAAAATTATTACAGTATACCCTAACTCAAAATCTACTGAAGCACTGGCAGAGATTTCATGTGAAACTGACAGTTTACTGCTCATTTCACCTTACAAAACCAAAAATCCAAAAGAACCCACACCAAAAAATCCTAGCGATGGAGACTTCTGACCTTTGGCTCTAGTCTCAAACACCAAGATATGCTCAGTGAAAAGGAAGGTGACTTGAAGTGCCCAAGCATAAAGCTGAAAATGTTCTTTTATGACTCAGAAGAAATCTGCATGTTAATGATGCACTTCAGGCTTCTTTAGATTTATCTACCTCAATGTGGAAGTCGCTTCCTGGTGGCTTTACAGTTGACTGGACAGTATTGATGATACACTGCCAGATTTCAATTCCACCAGTTAAATTCTTAAATTTTGGATTCTTTGTGGAAACACAGCATCTCAACGTTAATGGATCTTGGTCATGTAAAGCTTTGAAATTCATTTAAAGTTTAAAACCACTTGAACTAAAAAAAATAAAGCATTTCCTATCATAACATTACATGATTTAATTTTAAAAGTTGGTTCTTCCCTGTGGGATAGTTATCAAGCAATATCAAGCATGTCTGACTTGCAGTTAATAAAACTGGTTTAGTTCTGAAAACAGATACAAATACATTATACCAGAAAGCAAAACAATTATAGCTATATTCTGCAAAATATACACCATTAAAGACCAACAGCTGATCTGAAAGGCAGATTTTGTTTCTCACAACTTCTAGACATAGATAAAGGGTAGTTAGGCATCTCAGCTCACATTCCCTTTTTAATACAAAAAGAAAAGATGAGAAATTTTCACCTCATATTTTACTTTTTCACCGGCTTTGGCTTTTTTCAGACGTTCAAGTGCTTCTTGCTGGCCTCTTCTAGACTTATTCTCACGTCTAGAACGTGATGCTGCAAAACGTCCAGACTCGTGCATAGCTGCAATTAATTAAAAACAAGAGAAATATTTTTAGTAATAAGCCATTTTTATCTCCAGTACTTAGTGTTCAGCAAATATTAATAGATGCTTGCAGTTTTGTTTAAAATCACCAGAGGCCTACTTGGCTCAAAGAACACAGTCACGGATGGCTCCTGATAAGCCAGTTCTGGAATTAGAGGGGAAGCACAATCTCAGACACAGAGATCAAACAGGCCTTGTGCCAGTTAATATTCAAACAAGCTAGATTTCCAAAGCACCTCTCAAATCTCTTATCTGAAAAGCATCCCCCTCCCAAACACCTTTCCCTTGGGAATTTCCATCTCCTTTTATATTCCATGTCTCCATGACAACTCAGGACTAGACAGACTTAGAAAAGGCCTATATTGCCAGAAAGCAGAAATGTCTTTTTAGGTGGTTTCACACTGCTTAAGAGTGCACCTAGTTCGAGATGTCTGTTGACAGCAGAAGACTGCAGCCCCACTTCCTCCTGCATCTTCCTCCCTTCACAAGGCTCCCCCCAGCAAGAAGCTCTCCATTTCTCTTGACCTTTTTCTCTATCAATTTCTGAGTCAAGGACACTTATCTGACCACACAGAACGAGTGGTGCCAATCCAAGCTGTGGAAGCAACTTGCCCAGGAACAAGACTACGGGTTCTGTGTGATGAGCTGAACACCCCGGCTGCCTGCAGAGGAGCCCCAGGGCAGCTCCAGCGGCCAGGCCAGTCCCTCCCTGGTGGCAGCAGGAGGCCAAATCTTCCATGGAGCTGCACCTAGGCAGTGCGCCCGAGACAAATAGCTAGGGATGGGTATGGCTAAGGGCTGGCAGAGACTAAAAAAAGGAGCAATTACGCTGCCTTGTAGCGGATGTGGAAGCACTGCAACGATGTGACACTTTGGGTGTATTCATACAAGATCTTCCGTCTAAGGCGACGTGCTCCCCCGGAGACAAACGTATTTACGCCCCGAGACCAGACCCCTCCCGCTCCTGCCGGTGCCCTCAGCAGTGAATCGTCCCCGGGCT
>VWZY01009938.1:34777-57846 GCA_013399075.1 Chloroceryle aenea | reverse complement strand
GGTGGTTTTTTTCTGGGGTTTGTTTGGTTTTTGTTTATTTTTGGGGTGAGGGAGTGGGAGAGTGAGTTGCGTGGGTGTTTGTGTGTATGTGCTTTGTTGTTGGTTGGTTTTGGTTTTTTCCTTAACTGGAACATTTGATGGTACACCTACACTAAATTCCTAAATGGTAATAGCAAATTTAGAGTCTGTTATTGTCTGTTGATAACCTGAGCTAATCTTGCTTATGTGCCTTACTTTGGCATTTGAATTTCACTTGCTATTTTATTGCCCAATTGTTCAGTATTGTGAGGTTTTTCTGTAGCTCTCCATAGTTTCAGTTTTTAAAAAATTTATCAGTGTTACTGAATGTGTTCTTCATTCATACTCCTGTCATTAAGCACATATTAATCTGTGAGTTAATCTTTCCTCCTATTTCAAAACAGTCATGTCTTTCAGAGCTTTTGATAAGGAATGTTGCTGGTTTTGTGACTACTATCCTGGCTCCTGATCAAAGACATGTTGTAAGCCCATGGGATCACCTTTTATTTGCATGCTAGCTAATGCCTTCAAAGAGTTTTAAATATTTTAGTCTGTTATCAGTTCTCTTGCTATAGCTATGTTGGCCCTTTGCTTGTATATCATGGATATTCATTTATCTAATGATGCTGTTCTTTACTGTAATTTCCAACTGAAGACGATTTAAATGATAGGTTGTCCAAATGGGATATTGTATGATAGGTATGACAATACTTTGGCAATTTCACATAAGAACATTTCAAGTCTCTTAGGTGAACACCATCTGGTCTTGACAATTGCTTCCATTTTTTTAATCAATTTCTAATACAGCTACTCTGCTGACACAATAGTTTTAGGCAATTTCTCATTCTACACAAAGGACTTGGTATGGAATCATTCAAAAGCCTCCTCATGCTAACAAGTTTTTTAACCCTTTTACTATCTCTTGTTGGCCATACAAGCTCTGGTATAGGTTTCTCATTCATTAATTGTGTTTGAGGAAAAACTATTACTTCTGCTATACCCTTAGCAAAATGTTCTACAAATTCTTTACTAATAAATCTTACAATTTTGCATTTAAGTTGCCTGAATTGTGAGGTATATTATGTGCATGTGACTTCCATGACCAGTAGTGGACTTCCATGACTGGTAGCGGACTTCACAGAAACACAGAATGTCTTTTGGTTGGAAGAGACCTTCAAGAACATCTAGTCCAACCATTGACCCAACACTGCAATCTCACCCCTAACCACGTCCCTAAGCACCAGGTCCACGTGCCATTTAAATGCCTACAGGTGCAGGGGAAGAATGGACTTCGGCAACTCCACAAGAGTTAGAAAGTGAAGACCTCTATTACTGGTACATCCCGTGGTTATGTAGAGCAAGCTTCACTCATCACGCACACCAACAACAATGCTAACTGGATACATGTGATAGCCCATACACTGTTCACACGACTAAATCTACTACATGATTTATCATGTAACTAACTTGCCTAGTACCCCCTATGTCCTGTTTTTCTCTACTTTGCTCTGCTTTATCTTCTTGCTTCATTACCTTTTCTCCACCATTTTTCTTCCTTCAAGCTCTTTCCGTGGTTGAAGGACAGTTCACGATAACAGTGTCGGTTTTCTTCCAACCAAGATCCCACATACAGGGATGGTGACTCTACCACTGCCCTGGATAGACCATTCCAATGTTTCATAACCCTTTCAGTGAAGAAATGTTACCCAATACCCAGCCTAAACCTTCCCTGGCACAGCTTGCATCCATTCCCTCTTGTCCTGTCATACGTCATGAGGGAGAAGAAGCTGTCCCACTCCTTACTCCAATCTCCTTTCAGGTAGTTGTAGACAGTGATAAGGTCGCCCCTCAGCCTCCTCTTCTCCAGACTAAACAGCGCCAGCTCCCTCGGACAGTTCTTACAGGACTTCTGCTCTAGGCCCTTCATGGACCTTGTTGCCCTTATCTGGACACACTCCATCAGTTTTATGTCCTTCTTATAGTGAGGGGCCCAGAACTGATCACAATATTCAAGGTGCGGCCTCACCATTGCTGAGTACAGTGCTGATCACCTCCTTATTCCTGCTGGGCACAGTGTTTCTAATACAAGCCAGGATGCCATTGGCCTTCTTGGCCACCTGTGTGTACTGCTGATTTGTATTTAGTCAATTATCAATCAATGCTCTCAGGTCCTTTTCCAACTTGCAGCTTTCCAGACATGCATCCCAAAGTTTGTAGCTCGCCTGGGTGTTGTTATGACTCGGGTGCAGGACTTGGCATTTGGACTTGTTGAACCCCATACAATTAACCTTGGCCCACTGATCTATCCTGTCTAGGTCCTGCTGTAAAGCTTCCCTACCCTCGAGCAGATCAACACACCCACTTAACTTGGTGTCATCTGCAAATTTACTGAGCATACACTCATTCCCCTCATCTAGATCATTAATAAAGATATTGAAGAGAACAGGCCCCAGTACTGAACCCTGGGGAACACAGCTTGTGACTGGATGCCAGCCAGACATAGCTACGTTCACCACTACTTCTCTTGTCCTATTAAAAAAGTAAACAAGGTGATTACTTTGGGAGGTTTTACGTTACTACTGTTGGGTTTTTCTTGTCTTTTGGGGGGGTTTATTGGTATTTCTTTTTTGGGAGGTTTTGTTTTGTATTCTTAACCTTCCAGACCCTTGTCTTTGATTCTTTCTTTTTGTTATGGAACACGAGCACAGGAACTGGCCCTTCCCCAGCACTCCTAGACAGATCATCCAGAGGTGTTGTGAGATACAACCTCTGCACCCAGCAGGCTCACCATAGTGTGAGCTTCACTGGTATCACTGAACCATCTGCCCACTTGCCTGGGATTTGCATGTTACAGGGCAGATAGCCTCAAGCAGCATATGTATTATAGTAAGCCAGAAAATATGTGAGCTCCTGCTGGGCTTGTATTTGTGTTTGTGTTCACTAGTAGATTCTGAAGGTCTCTTGGCTTTTTATCTGTTTGTTCATTCCTCCTCTTCTCTTACTCTGCTAGCAGAATGCAGACCTCATCCCCTGGTCTATGGGTATGTGGTTTCATTTGGGTTTTTGCTCAAGAGTTACAGAGGTGGAGGCCCTATTAGTAGATGCCCAACTTCATCTGCTCACTTGTGAATATCATGGCATATGAGACCTTTTACTTCTAAATGTTAAAAAAACTAATGTAACCACTTACGTAAGTGTGGGGTTTTTTTCTTGGTGTTTTTTTTTTTAAAGCTCTATGTTCTTGTTAGTTGTTTTGTTGCTTTACTAGACAGCTTTGAGAAAAAAAGTAAGAATTCATTTTGTATAAAGTTTTAGATGAGTAGGTAGAAAGTAGAAATATAAGTCACCTTGGAGGTTCACGTCTTTCATGTCATTGTGAAAAAAAGAAAGCTACATAAGGGGATGTGTGCATGAATTGTTGTATGCTTGGGGAATCCTGGACAATGCTTGAAAAGGCAAGGAGTGAAAACATGACAGGATTAGTATTCATGGAAGTACGAACAGGATATTCTTCATATTGCAAATTACATTAAATATTTAATTAAGACTCCTTAGTGCCATGATGGGAACCTACCAGAGTGAACTTCCTTTTTTGATGACAGTCATAACATACTGGCTCCTGACACCTTTCTTTTATGAAAACCTCTCTTCTTCTGAGACATACAGCAGCTTTTCAGATGTGATTACCTTACTCTAATTAGAGGAGGGAGGCAGGGCTGCATAAAATCAGAAAGATGCACATAAAAATGTAGACCTTTTAATATATTCTAGTTTTACTTTTAACACTTCTTAAAAACATCCCCAAAGCAACCGAAACAAAACTAAACCAACAAAGAACGCTATTAAAATAAAAATATAGACACGTATTATGGGGTAGATTCTTAACTGGTGCAAGTTGTCAGAACCCTGTTAAATGTCCAAAGACTTGCTTCAGTTTATGCAAGCTGAGGCTTTGCATGCATAAGCCTTGAATGGTGGGTAAATGTTTAATTTGCCACTATCTGAGCATGGTTTGGGCAGTGAGGACTCTTCCTGCCACTGTCACAGGCTGTGTTAAGGGCGGCAGGTCTGCAGTGGGATCTTATGAAGTTACTAAGAGCAATTGCAGGACCATTGCAGATAAGTCTTGCCGAGGCCAGGTTGGAGCTAGGACACGTGCGTGCAGTCCCTGAGGAAATCAGTTGCCGACTCTTAGGAAGTCTTTGAGCATGCATGAACTGAGACTTTCAGGAACCCAACCCTTTTACTCAATGTAGATTTTCAGAAATGAGAAAGGTATAGTCCAGACATCAGAGTGCTTTCCTCCCAGCTCAAATGGAATAAAAAATTCTAGAGCTCCTCAGCCAAACCACTGCCGATTCATTTGTTTGCTTTTAGCGTGGGTTAAGTAGTAGAATTATTAAAGCTGAGAAATGGCTGGAACTCTCTGCTGAAATGGTCCTTGTAAAATGAATGCATCCTAAAGTAGGTGCCCTTGGTAGAATATTTCAGCTGAAATGGTTCAGATTGTCAAAGACATATTTGACCAAACCCAGTCTTATAACAGATTGTACTAGATTGTACACTACCTATGTGTATATACTGATATCTCTACATACTTCTTAAAAAATAACAGTATATTAATACTTCATAACTGCATAACTCTTCATTCTAGAGGCTCAGATAGCTTTGCATTCCTGGATGGATGACTCTGCAAAGCCCTTGTGAGCTGGATAACTATTCAGTTAATTTTATGGCATATAGAAGTTGGCTGTCTTTTCATCATCTGGCTGAATGTTTTAGTACAGAGTTATATTTTTATTAGTAACACTGTCATTAATGAAAGTGCCAAGTTGTTACAGTGTTTTGTGGTGGATCAGTGTTTGGTGGAGATCATTTGAGCAAAGTGGAATTCAAAGAGCTTATTGGCTGGAGAAAGATGTGTTTAGAGCATTAATCATTTGGAGAATATTTTCGTATCTAATAAAAGGCTTAATTGAAAGATCCTACAGTCCTCCGAGATATTCCGATACTCAGAACAATATATTTGGGTTTAAAAATAAATAATAAAAGAGCCCACCAAAGACAACTGGGAGTATACAGGGATAAAATGTGAATATATCCTATTTTATTGTTCAATTGCCATTAAACACATCATGGAAGGGAAGTTTAGTAGTACATACTGTCTTGCATGCAAACTAAAATGTATTTTATATGTCGTTACTTTTTACATCCTCATAGTTTCTATAAGGCTATTGGCCTTTTTTCTTTAATTCGTCAGGAGAGTCTTAGAACAAAATGAAAATGTACCTTTAGTTGAAAGGGTAAATGTGCTTTGAGTCTGAACCGAAACGTGACTATAAAAATTGCACCTTTCTGCACAGGAAATGTCTATATTTTTAGTCTGTTTCATTCATTAATTTTAATGACTAAAAAGTCATCTTTCACTAGTTTTTATCCCAGTTGGTGAATAAAATGTAATGTAGCAAAAAAGATTTTATTTTGCTTCATACTTAATCACTGAAGTTGATAATTAATTCCCAGCTGTAGGGACAATTTTTTTCCAACTTTAGTCAGTCAATTTCCATAGTATATATTATTTTAAATTTGAAAATTTTCTTTGGTATAACTGAAGTTTTTTCAAAAATTATTTTTGTTTTTTTCTTGGTAAAATTTTCTTTATGGATAGCCCTACTTGGACACAGAAGAAATTATCTTGTCCCTCAAAACACACTAGGCTGAGTTTTCCAACTGCTAGGTCTGCACTTGTACAAGTAAATTGTTTATAAAATATTTAAGGTGATCGTGTTGAAAACAACTGAGGTACTCCCACAAGCACCTCTAGGAATGGAACCTAAAGAGACTTCTTGAACTGGGACCGGTTCTTGAGACTTCAGTGAGCTTTGGATCATGCTTATGAATACATTTTTAACTAGCTATTAACATCATAAATATATTTGCTTTATAGCTGTTGCTTTTTCAGGGTTTTTTAGGGGGTGGGGATATGAAAGGGTTAGGATATTCTTAATTAGTGTTAAAATCAGATAAATAGTTTCTAATGTCTACTGCTGTTTTGACCACAAATGAAAACTATTATAAATTAAAGTATATACTTGTGTTTTTCATTTATTTTTAATTTAGACTTTCAAAGCTTTCCTTTTTTCCAATTTCCTCCTTCTACTGACCTATTTTGCTAATATGCTTACTATCTTGTTTGTTTATTAAAATGAAGGCCAACTAAATTTACTTTTGTTCAAAGTCTTGGGGAAAGAAGCCATTCTGGATTTCTCACAAGTTCCCCCTAAGGATTATTTAGACATGGTTCTAGCAATGTATATTATGGAGGAGTTTATACATCAGATGTAATGAACGAGTTACTTTTAGACTACGTTGTTATAACTAAAGTCATTCTCCTTGGTCTTTACAAAGGGGTTGTGGGTAGAACTTAAAAGTGTGCATGTGTCTGCAGCCTTTACACAGATGCATTACTGAGGAGGATAATTACAATTGAGCTATCAGGGATCTGCCTTGGTGCTTGACATGCTTTTCTGGAGGAGAGTAAGAGGATGTAGAAGGGGGATGAACTGCGAAGCTGCAGCCTATCTGTTGCCATTTTGGCACGTGATGGATGTGTGGTATATGCAACCTTTGGAAATCTCTGGCAGTTCCTGAACATCCAGTTGGGTGATGACAGATCTGCTGAAGAACAGGAGCAGGTCCACAGAAAATGAGATTGATGTTGGAGCACAAAGGCCACCTGAGGATGCTCCTGTCTCTTGGAGATTCTGAGTGGTACCCTGAGGTTCATGTAGGCCAAAACTAGAAAATTAGTAAGTGCCTTCACTGCTCACCAAATACAAAATGGTTTTATGTTACCTGGTGTGCAACATTAAAGACCCTTTTAAATGGTGTACTGGGAAATGTTTCATCTGTTCCGTACTGGTATTTGGATTATGGAAAAAGAGCAGACCTTAAATTTGATATTTCTATTCTGTATGCCATAAATGTATACAAATTTATAAATGGATCATATTAATTCTTTCTGTGATGTTCTTATGCTGGATAAGGAACTTATAATATGGCGAAATAAAGTTGTCCTTAGTGTTGTTTCCATTTATCAACCTGCAGAAAGGAGAGTTTAGTAAGATAACTTGTGAGCATGTATATAGTTAATAGCCATTGGAGAGTAACTAGGGACAAAACTTGCTCTGTATTATTTCCATTAACTTCAAAATAACTGAAACATCATATGGAATTGCAGGGGGTGTGATTTATAGTCCAAAATACTATTTTGTGTTCTCTTTAACTAGCAGGGATCTATTTCAGGTCTGTATTTGCCTTTTGGGGCTCTACAGTAGCTTCTAATGTAAAATTTTTGGAGACTGCATTAACCTGAGGCCAGCTTTTCTGCTCTTGGCAAGATAGAGATGCTGATGCTCAGAGGCTGAGATGGCCTTGGTATGTCTGCAGTGGGGAGGTTCCCAGGTCTGCCCATCCCTGCCCGTGGGAAGAGCCTTTTTGTTGTTTTCTAGTGGGCGCATCATGTCTGAGTTAGTGTGGGAGCCAGGAAAAGTACCAGACTTATTAAATTCATCTTCTTTCAATAGCTTCCAGAGAGGTGGATAGAAAGAAATCACTGGGGATTCAGAGGATAGGTTTCTGAAGAGTGCTATAATTTCACAGATAAATGATAAACTTGGTTTGGTATCTCTGTTTAACAAATGAAAGTGGATACTTTTGTTCTCTAGAATTAAGTAGTATCATGCTCAGTTTCCAGCAAAACAGCAGCTGTTATCTCAAGCATCTTCAGTAGTGGGAAGAAAGTTTGGTGATACAGGAATATGGATTCCTATTTTAATTCAAAAAAACCCTGCTTTGTTATTAAAATTATAGCTTCACCGAAATGTGAAGACAGCTACCTTATATTTGTGCGTGCAAGTCCTGGAACTCCATACTGAGATCAGATATTAAGGTTAGCTTCAACTGATTTACTTAACTTGCTAATTTAAACAGCAGCTATGCTCCTGTAGCACATCAGTGAAGGAACTCAGAAGGAACCTAACTTTGTTTGCACTATCTAAGGAAGATGTGGTGGATCAGAACTAAATATAAAGTACACAGTATCACGTAGCTATAGAAATTGTTTGTATTCATAAAGCTTGATAGATCTAGACATCTGAGGAATAGTTCTGATAAAACTTCCCTAAGAATGCCTGTCTAGGCTTCTGTAACAAAATACTAATGTAGTCAGTAAGGCATAACCTGACTGGGTACAGCAAACACTGTGGGCACAGGGTGTTATTCAAAATGTATCTGCATGCAAAATATGACACAAATGGAAGACTTTGGCAGTTGATATTTGAGGAAAAGAGTTAGACAAAAGTAAGTGTGGTTCAGCTGGAGCCAGGAGGTGACAGGAACAGTGGTGTGTGCAGTGGGAACTGCAGGATAGAGATGGGGAGGTCTGGCTAGGGGCACCAGGGGAGCTTGGGTATTGCTTCACACAGTTCTTCCTTGTCCAGAGCTCTCCCAGGATCTAGGACTACCATCTTTTTAATCAGAGAAATGGAAATCATGCTACTTGGTCTCTACCTGTTACTTTTGGCTCTGTAATTTGTTCTAATTTTTCATAAAAATTATGCATCATAATTTTTAGAATGGAGAATATGAGGGAAGAAGCCCTCATATTCTTTGGGTAGAGCTGTTCAAATACTAGATTTGAACCTGTGTGTCCTCTTATTGCAGACTCTAAATTATAAAGCAGAGCTGCACCTCCTTTTCCACTTCTGTAGATGGCTGCTGGGAAACCAGTCCTCAAAAGTGTGCCAGATGAATCATTTTGGCATCTCTTTAAATGTTCAGCTCTTTGCTCATCTGAAATTATTCCCCACATTTAATTTGAATTTTGTGAATACTTTTGACCATCTTAATGGTATTTTTCAGTGAATAAAAATTTCTGTGGAAACATTCTATGTATATAACTGACTTCCAACACCCTAAAAAATATAGGATGATAGATATTTCTGTAGAAAAAAAAATACTCAATGGTTGTTATCTGGCATATGCCCCAGATACATCCAAGTTCTCTACAGGCAGTTTGACAAAATGCTTGGTTTTCCCACTGTAATACTGAATTCTGCATAATTCAGCATTAGCCTTCTTAATCTGTTTTGATGTGTTTATTATAATAGCAAGCAGTAAAGCAAGATTTGAACCATGAGCATTTGATTCCACTTGTCAGGAGGTTTCTTATTTATTCTTATTTTAATAGAAGAGGTCTGTAAAATGGGGAGGGTTTAAAAATAAATTCCTTCTTAAGGGATAGGACCTGGCTTCTGTGTTTGCTCAGTACTTGAACTGTTTCAGAGATAGTATAAACCTTACAGTATTATAAGCAGGTTGGAGACATTTGACATTAATGCTTATGGGTGATTCAGATCCACTTTCAGATGTTTTCATCCACAAGGTAGATCCTATGGATGAGCGCTGAAGGTCCAACCTCTCCTTAGGTTGCTTGAAGCTCTGCCTGGGAAGGGCTCCAATATGGGACGTGAACTTCCACTTAGTCTTCACACAGGGATGCAAGTGAATGACACCCAATTTAGGTTCAAGGGAGTTAAGGTTTCAAGTGATTTCTTTTGGTTTCTGTCATTTTGTGGGTGACTTGAACTGACAGAGAAAGTGGTGTACATTCCATTCATATGAGCTCTATTTGATACTTGATGCATATGCTTGTAGGGGAAAGGATTTGTGTCTACATATCATAAAGATCAGTTTTCCTCCATCTTGTTCACAAAATGAAGTTGTACCTTCTGCAAACCCAAAGTAGCTGCACTTGCTTTGTAGAGGTTAGTGCAACTTTCATAATGATGGTCAGAAGGCAAGGAGCTTGGTTTTCTCGTGGCCAGCTTGTGGCAAGGAGCTGCTGGTTCAGCAGAGAGGCATATCTGGAGCCATCTGACATCTCCCCGTATTTCCAGTTACAGTGCCAGCAGCATACTGGAGGGCTTCTCTCACTCAATTTTGTCTTACCCCTTGCTTCCCTGCTGCTTTTATCATTGTTTCAGTGATGCTGGGTCCTTGCTGTTTGTGGGTACTTTTATTCTTATATCCTTTAAAGCCCTCTTCAAGCTAAATGTGGCTTAGGCAGTATACAAACTCCATCTCAATGTTTATTGACTGGGGGAATAAATGTTCTTGGGCAATTAAGGAAAAGTATGACTTGCCTTTTTTATATCTCTCTTTCTTTTCCCCTGCCCCCTAACTAACAGGACCTGGCTGTTAAATTTCTTTTATGAGAAGATAAGATTTCCTGTTTAATAGAAATGACATCCTGTATTCTAGAATCACTGTCCAGTTTTATCCATTCCTATGAAATCTCACTGTTGGAGGCAGAAATTTCTGTATGCAGTTAATTTCCCATTATTAGCCATAGTGAAGATCTGCTATAAATAGGTTTTCCATGTTGAGTCTATAAAAGCCTTTGCCTCGAGTTTGCTATCTTCATTCGATGTGGTAGCTTTTTTTTTTTTTAAACTGCTCTGAACATTGAAATAACATTTTCAGCAGTGGAACACTCATGTTCCACGGAGGAAGGAAATACTGGTAAAAAAAAGGTAAAAAAGGATCTTTGATTCATTTAATACAACACAGATGTTTGTGGAGGTATTTTATTGGTGGTGGTTGGTTTTGTTTTTTTTTTTGATAATCCTGTCAAATAGGTAAGTATTGAAATTGAGCATAAGACCAAGAAGAGTGTGCATACCTTCTTTAAAGGTGGTAGATAACTGCCTTTATTAGCAGTGCATGTATTAGCAAACCTTCAAATGCAGATAGGTAGGATCAGTAGTAAAGCTGGTTGTTGCACCTCGGGTGCTCCCTGTGTCACATCTGTATCTGGTTGTATGAGGGAAATGGCAAGAGATTGTTAAAGCAACCTTGGAGCCATGGCTGGTTTTTACTTACCTGTGTATGGGCCTAGTCAAACCACCGGAGCAGAAGCCATCTTTACATTCAGTTTTGTCTCAGCTCAGCAAAATCCTGGTTGAGACTAATTTTAAATGTGTATGGGAATATGCTTAAAATTAGAATATTTCAATTCTTAGCCTGTAATGCTGGGGAAACAATATTTTATTGTGAATATCGATGCAGACACTTGAGTTAATGTAGCATTATGGCTGAGAATTTAAATGCAAGAAGAAATAAGTAAGGAAATAAAAGTCAGGAAATTCAAAGTGATGGTTACCAAAGCAACTACGATTCTTCCCCACTTGTACTCTAGTAGTTCTGTATGCTTCTCAGTACTGCTGCTCTCTGATGTGTTAATATATACATGTAGTGCAGTTGAGTTACTGTGGGAACTAAAGTTGTGGAGGATTTCAGATGCAAATCCTTTCTAGAGCGCCAGAGATAATGGAGGTGTTTGCTTTTATTTTAATAATCACTTTTTTTGTAATGATCATAAAACAAGAGTCACTAAAGACAAATAATGGAAAATGAGTGCGTACAACTCTAAGAACAAGGAAAACGCAGGTCTCCTAGCTCAGCAGTCAGACAAAAGCGCGGGGTACGAGGAGAGGAGCAGATATTCACAAGGCAGCACATGATTATTTTCTTGCCTCTGAGAGAGGAAATAAATAAAAAATTAGTTTAAAACCTGTAAATAAAAAGTTGTGTTTATAGCAAATGGGAAATGCTTTAAAGATAAGGATGGCTAGCTGGAAGAGTAATGTACCCCTCCCACCAGCACCAGCCTTGCCAAAGTATGGTATTTGCAGAGAAGGAGTTGCCTGAGCTCTCCTGGTAAGCAAAAGCACACTCCAGACCAGTTACTCTTCCTACATGGTGCAGTGAGAGCTCCCCCTCCTGTTTTCATCCTTACCTGTGCTTTGAGATAGCATCGCTAAGATTCATTATTATTTGAAGAGCTGTGAAACCTGTGGCTAGCACTTCTGTGGACCTGAAAAAGACCTTTTAATTTGAGATTGAAAGTGACCCTATGGCACACTGTGCCTTTGGGCACTTCGGTCCCCAAAACAGATTCTTGAGTTGAATAAATGACTAGCAAGTGACATTTGGTGGAACAGGTTTTTTTTGGTTTGGTTTGGTTTGGTTTGGTTTGTTTCAAATAGTTTTTTGTACAATTCATGTGGCCAAGAGGGAAGTTCTTTATGTTTTATAACAGGAAAACCTCTGCTTTTTCAGGCTTCTTGAATTTTCAAGTGTTCCCCAGTCAACAGTCAACCCAGTACCGTGAGCTTCATCTGTGTATGAAACCCTGCAAGGAAGATGTATTAAATAGCTGTGGAGATAGCTGAAAGGGATGCTGTGATTGTATGAAGAAAATCAGGAAGTTTACAAGACAAAGCATTATGCATGCCTCCTTCTATTTCAAACCTATCTGTGGCAATCGTATTCAAGCAGTTGCATGTATGCCTGTTGTATTAGTTGGAAAATACACTTCGTGTTTATTCTAGCATGATGGGTTTTGTGCCAGATGCAGTACCTGATATAGTGAGAGTATTACAGATAAGGTGATAACTTATCTAGTGTAAAACAGCTGTACAAGTTCAACTGTCAGAATTGTTTGAGTTTAGATTAGATCCGGGATTTATGTCATGTAGTCCTTGCAGTTTGCGCCCAGACATTAAAGCTGGAATTTCTATCCTGTCAGTTCAAAGTTTGGGAACAGTCATGATAGAAAATAGGCAACTTAAACTTGCAGGCTGAGTCAGTCTTCTTCACATCTTTGCAATGCAGTTTTTCAGTAGACTAAGAAATAGAAGAGCCTTCACCTAGTGTGCTGTGTATCCATCATGAAAATAACAGGTTTCATTAACCGTTGATATTTCATACTAATAATCCATAATTTGTCAACTTCATCTGTAGAAATGTATTTCTATAAAGAAGTATGTACAGCTGTACAGCCACCTTCAACCTTTCCTTTTTATCTGGATCTGGGACTTCTCAATAGAAATCAGAAAAGCAATACTGAAGTTGTGCCAGGACAGATGCCAACTAAGGTCCAAGATATCCGCGACTCCTTTGAGTTATTACTTTAAATAGATATCTGATTATCATGGTTTGCTTATTTGAACATGGTAAGCAATATTCTGAGGAAGGTTACAGGCTTTCTAGCTGTGCTGGTATGGTAGGAAGTGGTTCGTTGTCAGTACATAAGTGAATTTGATAAAGGATTCTTCATTCAAGTGACATAATCGCCTTAATGCTTCTACAGTCAGCTTGGGATATCTTCTCCAGAGTTGCTCTTCATGCAGAGTGGATCAGCCATTTCTATCCACATTTAGAAAAATATCTGAGTAACAGTTGTTTGCTGCCTTGTGACAGGTTTCCCTCCTCTTGATTTATTTTTGGGAACAACCTCAATCTGTTTCTCCTTGAACAGTGCAATAGAATTAATTCCATAAATAACTTAGCACTTCTGTGTAGTGTATCTAGCAGATTTTTTTTTTTCCAGTGGATGTATTCTTGTGTAGGTTACCATTTTTTTTTTTGTGTGTGTGTGAGTTTTGAGTGAAACCACCATAATCTGATGTTAATTTAAATGTCAAATGAAGAATGTATCTATTGGAGTCAAGGATCCTACCCCAGCTAATTATTCACTAGGGGGTCTGCATTCTATGTTAATGAGGTAAAACTTGCAAACGACCAAATAGCTGAACATCAAAGCTGCTATAAGTGAACGTGGAAGAGATTTAAAACTAAAAAAGCCCTGTACAGCACTTCTTCAAAATGTGTAGATAAAAAGGGAGGTACTTAGATGGCTTAAAGCAATAATAAAATATGAATTCAAATCCCTAAATATCAGTGCAGTAAGGAAAGACTTCAGCTATCCACAAATCAGTGGATCTCACACAGCTATGACAGCACAGTTATAAAACTGATGTAGCTATGCAAATGTGGAGGTGCAACGTAGTACTATCCATTTCCAAAGAGGAATAGGTCAGTCTTCTGAAGAGGTAGGAAATTAATGCAACCTTGATGTACATTAGGGAAGCCTGCAACAAAACTGCTATTAGAATCCTCATCTTTTATTTTAGTATTTGGGTTGGCAGTTTTTTTGGATAACCACTGTAGCAAGGACTGCGCATCTTTCATCTGCCTAAACTGGTAAGGTAAATACTGTTGTCTGTTCAGCAGGTTGACCTTACTCTGGTCCTGCGTGCATGTCTGTCACCTTGCAGTCATGCTGATCTGATGTTTTAGGTAAGGGCAATAATTTCCCAGCGGTCTTGAGAAAATTCTGCCAAAAGCAGAAGCCTGGGAGCCTGTGCTGGTAACCTGCATGTTTGAGTAAGATGCTTATTGTTTTTCACAATGTGAAAGCTATAAATGATTTGGGATTTGGTTAAGAGGGACAGTATCTAGCCTGTTTCTGATAGCATTATCAAAGATAAGAGCACTTTTTATAACAGTGAACAAGAGTAGGTGTTTATTGAGGTATGTTTGTAAAATCCTCTCTATAATCACCAGAAAGTGTATGGGAACATTTATGTTCTTCTGGTGTTTTATCTGGTGTATAGAACATTATAGAATTAAATGCTTAGCGAACACTGAGCAATTTGCTGTTTACTGCACTGATATTGATAAGATTGTGAAATTGGCTGTTGCAAAGAATTCTATAGCATAGAAAAGGCCCCTCTGGAATGGCTGACATCTTCTATAAATCTAAAGAAATAATAAAAATAGAAAATGTGTGTGGTGCCTAGAATAGACAGACAATAGCAGTTCACCTGGGAAATGCCTTCTGACTGATTCACTGACTGGTAAATGGCAGATGGGATAAGGGAATAGTTGGGAAACAGTAGTGTAGAAAAGGAGCTTTCCGTCTTTGAACTTTTAAATACTTGCCCTTTAGGGCCAGTTGGAATATTTATCATGAGTGAGAAGTGGATGCTTTGTGTGTTTTGAAAAAATTCAGTAGATACAGGATGTTTATTTTTGTTTTGTTATGAAAATTCCCTTCCTTATTAGTCAGTCTTTTAAAGAGCATTAATTTTGATTTTTTTATATATATATTATTGTGGTGGTACAGACCCCACTGATTATATATTAATTCACCTTGTAGACTGTAATGTAACAAGGTAATAGAATTTTACTGGAGATTCTGGTATTGTTCATGCTTAAGTAGAACAAACTAAAAGACAGCCCAGCCCTGGAAATAAGCACTTCACAGAAGCTTAGAGCTGTCTGTGAAGGATAAAGGATACTCCTGGACAGCCAAGATAACACCAGCATCCTAGCCCTGCTAACATGCCTTGGAAACACTCCTCAGCATTGTCTGGTTTCATAGATAAGTACCTATAAGCAAGACTGACATCTGGATCAATAGACAAGTATCAAGAATGCTGCAGAAATGTAGTTGCTTTGCAAAGTTTTACTGTAATTAGTAATTATTAGTGTGGGTGTTAACGGTTAGTCAGATCATGTTTTAGCTGAAAATTTGAAAGGTATGACAACCCTGTGTAAAGCCCCATTTGAGGTGCCCCATTTTGATTGGGACACCTCATGCATATGAATATATATTTGCACTTTTAATTCTATACGTTGCATCCTAACCTCTCTCCTCAGTTAGCATGGACCAGTTGTGAATTTTGGTGAAAGTTTCCACTTCTGTCAGCCTATACTTCTTCTCACCTTGTCCTTTCTTCTGTCTTTCAGTACATGATCTCATGTTCTTTTGTCTGCATTTCATTCTTCCTTCAGTCTCCAGTGCCTTTTAATTGTTCTTTTCCTTTCAACTTTTCTTAACCACTTCATCCTTTTTCTCATACCTTTTTAAAATGTTATTGTTGTTCCTCCTCCTTCCTGCCTTCTCTGTCTCCTTGTAAAGATCTTCACCTCTTCTCCCTAGATCAAATATTCCCTGACTGCTCTCTGGGAACTTTTTAATTTTGCCTTTCTTCCCTGTGGTTACAACATTCAAATATAATTCTATGTGCATCTAAGGGAGGAAAAAGAAAATTCAGTTCTCTCAGTGCTGATTATGAACCCTCAGGCATGATTCCTCTCCATCCTTCTAGTAGCAAGTGCTTTGTGCACACATAAAGTTGCACTGAGCAGCAAGGATGGTTAATAATATTCCTGTGCACATTCTGTTTCGAGCAGTAAATCAGATATCTGTTGAGGATTGGAGGGTTGAGAGGAATAATATTAGGCTCCTTTTTCCACCTCCTATTTTGAAATAATGTCTAGCCTTTGCAGCCTCCTTTGGTAATAGGTTCTTTAATAAATCAAAACAAAGGAAAAAGGGTTGGAAGACAGACTTAGGTTGGATAGCTTTTACACAAACAAATGAAAAAATCCTGTTGTTTGCTACTGAGACAATACTGGACCCATAATTGGTAATAGTGTTTTTCTAGCCATTTGAGCTGCTTTAAATAAGACATACTTTCAGATGTTCCACATGCATATAATATATTTTGCACAGTTGTGACTTTGAGTTTTACTTAGTTATGTACACATCCTGCCAATGATCCTGCAATTCAGTGAGTGTGGAAGGAGAGGCAATGTTGGCTTTATTACTTTTTTTTTTCTTTTTTATATGATTTTATTTTAGTCTATGTATTTACACAGTCTAAATCTCTCTGTTCATTTAGCATTATCTGTCGCAAGTATCTGAGTGTCATGAGAGACTCTAAGCAGGGCTGTTGAACCAAAATGTGACTTTTATTCTTTTAGGCACCTCTACTTGTGTAATTAGTTGCCCAAGAATGGTGAGCAGAGCAGAAGCATAAATGCCTTCAAGGGGGATTAGACATACTAACAAAAGTTTACAATAGATTCTGGTATACTAATTCAAATGTAATGCCCATCTCAGAGGTCTCACCATGTTGAAGGCTGCTTGAAGGTGGCAGGGCACTTTGAGTTGTCTTATACTTGCATTGATCTTTATTCCATGAACATCTGCTATTGGATCTTAGCCCTCAAACAGTACAGGTTATGAATTTTGATAAGCTTGTCTT
The DNA here is from genome assembly GCA_013399075.1 of Chloroceryle aenea. Classification (NCBI taxonomy): domain Eukaryota; kingdom Metazoa; phylum Chordata; class Aves; order Coraciiformes; family Cerylidae; genus Chloroceryle; species Chloroceryle aenea. The sequence goes on along the minus strand of VWZY01009938.1, from coordinate 40,864 downwards.
CAAGTATTGTGTGTGCATGTCTGGAAGTTAAGACATCTCAACAAATCCAGCATACAAGACTATGTAGGAGTTTTAATTTCTATACTTTTAGTTTTCTGAGTGTTTATGAGTTGGATAAAACCCATCACAAATCCTGGGATTTAGGAAAAAAACATGAGTTGGGCAGCACTGGGTCATGCATGATAATTCTGACTTTCAAGAAATATGAAAACTTGTATGATCAGTTTTCTAAAAACACTGTATTTCCTTTTAAATGACAGTGCTGGATAGCATGAGCTAGAGGTTGCACAGGATGTTTTTTCACGTGCCTTATCATGATTTTCAAGGTGACAGAAAACAGCATGTGCTTGTATTGAGCACAATGAGCTTTTTCTAATTTGGGGTGTGGCTACAGTTTGAGAGTGACTAAGCTGAGACAGTATGACAGTTTGAGAGTGACTAAACCAATGTTCTTTTGAACACTGGTTTCTTTGTAAGCATTGTGTTGCCTGATGTGGATCATGCTTGTTTCCTAGTGCTTCTGAAGAAAGGTGTGAGTCAGACTCTCTGGAATAGTAGATCTCTTCCTGTCAGCCTCAACATGGCAAACTGCAGCTCTTCAGCCTTGCTGAGGTGCAAAGGAGTTGTGAGGTGATATGTATCATGAAAGCCATCAGGATTGCTACCTTTGGTCCTAAAATTCCATTTGGATCCTGTTACACAGCTTTTACATGCCAGCTTCAACTGAGTTGAGCACACTGTCACCTCTAAGTATATGTCTAAATTGCCAGGACTGTGTGCCCTGGTACTGACCTGGAGTGAGGGTAACATCTCTCACAATGTATCAGTCCAGGGATGTGATGCAGCTCATGAGCAGATCTGCCGTAGCCTCTGCTATGATTAGTTGATGCCATGAAGCGTGAAATAGCATTTGCTTTCTGTGCCACAGGTATCAAATGGTGTGCCCTTCTTATTGCTTCTGTGGTAGGATAAACAACTGTATTTCATAAACTGGCATTTCCAAAGAGGTCCCGCTTGTTGAACTGAAATTAATTAACACAAAGTTTAACCAGCAATGGCATATAAAACTCTAAACCTGATTAATTCTAATTGTGAAAACCCAGTTTAAGAATGATTCGGTGTCTGGACCATTAATGTATCCCATGCTTTAATTTCATTTTCTGCAGCTCTGCTTACCCTAGAGAATATAAAATTTTGACATTTATTTAAAATGTGATTACATAAAGGTGATCATTAGCTGAACACAGGCTATGTAAGGGATATAGTTAGAAAAACATTTATTTGGAAAGATGTAATAGTTGAAAGATGCGCCCAGAAGCAAATAAGAAGAAAAAGTAATGAAATCTGTTTTTCAGTTGTCTGATTTTAACAGAACTGTATTTTAATAAGCTAAGAAGAAATATGAGATTGTCTCAACTTCTGTCAAACAAATTATTGCAATGAACTTCCTTTTCAAAACACAAAGTTTTGGACCAAATCCTTTGGACTGAACATGTTTCAGATACAGATTTGTAGGAATCCGTCACTGTGGTATGAGTAACATTCAGTACTCAGTTCCTTTCCTTGTAGAAAACTTTCTTATGAATGAAAAATTACTTCCTTGGTTTTGCTTAGGCTATGAGTCAGTTAAGGGCATTCCATCAGCAACCAACCTTATCTTTTCCTGGAAAAAGTAAGCACCCATTGTCTAAATACAGGTAACATATGACAACTTAAGTATTTGATATATGCATTGTATGTGCTTAGCTTTGGAGAAGGACTGCTTTTGTTTCAGCATAGAAATCCCATAACAATAACATTTTATGATCTATTCACATAGAATAATTTATTTACATAGATTGCATCAGGCTCAGATTTTGTCAGTTGCATTTTTCTGTCATTTGCAAATTTTGTCAGCTTTGCTTGTGTTTCTTCTAGAGTCAGTCAATTATGTCAGAGTGAATATTCAACAAATTAGCTACCTTTTAATATTAGTCATATCTACAGTACAGTAACATCTTAGCTTATTAAATTCCTGTAACTTGAATCCTTCCAAGTTTCCTCTCTATATGGTGTAAGGCTTGTTGAGATGATTACATTAATAATACATTACTATAAAAATTAAAGTGCATCACAGAGAACATGCTAATAGGTTTCATTGATTTTAAACTTGTAAATGGATGCTAGCAATCAGAAGCCAGGTGCAAATCTGACTTCGAACTGATAGTGATAACAGTGCCAAAATCATCAGCAAGATTCATAGCTCTGGTGTTGGAAGGGGAAAAAAAATGTTAAGTATAATGAAGTTATTGGACTTAAGACTGAAGAGTGATGTGAAGTGCATGCTGGACTTCTGCAGAAATGCTCATTTTTTGCTGTTCTAAATTTAAACCTCAATTTAGTAGCTTCACACTTCGCTGTATAGTGTCTCTCTGTATTTGATTTCACATTTTAAGATTTGAAAATCATTATGGTGTAAGATTAGTTTTATGCTATGCAGATGATGTAAGGTAATTTTCTTAAGCATAGATTTAGATTTCAAGGCATCAGAAAAATAGAATATTTATCACCATATGAGAGGATTATTTTGTTTTATTAATAGGAATGTATTGTGTTTTGTAGAGATCTGGAGTCATGCTCTTATTTGAGTGTCTCTAAGATTTGATTTACAGATGTACTTGAAGGTGATTTCGCACTTGAAAGTGACTTTGAACTTTGTAACTTGAATATGTGCTGCTGTTAAAATTTGGTCTCAGAGACAATCTTTTAAATTAAATTAATACTGAATCTTCAGATGTGAAGTTCACTACTGCATATTGTATTTATTTAAGAATTTGCTCCTGTCCAGAGTGGGCAGATGTTCAGTTTTGTGTATGAAGAGTGGAAGCCTGTAGTCTGAAAATGAGGTTATTGTCATGTGTCTTTTTAATCATTTCAAATACTGTGGTTTGGATTCTTTGTTGTTTTGTCTTTTCTTGCAGACCTCTTCTGCAGCATTAGTATCACATCAACAACATTAAGAAACCTACTCTTTTTTTTTTTTTGTGGTAACCCTTACTTTGTATTTTTTTTCTCCATACTTAAAAAAAAAATATTGTTCCTGTCTCTGTAGCATAGCCCTTCAGAAAGCTTATCTGGAATCTCTGCAGGATGCAGAGGATTATTGATATCTTAAGTGTACAAACTTGAAGATAGAAATGGGGACTTGTAGAAAATCACAGAGGAAACTAGTATCAGATCTGGAAATTGAATCCAGATTTTAGCACATAACTGTAACAATGAACATCAACTGGCTACTATCCACATCCTTATTTCCTGCAAATTTAAACTTTAGGCAGGGAGCTTTGGAGATACCAGGCAAGATCAGACTGTTGAGATTCTCATGGCTTATTGTAGAAAACTTTAAGTCTATAATATACCACTCTTCCTTTTTACAAGGAGTAGTTTGAATCTGTATGAAGGTCTTCGCCATGAACTTGCCAAGTAGCTGAACCAGATGTGTCTTGCTATGCAAGAACCTCTTTGAAGAAAAAGTCAGAAAAAAACCTGAAAATAGAGAAAAGAATCCAACAAAAGCAAATATGGGAATGAACGTATTAAATCTGTCTTGCAATATGTTTTTTCATGAATTATCTGTTTTTTTAACTAGGACATGGAAAAGGGTTATAGGGGAGGCATGGAAAAAGCCAGGTATCACATGTGGAACTAAGTTAGAGTTGGAGTTCATTGCTTATTTTGTGTATTTGGGTATGGATATTCCCAGGGTTGAATGCAGGTGTGTTTCTGGGTGCTGCCCTTAGCTGGTGGGAGAGGGTTATTGCTCAACTATCCACCCCTTCTTACCTGATACGCATTTCTGGAGATTGCCAGCACAAATGTAGGCTTAAAAACTGTAAAAACATTTTGTGCCAGTTTTTCTGCTGCCAGGGAATTGTTTGTCTCTGGGATATTTTTTCATCACTTGGGTTCTACCATTTTTATTTTATTTTCTGTGGGTGTGTGCTTTAGAAATATCCAACAGATATTTAATATAGCATGTATTATAAGATTGGTTATATTTTATATATTTAACTGCCTTTAAAATTTGACATAAGAATAAATGCAAATGACTTTTCATGGCTGCCTGCTTAACTTAGGCTTGGTGAGCTGTCTGGGAGGCTGTATGCATGTAGGGGGAATTGCAGATTGATAATGAAGAAGATGGTCCTTTGAAAACTGGAGTGAATGTCAGAACACTATATTAACTCTTAAGTCCTCTAGTCTTCATTAAATCACTCGCTGGTAACGGAGTAAGTCTCTATTAAAGTGTCATGGGCTATACAGCTATTTAATTCTTTTGTTTGCTCTATTGCCTATGGTGGGGCTACAGGGAAGAAGGCAGCTGCCTGTTTGCCTTGTCCTGTCTGCTGTGTGCTGGTTTCAGTGAATGCTGTGGAAGAAGGATGACAGCTTGTTCCCAGAGGGGAAGAAAAAGAGTGTACAGGAGGATGGTAATTCCTAGGAACAGCAAGGAAGAAAACACATGGGAGGCTGCTCGGGTGACTTGCTATGTGGTCCCTTTGTGTCTCGAGAGTCTTAAGGGGAGGAGAGGGTAAGAAGCATCAGAGACGGTGAATGCATGATCAAAAGGATACTTTCAAAAGGGCTGCCTGAGCAGAGGGTAGATGGGTTTGCAAGTCTCGTACTGTTACCGTGCCTAACCCAACAGAGAGGAGTTGCCTCTGTGTTAAAAGGCTCTTGCTTATATTCCAATAAAACCCAGCAGGTGAGACTCAAAGCCCTTTTCCATTTTCTTTGGGGTGCTGAATGTAAAAAAAGATGTAGTCAAGGTTGTTTCAAAGATCATGACTCAGTCAAGGACTCATTAGGCAAAGATTCCTTATTTTTGAAACGCTTGTACATAGAAAAAACATATTTAATATAGCTCAAATTGGTCCCAAAACATTGGATGGTAGTGACATAAGTATCTATAGGTACAATGTGTTATTAGTGAAAAGTGGATTAAAATCCTATTTTGTTGCTGTGCCATTTATTTTTCTAGAAATTCACTCAAAATTCAGCAACATTTTATTTTTCTTAATCTTGCCCTGTAATGGATTTTCTGATTTTTTTCTTCTTACATAACTGAGACTTGGCTAAACAGGGGAAAAAAAATAAAAATGTTTGAAAGTTCATATTAGAAAGCTGTGTGTGTAGGAAGAGATAAGCTGAGAATAGAACAACAGTTAATTACACTTGAGGAGGTTGTGGTGGTGGGAGACTATAGAGGGCTGGCATGTTTACCTGCAGTCTCCTGTTCTTTTGTCTAAAACACACAAGGGAAAGAAAACAGGAAAAATGTTCCACAACCATAATTTTTTTTTTTTGACTCAGAAGCATGTCTGACTAACTTCTTATACAGTAGTGGCAGTCACATTATATATGCTCCACGTGTCTCACTTGTCCTTTTTGCATACTGATGTTCAAATAAGAATTGGTATCTCAGTCATTTTTTCAATTTATTTTTTTTACACAAAACGTTCATTGAAAGGAAGTTCAAAAACATGAATGCTAGTTGTGAATTCATTATTATCAGATTATTCTCTTGTGCATTCTGTTTATGGCACTGACAGCACTGAATAACATTGCTGGCCTTCTTAGGCAGCACCATATTATTACTGCCTGGTGTTTTTACTTGTAATGTTCATTACAGATTTTATCAAGTGTGGATTAAAGGTAAAAATCTCTGGAGCTGATCTGACAATAACCATGCTGTGGGTTTCAATTATAGAATAATTCTTCCAATTATTCTGCTTAATTTTAGGATGCAAAGGTCACAGAAATAATTTTTCTTTGTATGAATAAACACTGGGGAAATTATTGAGGACATAACTGTTATCATGTGAGATGACAGTCCATTCTGTCAAACTAGATACTTGCAGGTCATAGTGATAGCAAATCCATGCAGTTTTATTAGCCACGATGCTAATACAGAGAAACTTTAAGTGAGCCTTTGAAAGTGTTCCCTGTGAGGCTGGCTGCTCTAGTAAAACCACTGCAGAAACCATAGGCTTTGCTGTGAACACAGGTAGGTCAACACTGAGGATTTTGGTAGATATCATACTTTTT
>VWZY01009938.1:11942-34750 GCA_013399075.1 Chloroceryle aenea | reverse complement strand
TTTTTTTTATAGCTTGAGAAGGGCTAGAGTAGTGAGTTACAGATGTGTGGAAGTTCCTACAGCCCCTTTGCTGTCTCCTGTGTAAAACTTCATCAGTAGTGGTCAGTCAGCTCTCTGCCCACTTATTCTTGATTTAGGAATTAAGATGATTTCCTACTAGAAAAGATGGATTGGTTTGGTTGGTGCTTTTAGATTTTTTTCAAGAGCCTCCAAGGAATGGCTGCAATATAGGAATAGCACAGAATATTACTACAGTTTAGTATTTTAATCACAAGATCATGGGAAATTACTTCTTTAGATCCTTCTCTGCTTCACTTGAATGTTAAACAGTCCCGTAGTTATTGTACTTTCTACCTATAATTTCCACAGCAATTAATCACATAAATGTAATATGTAGAGTGCAGTGATGTCAGGACACTCTTCAGGTGCTCTTTTCAGATACTGTTGTTCAGCTGCTCAGGAACTGGAGACTGCCATAGGGCACCAGCATGTCTAAGGTTGGGGTGCCCTTGGAGGCCTTTCAGTCACAACTTGGAAGAACCTGAACAGCCTGGTCTGACTTTGAAGTTAGCTTTGCTTTGTGCAGGTAGGTGGACTAGATAGACTGGAAAGGACCTCTGGGGGCTAAGTCATTTTATAATCCTATAATTTGACCTCAGATATGTTTTCCCTTTCTTCTCCCTGACCTCTGTTCTGTCTTCCTGTATATTTCTTATCCTACTTCCTTCGTTGAGCAAAGTACCCATATTGGAACCATCAGACTGTAACTGAAATTGTAACTTTCCCTTGTATCAATTAATTTTGCTGTCTCAGCATTGTAGGCGTGTATAAGGAGGTGTTCATAATGGCTAATGGAGTAGCTGAGTGAAAATACATAATGTTATATAAAGACTGATACTTGGGAACATGGGAAAGGATAAGAGAAGATAAAAGGCATCCAGTTTTTCAGAAGAAAAATTCTAATGGAGATCTGTCAAGAGGCTTGGCTGGGAAATGAAGAACAGCTTTATTCCTGTGTATAAATAGAATTCAGAGCTCACAGACACAGCAAAATAAAAAAAATAAAAAAAAAAAAAGAGATTTGTCACTTGGATGTAAAGGAAATGTGGGAGATTTATATGTCTACAGTAAAAAAAAATCTCATGTATGTAAGGCAGCCAACCATTTTAGTTTTGTCAAATGAGAGGGGAATAATTATTCATTCTGGTTGATGTCCCATAAAGGAATGTGCTTATTCAAACTAGAATGCATCTGATAGAAAATGAAAAACTTTGCCTTTTTTGCCTTTATAAAATCTGGTTCCTTTTTTATTGTGACATTTAAAAGAAAGAAAAAAAAATGTTAATAAGGATTACCCTAAAAAAACCCAAACAACAACAAAAAAAAACCAAACCAAACCAACCAACCCACCAATAAAACTCCAAAACTCCCAAACTAAAAGCTTCCTTTTGCAGACCAAAATACCAAGTACCATTGTAATACATTATTGCTTGTTTAACATAAAAATAAAATAATAAAGACAAAAAACAAAACAGGGAATAAGAATTCTAAGTGAAACCTCATCATAGAATTACAAGGTTAAATGATTTGGGATATGCTGTGGATCACCAACAAATTGTGATGGAAGTATTATTTTAATTTTCCTCTGAAATATTCAAATGTGAATCCATTTACATATGCCTCATCATCTGTGAGGTTAGCTGTGCTTTAGTGTATTCTGGGCAAGGTCCATTGCCACCTTATGCGTATAAGAAAACTTAATGATTCTAAATCCCCATAATGAGTGGGGAATTACATTATAAGATTGAACATGATCAGTTATGGAGACATGTAAAGCTTCCTGTGACAGGGGGAAGCTCTAATAAGAAGTCTTTCAGTGATCCCTGTGATCTGGGGAGAGAAGTAAGGGGGTGTGTGGGTGTAAATATCTGTGAAGATCTGCTGAAAATCTCTTTCTGGATTCTCTAAAGAAATAATTTTGTGACTGCAGTTAGTAAGTTTGCTGATGGTACTAAACTGGAAGGTGCTGTTGGCTCTGAAGGGACAAGAGACCTTGCAGAGTGATCTGGATGAGTTGGAACACTGGGCAATTACAAATGGCATGAATCTGACCAAGAATAGATGCTGTATTCTGCACCTAGGATGGGGTAATGCTGGACACAGCTCTAAATTAGGCAAGCAGCCCTGCAGAAAGGGGCCTGGGGGTACTGGTTGACAGTAGGCTCAACAGGAGTCAGCAGTGTGTATTATGGGATCAGGAGGGCAAACCCCATCCTGTGGTGCATCAAACACAGCACAAACAGCCGGCCACAGGAGATGATTATCCCGCTGTATTTAAGTGCTAGTGCAGCATCACCTTGAGCATTGTGTGTAATTCTGGGCTCCACCATTCACAAACGATGTGAAGGTCTTTGAATGCATGCCAAATAGGACACCAAAGCTAGTGAAGAGGCTGGCAGGCATGTTCTCTGAGGAGCAGCTGACGACTCTGGGTTTGTCTAGTTTGGAGATTAGGAGCCTGAGTGGTGACCTCCCTACCCTCCACAGCTTTCTGAGGGGAAGTGGAAAGGAAGGTACTGAGCTCTTTTCCCTGGTACTCAGTGCCAGAACATATGTGAATGCCTCAAAACTGTCAGGGGATATTTGGACATGATGTGAGGAAACAATTCTTTATTGAGAGGGTAGTCACACCCTGGAGCAGGCTTTCAGTAGGTGTGGTTGATGCCCCATGTCTGTCAGTGTTTGAAGCATATGGACAACATCCGTAATACCATGCAGAGAACTTTAGTTCTCTCTGAGTTGGTCAGGCAGTAGGACTAGATGGTTGTTGCAGGTCTAATCCCTCTGAACTATTCTATCTAGTCTAATATAGTCTATTCTGTTGTTCTTCCTGAAGCAGGATGTGCTCCTGAACAAAATGGTTTCAAATCTTTTTGCTGTGAGCAATGCATATTCATTTCTCCATGGATTTTTTTTCCTTCTTTTACTCATTTGTAGATATGCCCGAGCCATTTTCCTTGGACACACATACTAAGACATTAGATCCTGAGAACGACAGTACTCTATCAGAAAGAAGGTCTTTTTTTGGTCCAATACTCTGTCTCCAAAGTGGACAACCATAAATGTTTTTAGGAGACCATATTAGTAGTGCAAGTGTACTTCTCTCAAGATCATGGAGGTCCTCATAGTTCTTAATGGCTGGGACTGGACCCCTGTGGGAGGACCCCACTCTCACCATCTGCCAAGTGCCCAGGGAACACATCTGAGGCCTTCAGTCCCTGCCTGAGCCATGTTGTAGGTATGCCTACCTGGCACCTCCACTGCAGAGAGCTGCTCTCCTGGGTGGAGCCCTCAGGCCTGGGTCAGACCTTGTCATGCAGAACTTGAGGCACAGCCCAGGAGAGTTGCGCTGATCTGGTCTGTTCCCTGCACTCCTCATGACTTGAATAACAACAAGACACTGACTTGTTTGAAATGTCAGGGGGGTTTCATCTCCAAACACACTTTCAAGGACACAGAATACAAAAGTTACAAGTGAAACAATTTTATTTCATGTTATTTGATATTTTTCTGAACCTGTTTCAGAGGCCATGCTCAGGAGCGCATATGCAGCCAGGAGCAGGTTGATGCCTTCTTCAGTTTAGCTTGAAAAAACAGAGCTACAGAAAGTAGCAGCACGAGGGCAGGGCCAGCAGGGACTATTTTCTGAAGAATGAGAATGTGAAGAATAAGCATCAGGGCCGACCACACAAAAAAGAAGGGAGGACATGTGTGGTACTGTGGGGTGTTTTCCAGTGTAGGTCATGTATCAGTGATAAGCATCCTTCTTGCCTTCCAAGACTTGCTCCACTGTTCTGCTCCTTGGCCAGGGATGCATGAAGAGCCTACCCCAGTGCTTGTCTTGCAGTTGCAGGGGAAGCTGGAAAGTGGCAGCTCTGGGTGGGGCAGCAAGGCTGGAGCCCTTCCAAACAGAGGCTGTTGTGCACAAGCAAGAACTCTACTGGGGAAATGGAGCCAAGGAAAGAGCAGAGCTCATTCCTGCTACAAGCTTCCGCTGGTGAAGAGCCCAAGAGAGACAGGGCATGAGTGGTGCCTGGAGGTGCAAGAGCAGTGGGCAAGAACTGAGCTGAAAGGGCCCAGAGAAGGCCTGATGAGGGGCTTAGTGCTACAGAGGAAAAGAAGTAACTCCTGAGGAGCCCAAAAAAGCCTCCCTGTCCCTGGGAGTCTAGAAAAAAGTTCCTCCCCCAGATGTGGGGCACTAGGGCCACTTTTGTGGTGCATGAGCATCAGGCACTCACCCAGCCAAAAAGGAGCAGAGGAGCCCTACCCTGTCAATTGGCCATGCTCCATCCTGCAGGGGAAGGCAAAAAAACCCTAGGGCCCCAGCACCAGTCTGCTCCGGGGGAAAATTATCTTCTGAACCCAGTGCTGGTGTTCAGCTATTTCCTGAGCTTGGGAGCAAGACCTACCCTCTGCTCTCACAGGCTGGTCATGCCTCCCAGGAGATGGCCAAGCTGTATTCTGCCTCAACCTCGAGCTATACCTGGGGCTTCCCAGAGTGGCCAGATGCTCCTGGCCTGATTGATTTCGCAGGCAAGAATACTTCCCATCCCTGGAAGGAGACCAGTGGGTGCTCCAAAGCACTGGGAACCCTGCCAATATATCTACATCCTGTTTCTTACAGAAGCTGCCCCTGGCTCTGTAGGGGATGAGAAGAATGCTCCTGAAGAAGGTATTCCCTTGGTCTTGCCACTGCTATCTAGCTCAAAAAGCCTGCCAACCTTGGGCAACTGAAGGAATTGGTGGTGGTTCTCTCCAGCAGCCTTATTGTGGCTCCACTGTTCCTCCCTCAGCTCCCTCCAAGTAACTCCACCAGCTCCACAAGGACTTCCTTTGGGATGTGTTCAGGTTGCCCCTGGAGCCAGCTCTGGCAGCAGGACAGTGCAAGAGGCTACCTTTACTGCTGCTTCAGGTCACTGTGACTATTGCACTGCCAGGTGGCTCTGTGACATCAGGTGTTGGTTCCCTTAGCCCCCCGCACTGTAGTCCTGCCCACTGCCCCTCCCCACAGGAGGAGGGCCTTTGGGGTGCTGGCCTTGGGGCACTGGCCTTGGGGCAGTCCCTCTTTAGACCTAGAACATTTGGATCTGTGCCCAAAGCTCAGCCAGGCACACTCTTCCAAAGAGCAAAAATAACTCAGTGCTGCTACTGCCATCACATCTTCTTGTCCCACTGAAACCAAACCATGCAGCTCCTCTATTAAACACACCCAGTGGCAATGTTTATGTGGGATATAAAACATACTGCACATGATCACAACCCTCTGGGCTGTGATGTTCATTCAGTTCAGAAGCTAAAGCAAAACACCTGGGGAGCACTGCCCTGGAAACATCAGTGGTAGCTGTGCTGTGCCAGGAATCAGGAAGATTTGTACTGATAGTAGAGAAATTAAAATAGGAGCTTCATACAGCACACAGGACTGCACTGCTGGAGAACTGGAGTCATTGTTTGGGTCAAAGCAGGTGCAAAACTGAACAAATTTGACAGAGTAACCAATGGTTCGCAGCAAACAGCAGTGTCAGCGTGGAGAAGGTGGCTTCTACTGAAGGACCACGCTAATGAGGAAACATGGGGAATGAGCTGAGGAGGGAGGTGATAGGAAAAGACTACGGTGAAATGTGGTCTTGCAAGTACAAGCTGGTGCAGAGAGTTTAAATTTTTAAATTGATCTTTGCTAGTTGGTGTCAGTGGCTAGTCAGATGAGTATTCTGAATTTCAGAAGTTCTGTAGGACTTATTATGGTTCGGTTCTGGTTAAGATAATGCCTTTTTAAAAAATATTTTGAGTAACAATGACATTTTTCTAACAAGATATTTCTTTGTCACAGTTTAGGGTCAGGGCAGCTCCTTAGAGCAATAACAGATGCTCTCTGTTAACCCCCCCTCTCTCCCAAAAAAGGGANTGGGGTGTTATCACTGCCAGCAGCAGACACTGTCTGTAAAAAACAGGCTGCTGACTTCAGACAGTGCAGTGAGTTAGAACTGAGGTGAAAAGTAAAATCACTGAACAGATTTAGTTCTGTTCTCACTCAAACCAGGGAATTCTAAAACTTCTGCTTTTTCTTAGTAATAAATGAGAGTAATTTTTAAAAAGTACTGAGTATTCTTACCCTTGTGAAATACACAATAAACAGCATGGAACATACGGTGTGATACTTTAACATTTAGCGTCTTTGAAATGCCATAATAAATGAGTGGAAAAAAAATCATAGCTACAGTTCAGTGGTCAGGGCCCACTTTAGTACTCCAGTGACACCTTAAGAAAAGGATAAAATGCATTTATAAAAGATCACATCAACTATATATTTTTTTCTTTTAAGTAATTAAAATTGAATTAAAACAGAAATCTTAACCTAGGAGGGGGTGAGTTATGCAGGTAATATGTAATGAACATTTATGAGATGTCTTTCTGTTTGTGCTTCTCTTCTAAAGTCATTTGCTGTCATCTTCATGGTTGCTGTGATCACTGTTACAGAAAATATCTCAACATTCTCACTCTTCAGAATGTTTCTGTGAATCTGACAGTTGGTACCCAAATAAAGTCATTACCTAAAGCAGTAGCGGAAAAGAGAATGTACTGCTATTATTACTTTTAAAGAGAATTATTTTTAAACTCTGCTCAGCCTGCTATTGTATGCATGCTGTTTTTACCTTGTTATTAAAATATCACAACAGAGATCAAACTCAGCTGTTATCAAGAACATGCCATCTGTATGCAATTCTTAAAAAGTATGGTATGGTAATAGTCATGTGGAAAAAAAAAAATCAGTCTCTCTAAGAACTTACTGTGCTTTTTTGAAAACCAGGCAGGGCTTAAATATGCATAGTGGGATTTGGGGGGTGTGTGTTTATTAAGAGAATGGAAATGCAAGTATTTGAGTCAAGTTTTCAGGTGTGTGTGAGATGTACTAAATGCAAGTGGTTTGGGAAAGCTATCTCACCCCTAAACACAGGGCAAAGAGGGATTTGGTTAGCTCTCACATGGCAGGGGGTGGCTGAAGGCAGCTCTTGTTGATGCTACCAGTGACAGCCCCTTCTGGGCTTTTGTAAGCACATGGAGTGAGATGACTTTCTGTCCCATATATGTTCCTGGAGTATGAAAAAGGGATATGCTATTAAAGTCCCTTACTTAGCAATATCTAAAGTAATGTAATAAGCAAGGAATGTAATACTTAATTTTCTGTGTCACTGGTTATTGCACTGGCGTATTTACTTTGCTTGCCAGCAGTAAAGCAAAATCTTAGAAACTTGATTAAGCTACTTCATAGCTGTTTATCACCTTTTTGGGAGTAAAGTGAGAGGACTTTGTTTTTAGCAGAAGATACAGCAGGTGGCTGAAGCATGGTTGCCTTAGTCTTCAGAAATTGTGTTCATGGGAGGAAAAAATGCACATTTCTCAGATAAATATTCCTTTACTCTCCCTCATGGCATGGANGGTTGGCCTCTTCTCCCAGGCAACCAACAACAGGACAAGGGGACATGGGCTTAAGCTCTGCCAGGGGAAGTTTAGGTTAGATGTTAGGAATAAATTCTTTACAGAGAGGGTAATCAGGCATTGGAACAGCCTGCCCAGAGAGGTGGTGGATTCACCATCCCTGGAGGTTTTTAAAAAGAGATTGGTCATGGCCCTTAGTGCCATGATATAGTAATTGGAGTTGGATCAGGGGTTGGACTCAATGATCTTGGAGGTCTTTTCCAACCCAATCTATTCTATGATTCTATGACATGTATAAATGTCCTAGTGAACTGGGATGTATAGGAAGACTGTTATGGTAGAAGAACTTTGATTCACTGTGGAAGGATCAACAGTAATTCCAAAGGGTCTTGGGAATTAGAAAGGGAATCGAAAAACACAGTCCATGGGAAGCAAAGCTATTGCATTTTTCTTGTCAAACTTAACTGTGACTGATCAAGCATTTCTGTGCTCCAGTTTTCTCGAGAGAGCAGTAAGTTTTGTCACCTGCTCCCATCTTCTGCCCACAGGAAATCTGGTTTTCTTAATGTGTCTTGTTTTGGTGGTTTTTCTTTTTCTTTTTCTTTTTTTCTTTTTTATTTTGTTGTTGTTTGTTTTTGTATGCAGGTATAATGATATAATATATACCTGCCTTATTTGAGGGGTGATTTTTTGCTCTGTTAAGATGAAATGATCTTATTCAAGCTGTTGCACAGAAGAAAATGTTAGCTTAAGCTGGTTGGTTGGTTTGTTTGTTTGTTTGTTTTCCTCTGGATATCTTATTCCCATGGTTTAAGACTAGATGGGAAGCTGTCAGTTCTTTGTTGAAAAAGTTTGTATAACCATTCATTCCATGGGATAGCAGAAGTGTACCTAAGAGAGGACCATACGTAATGCTTACTATCTGAAAACACATTTTGTGCTTGTATGTAATAAATCCAGGAGCAAATAAAAAATGCATTGCCTAGAATATAGCACTTTGCACAGTGGATACAAAATTTTGTATTATCTTTCTCATTGAGGAAGGCGGGCCTGAAAATGTTATGGACTGTTGGATTTCTCTTTCAAGTGCATGCTTGTGTTGCTTTAAAATGCAGATACTTGATGTCTCTGAGTTGAAGACTGAGGATGATCAAGTTAAATGCTTTTATGTATTGGGCTTGACATCAGCTGACCACTCTTGATCTAGATACAATTATCAGAGGAGGCAGGAAGGGAGTACAGAAGTCAAAAGAGTGTAGTTGTCCTGCTTGGCCCTACATTCTTTTGCTGTGACTAGAATGTTCCTGGAGAGAGCAGTGAGGACAAAAGGAGGGCACAAGGTGTGCTTTCGCTTTGCTGTCTTAGTAGTCTAGTGCCAGGTGAGTGCCTTTGGAAAGCTCTCAGCCTTTGAATAAGAAATGTCTGGCACTGTTGTTAGTACTTAAATTTTTTAGGCAAGGACTAGGCATATTTCTGTGAGACATTCTAGTTCATCATATTCCCAACCCACACTGGCCTGAGGCCAAGAGCACTGAGCTGTATCACCCCTCAGCAATATCCTAGCTGATGCTTGTTAGGGACCTGAACCATTACAGATTTCTTCTGTTCCTAGAGCTAAAACTAGATGGTTTCACATGCCAAGTGTGTGATCTCATTCCTCTGCAAGACACTGAGCTATTTGCAGATACTGTACCTGGAAAGAATGGGGAATAGAAGGACTACCTCCCCCAGGTGAAGATAACACCCTGTCCTAACCTTCTCTGCACCCAGCTTTTTAAATCACTGCTGAATGGACTTATTTTTCATAGATTCCTTCCCCGTGCTGCACCAGTGCGGTAAATTAATGGGATGGAGTTAACACCAAATTTCACCAAATCTTTTAGTGAATATTGCTGCACAACTCTGTGAAGAAGACAGTGCTTGGAAGTTCTTGTTTCCTATACAAGGGTGTTCAGCGAGTCTTTCCCTTACTTATTTTTCTTTTTAAAGCCTGAGTATTTCTTTCCGCTTTGAGAAAAGTTACAATCCAAAACAATTAATAATATCGGGTGTCTGCTAATTGAGTTACCACTAATACAGCTTCACATTTGACTTACAAACATCGGAGGTGTTGGGGGGTGGGAAAGCAGCTGTGAAAAGGTCAATCTTGAGAAATAATTCATCATGACTAGGAAATATTCCTATCACCTGGAGACCAGAGTGCATTAGAAGAAAATAATGAATAGGAAGTGACAGAACAATATGATCTGATAGGGCCTGACAACAGATTTGTTAAATAAACAAAAGCAAAATCTTTACAGGGAAGGTTATCTGATATTTCCAAATTTATAGATAAAACACAGTGGTGAACTTGGGAAAGAAACAGTTCTAACTTTTCAGTTGTGTCACTCATATGTGATACGAGGAAGTTCAGCAAAAATTGTACAGAAAAGACAGAGTGGGAGAAAGACATGATACACATTTCTTGTGACTCTGGGAAATGGAACCGTCTCGTCTTAAACTTTCTGGGCAGCTCCTCCAACAGGATTTCCCTTTTTCTGGTTGGTGGTCTGGCTCTTACAAGAACTTTGTCAGGGTCTTCCCTAGCTTTCTCCCAGAAGTTTCACAGCAGGTTTGGAAGTTCTTCAAGGCATGAAAATTACCTCTGGAGCTGTTCATTAGATGTTGGATTTTACTTTATCTTAAAGCACAAAAGTACCCACTTCACAGTATTAAGACAGGTGAAATCACTTGTTCTCCAGTATGCTTAATTTCCTGTTAACCTCAAAGTTTCTGACAAAGTTGGTGTGACCAGGGGAAATATAATCTGATGTCTGTTAACAAAGCTATAGGATACCTCTTCAGGTACACAACACAATATTTAAAAGGGAGATAGCTTAGCTATGGGATATGACATCTGAAGGCATGGTACCCCAGCTGCTGAAAGACAGAGACCAGTACTGCAGGCAGTGTGAAAATTCTTGCAGGATCTTTGCACAATACTCAATTTTGTCTCCAATAGGGAGAATTTAGTGGCAGTTTCCTTCAAGGTCACTTAAGATGATGTGAAACAGCGTTTTTGGCAACTATTTAAAGAAAGTACTGTGAGAGGAGCAACCGCTTGAATTATACAGGCTATAGTCAGTGATGTTTGTAGTCTCTTAAGTTGAAAGCTTCTCTTTTCAAAGGAGTACCAGAAGAGGCTAATGATGTTGGACAACATAGCCAGATGTAGTGCTTTAAGTTGAGAGTCCTGAGGAGCTTGTTGTTCTCATAGTGGGTACAAATATGTGGCTTTATTCCTTTCCCAATAAGATTGTGATATTATCTTTACATACAATAAAATGTTAATTTGATTATAATATTACTAATTGTGGTGCTCTTCTTGACAGTGATAATAATGGGTATGAGGAGGACCTGATCCCTATTTATAATCTTATGGTGGCCATACAGGAGTCTACTTAAAATGACTGATGTCTTACTTATAAGGGATGGGTTTTAGAGGCTCTTTCATTAAACTATATATAGACTATATCAATTAAATGATTTTCATGTTTTCATTTATCTTTTACATAGAATTCACCTACTTTTAAGTGGAATGTGACCTCTGCTTAAAAACTCTGAATAGAAACATTCAGAATTTGCAGAAAGAAAAGGTGCTTGATTGAGGGGAAATCTGCAGTTCTGTAGATGACCTTACCCAAAGTAAACACAGATTTCATTACCAATTTCAATTTCTCTTTATTTTCAGAGTTGACTTACGCCTCAATTTCTATTTGAACTGAGGCTGTAGGGATTTCTTACATACGGTACTTTGAATGACTTTCAGAAAGTTAGTTAAACTGGTGAGAAACTAGCCAAAAACTAAATGCTTACATTCACTCCTACTTTTTATATCAAATTTCTCCTAGCATATAAAAGAGAATTTTCATAAGTGATGATGTCCTAATGTAGGTTGTTGGGTTTTTCTTGTTTGTTTTGTGGGGTTTTGTTTTGTTTTGCTGGTTTGTTGGTTGTTTGTTTCTTTAATTAAGACAAGTTTAATTTTCCTTCTCTTTTGCTTAATATGTTTTCAAAAACCATGTAGCAACATACTTATAATATATTAGGGTTGGGGGAAGGAAGTTAACAAGATGAACTTTCAACCACTTACAGATTGCTTGGAGTCCTTTTATTTAAAAGTGAGAAAGGAAGGTTTTGATTTGTAGTCTACATTGAACTCTCTTCATACTACCTGTTTATTCTGAAGCCACTTACCATATGTCCGTAGGTCCCAAACAGTTTTTAACAATCAAGCAGTATTTGTATAAATGAGTTTCCGAGCAAATTTTAGGGAATTTCCCCAAACAGTGAGGTATAGAGATTAGGTAACACAGGAGAAGCTCTGGTTTTGCTGATGAAGATATTTTAAGTTCCTAGTTGCCCTGGGCCACTCCTGCACAGAAGTTTTCCGTTTGTTTACTGACATGGTAGGAGTATTTGTGGAGCTGCACTGTAAATAAGCTCCACTGGAAAAAGCTGAGTAAAAAATGGCACAAAAGGAAGAGGATTTTCCCCATTTTCATACATTCAAACACAGTTATATCATTTTAACAAAGCACATCAGCTTCAGCAAGAGGATGGAAATGTCTCTCTTCATAGCACTGTACACTGATTTTGACTTTAATATCAGTGGAAGTACATAGTAAAACTGTCATATGTAGTTCCATAAAATCAGCTGGCTTTAATGAGCTGTTATGTTAATTTAAAACATATTCACCATGACAAAGACATGCCATGTAATTTTTGAGTCTTCTTTGTGTTTCTTATAATTGAATATTTAATTATAATTTTTAAAATGATAAAATAATTAGCATAATTTATTTGAGGAATCCATATTAGTATCCTTAATTACATTATTTCTAACAATATTACACATTACAGATAGTCCGATAAGGGTTCACACGCTTAGATTCCTTGGTGCTTGCCCTCTAGACATCTGATAGTAATCCTTACATTTCTCAGGAAAAAAAAAATCTATCATTTCAACATTATGGAAATGTATGTAGTCTGGCAAATCAATCCCATTAACCTCTCTTATCCCAATGGTTTTGGTTATTCATAACTTTTTACATGAAACCGTAAGGCATAAAAGTAACAGTAATGGAGGTTTAAATCCTTGCAATCTGTTCTGCTTTAGGGATGTTTGTATCACTGCAGATGTTCTGGAAGAATGTAATCCAAGTTCAGTGTATGGTGGATTGTTCAATTCTAAAGATTCATCTTCAAAGAAATATCTGTTCAGTGGTATAAACTTCTATCTGAGCCAGATGTCACAAACCTGAAAATGAACTGGAGCCCATCTACAGTCAAGCCTATTTATATCTTGTGTAAACTGGAAATACTTGGGTATAAACATACAGGGAAACATTGACAGTATCCTTGAGAGAACTGTGGGCGTGTTCTCTCTGTCACTCACAAAGGGACTGTCTGTGAGGGAGCTGGAGTGGCAAAGCTGGCTCTTGTGCCAGCTCTTGGGGCATGGGGGCCTGGCTCCATATGCCAGCTCTGTTTTGGCAAGGGTCACGTCTGGAGCGCGCAGCGTGCGGCACCCCTTGCGGCCTCCAGCTTCTGTAGGCAAAAATGATACCCCCATGAAGTGTTTGCCCCAGTGTGGCATCTGGCATGTGAATGCCCTGGTGTTGCCTGCCCATGGCTCTCTGCCTAAAGGTGGAAAGTCTTTGATATCTAATTAAAGCCATTAGTGGCAGGCAAGTGGACAAAACTCTTCTGTTTCTGTAAAGGCTATCTATGTATAAAATCTGTATTACAGCTAAATAAAGAAATGTTTCTTTTCCTGATTTAACTGTTGTCTGTGTTCTGTCTTTGCATCTTTTCTTCTGTTTTTCATTCAAACAGAATCTATATTTAGTGAGAAATCTCAGTGAAGTTTAAAGGAACACATCAAGTTGCCTTTGGAGTTCAATAAACTTGGCTCTGGTGGGACTCAGACTATGGCTGGTGATGCTTGCTGTCTAATCCAAATTCAGTTGTTTTCAAAATAAAAGTGGTTCTACCCTTACAAATTACTGGTAATTTTAACTCAATGTGAGGCATTAAAAACTCCTCTCTATGGTTATATAGCCCAGTAGGATGGAAGCCTTTTTCTGTTTTGTGTATTGCTACAAATGGAGGTTCATCATAGCTCAGTAGGGAGATAGTATAGCTTAACTACACTATATGCATGCATACAACCCATTGGAACAAACCTTTTATGCTTCTGTTTTGTGCATTTTTGTACAGTTTGTGATTATCATTGATTTTCTTTGTTACACTGTACAAAGCAACAGCTCAAAATACTCAGCTAAATTTTGAGCATAAAATATGAATTACATTTAAAAAAAAAATAGCTTGAAATATGTTTTGAGAAATAAGATTAGAGGTAAAACAAGAAAAGAACAAGGTTTATTGGACAGAAAAGGAATTTGTAATCCTGTGCATTAGAGAGGATGACGTGAGAAGCACAAAGGAAGAGGTAATGAGAGTGTGGAAAATAACTTGTTTAGGTACAGAAAGATCCAGGTTGTATGCAGAGGTGGCAAATGAGGGATTAGAGGGTAAAATAAGCCAGTTACTGGATCAAATGTTGAAGAATCTGGTTCAATACAAAGGGGTGAAAATCTAGGCTGCTTGGAAAAGGATTAGTATTGTAAAGTGATAATTGCAATTAAAAAGGAAGACAATAAGGCTTCTACAAGAGGGGAAAAGAGGGATAAAACTGAATCTGAAAAAGCAAAGTGAAAACCCAGGGTTTAGTGAAGCAAAAATCTACCATGTAATAGAAGCCTCTCATTTAATCCAGGAGGGGATGATGATAACACAAATGAATAATCAATTTGATTTCAGTTTTTCTCACATGATGTGTGCCTCAGAATCTTTCCTGGAGGACAGAGGCAGGGAGGTTACAGCTGTGATTACATGAAATGGATTTGGAGCATTTACCATTTTCAGTTGCTGCCAGGTGTGCTCCAATGGGTAAACTTTCAAAACCACGATTGGAAGATGTGTGTACAAAAGTCTGGGTCTTGTTTGGATGAAAATGGATTTGAGTTGCATTTCTTTCCCACTGACTTTGCATTCCTAGAGATAGGTATTTATTTTTTACATATATATTTGGATAGTGGTATGGAATTTTTATGGACACAGTATGATTTATTAATTATTTTATTCTCCCTTCCCTTGAGTAGGGAATTCTGGTGCAAAAATAATTTTAGTTGCTAATAATAGTAGAGTTTGAGCAATTTTGGCTCTTTTTTTTTTTTTTTAAATACATGGAATTCAGTGAAGCAATAACAGAGTTAGTCTAACACTAGTAAAATGTATTTATATCACTCTCTGACTGATTGGAAGAGTTAGCATTGAATGAATTATTCATGAGCTATTTTTCAAACAGATTAATGAAAAATGTATTCCCACTTTATTTGAAGCAATATTGAAAATTAACATATGATTGCAATTAATAATTTGAGTGTGGGTAGGCATTGTTCGTCATGATTATTCTTCCTATAATACCTAAGGTACAAAAAAGAGTGAGATATAGTGATCCAAAATGAAAATGTCTGCCTATGTTGGAGAGTGAGCTCTTCCAAGAGAGACAAACCACTAAGTTCCTTTAGCAATGTCCTGTAGCATTTTTATTCCAGTGTCTAAAGCTGATGATACTGTTGGCTGAATGCATCTGCTTCATTGTGTATCCTGAGGATAAAGGCAAGACATCCCAAGGTTTCTCGTAGCATCTTCTCATTTTGCTTCATGAAAAATACATTTGTTTCTGGATAATAGCTTCCCAAACAGTTTTTCAGGTTTCTTTTTGCTGCCTGAGGACTGAATTCTTACAACTTCTGGATTTTATTTAAATTTTGCCTCTGTCAATGAAATAAGCAGCGGAACTTAAATGAACACCTGTGCCCGTGTATGTTGGTTGAATCAAGTTTGGATACATTTTTCAATGCTCTTGTGCCAGTCTGTCACAAGGTCTTGGTTTCAGTCCCAGATCAACTGTGGTGGCCTATGCTATGTGGGCTATATTACACAGTAAGCCAGACCAGGAGATGTGATCTGGCCTTTCCCAGCCTTGAGTTACATGAATCTTGGTTAATACTATCTGTCCAATGTTGAACAGGGGCATAGGATAGGCTCTTAGTTTCAAATTATATGTATTACTCAGTAGAAGGTGGCCTTCCTGTCTTAACAACTAGTTTATCTTCATTAGAGGGATCTAACTAGTTGCTCACTAGTTGCTGGGCTGATGCAGTAAAAGGCCAATGTACTAGCATCAAATCTTGGGATACTCTGCTACTCCACATCATAGCTCTCTTTCTCTGAATGCTTTGGCATTTTGGCTCCTAGTATTTTTCTTGTAAACTTCTGCTGAAAATTAGACCTATCCCACTGCTATCTAATGAAAAGCAAGATGCCCAAAGAAAATGTTGCCTGCTGTGGTTTTTATTTCCCAAGAGACTACTTCTTACAAGCTCATTGCCTTATCTAGAAATTTTGTAAACCATTGTGATTTAATAAATGCCTGTAAGACAGTCACATTTCAGTGCCTACCCGTATCATATACTAATGCATCAAGTAATGAGCCAGGGAGGAAAAGCTGCTTGGTGTAGAAAATCATGTTCAGCTTTGATATTTTAAGTCTGACTGATAGACTGAAAAAGTATGTGAAATAACTCTTCGGGAATCTTAACGTGTCACATTTGTAGCCAATCTCCTTAAATTGTAATGTAAATCTGAATTTTTAAAGAATAAGTCTTTTTCTTGTCTTTTTATTTTTCCTGAAGGGTCACTTACTCACTTTGGGTTGATTTCTGCTTCCTGAACAGGACATAATAAGTCTTTAGTAGTTTTGTTTGGCACGCTTATTCAGAAATAAGTATATTATCACAGGAGTATGTATTAAGGGTTACTTGAAATGAAGAAATGGGCAAGTCTTGTCTTTATCGAAATAAGATGTGAAACTGAAAGTGTATGCCAGGGACATGGTTAGATACTGTTTTGATCAGCAGAACAATAAGATTTCCATAATCGCATTCAGTTTGGACTATTTTTTTTTCTTTTCCAAAACTCTGTAATGAGAGAAATTGATGTTAGGGGAATTATCCACCAGCAAGTTAGTTTTCTTTGAATAGTTGTTAATGATGAAACTATCAATCATGGAAGCTGCCCATAGCTGGAGATGAGGCTCTTCAGGGTGATGCCGCCTTTGCCTATCTCTGCTTTAAAATGGGAATGTGATACAGAGCTCAGCAAGAGATTTGACTGGATATTTCCCCTCTTTACTGCACAACATGTCTTGCACAGTCTCTTTAGATGTTGCCATGGACTTCAGTTGTTGAACATTGATATTCAGGCATGTTTTTCCTCTTGGCATTGTTATGTTTTTTGGCTGTGGCATCATTCTTGCCTTCACTACCATATAGTTACAGAGCACTTAAACATAGAAAAAGTCCCGAGGCGTTCAACTATCTGTTGACTATGATCAGTGACAAATAATGTTACCCATTTTCTTTGTCAGAAAGAATTGTGAGGTCTGTTGTGGGGTAAAGGTGAGTTCCTCAACCCTTGATAAAATGTTTGTTTGCAGAATTAAATATAATTGGAAAGAAATACGAATGGGCAGAACAAATATGATCTGGATACAGTTATAGTGAATAAGGTTTTCAGTTTAATTTCTGACTTAATGACTCACTGGACTGTATACCAACTTCAAATTTTGAAGCAATGCAGATGTCCCAGGGACACAAGATTCCATTTCTTATGTTTCTTGTAAACTATAGAAGATCAATAAAGCAGAAAATTTTCTTTCATGAAAAAAATTATGTTCCATGATCAATGTCTTTCAAATGCCAGTTATTCCTGCTGCACACTTGATTACAAAAGACTCAAAAAAAAGCTGTGTGAGAGATCTTAACAGAGTGTTACAATGCAGTGTACTTCTGCATCTTGTGCAGTGGTAGTAGTAATGGGCTGAATTACTGGCCCAAGTGATTGTGGTAATGACAATTCATCCATGTGATTGTTGTTATTTTTTGTTTTCAATTCAAACATTAGTACAAAAGCATTAGACTCACTGTATTTTTAAATAATCCCTTTGTTTAATATTGCAAGAGAGATAATGCACATGGATCTATCACAACAGAGATGCTCTCCATTGAAATCCTACAAAAAGGATTACTGTCACGGTTTAGGACCGGGGCANGGATTCAGGAACACACAGGTTGGGATTAAAGGCAGAATGGACAGATTCCCCCCAGATGCTGACCATTTTTGTTTTATTTATTATTTTCTATTTAAAGCAAAACATCTCAAACCAAACTCCCTTCTCCTGTTTCAATCTAGGACTCCAGGTTCATCAAAACCCTTAAATAATAAAAATATATAAATAAATCTGAGTTCTAGTCACTGTTGAAAGAATAGAAAATACTGAAGGCTTAATCCGAGGCACTTTTTTCCCCCTCCAAAGTGCATGATAATACATTAATACAAATTCTATGTATTTAAGTTGAAACTATAGCATTGACTTTAAAAAGTGCTAAATGAATTATCTTCATGATTTATTGTAACCTATGACAAGAGAGTTCAGTGACAGTGAAAGATTATTTATCCATTCATTGAAATTAAATTTCCAAGCATTTCACTGTGCTCTGGAAATACCTACAAGTGTTTATATGTTGTTAGCATAAGATAAAGGTCACTGTTCAAGTCAAATTCATTCTGAATTTTGTTTTTATAAATATTTGAATTTGAAAGTAGTTGTGGATGTACTTTAGGCCTAAATTCACACCTAACACTGTAATCTGATAGTTCTACAGCAATATTTGCCTTTGGGGAATTTCAGTGAGTATTTACTGGATAGTTCTGATGATCCTTCCTTTATCTACCTTGTTTCTGGAGAGTCTCCATTTCTAATTACATGACGTCCTGAAAAAAAATTGTAGCATACCTTGCTTTTCCATATTGGATAACAGAATTGCCTTTCATAAGCCACATTCCTTATTGTTGAAAAGTCTGTTAAGGGTCTTGATTTGGCTGGCAGGTGATCTGCCCTGGCCCTTCAGTGCCTTTGCAGAAGTAAGAGCAGGTGATGTGGGGCAGGTCACAAAGCATGTGTTTGTCCATACAGTGCATCTCATTTAAGCACTATGAGGCACACAGATGTCTGCAGGTGAAATGTGTATCAGCAAGAAAACCTGTTATTGAACATTTTTGTTTTAATATCAGTTACAATTACTAAGATGAAATCCATTGGCAGAAATGAAAATCCTTGTGCCCTGTAGTTCATATTAGAGATGCTTGCCTGTTGTCAGCCTTTTCGGGGTTGAGGGTCTAGTATTTTTTTATGTATAGTTAATTTTTCCAATTACATTGCATTTATTTCCTGTAGCTAAATGTCAGGCTTCTTAAGATAGCAATTTTAAACACTCAGGGGAAAAAAAGCAACAAACAAAGATGGGAAATTAACAGATATTCCTGTCAGCATGTGATTAACTTGATTTATATGGAATTACAAATGTTTATGTAGCAAACATTTGGTCCACATGTTGTAGGCTAAACCCCTTTGACTAAAACCTTTGTTTGTGTTTTTGCTTTTGAACAAAGTATGGTTACAGGCTCCAAGACGATTAAAGTGAATGGTTGTTCTTAGCTACTTTTTTATGGCATTTTCCAGGCCCACCAAACGTCGCTGAATATCTATTACTCTAAAGGATATATTTTTCTTTAGTTCCTCATGTTAAGGAAATGATAAAGCTCATCCTGCACTGGGTGTGCCTTGGTTAGCTTTGTAGCCCATGCTGGGTTGAACCCAACCTGGTTCTAGTGGTTGACCTAACCACCAGAAAAGTAAGTGGTGAAAATTGAAAACAAGGATTGTTTATGATGTAGGTATTTGTAAAAAGACAAACCAAAACCAAGGGGGAAAAAAAAACAAACAAACAAATAACAGAACAAATGAACAAAAACCACCTAAAGGTAAGATTTGATTTAGTTTGGATGCAATTAGTCAGCATATGAATGTAAATGATCTGAAACACTTCCATCTGGGGAGATGTTTTTATTAGGTATTAATGTTATTTTCCCCCTATTTCACATTCCCTTATTTTTGTTTCCAATTTAAATTATTCATGTGTTGAATATCACAAGGCTAGGTTTCTTTTAAAATAAAACATGAATGCTTTTCAGTTTTGGTCAATTCAGGTATTAATTTAATGTTCTTCTGCACCATTTCAAAAGCAGGGACTTTCATTGTTGTTAAAACTGGCAAGACACCACAGTGAGGTATGACTTTTCTGTAAGCTTATTAATGGGATAGAAATTAGGAATCAACAGAGTGAACGATACTAATTCCTGTTGCAGCTCCTCAGGACTATGGGGAAGCCCTGTGAGTGCCTGTCTCCTCGCAGCTGGGGAGAGGAGGAAAATCCAGTTACAGCAGGAGAGCCCTTTGCAAGGTGCTCAGAACAGACGGAAAATTGCAGTCAAAGCTGGAAACCTAAATCTGGGGTCTATCGTTGTGTCAGACAAATGAATGAACAAACAAGCAGGAGGTAAATAAAGAGAGTGCAGAAATGAGAGGTAAAATGGGAGGGGATGTGTGGGCTGCTGAAAGAAACAGAAACAGAGCGCTTAAGAGATGATGCCCCCCCCACCTTCGCACCCGTGCTTTGCAGAAAGGCTTTCAGGTGAACAGATCACCTCTCATTTGTTTCTACTGTTGTCAGGTGTACTTCAGTGCTGACCCTTTTTATCTTGCTGCAGAAGTCTTTCAGGTGGGTGGTAATGGTGTGGAGGGCAAGAAGTAATTTTGCCAGTGAAGTGCATTATCCCATTTCTTATCCTTCTCCTACTGGGAAGCATCAGTCAGGCCTCTCCTCCGCTCCATGCACTTCAGCACCCAGCTGTTTCTCAAAAGCTACTTTCTTAAAGCAGTAGTCAAAGCCTAGGGTTTGACAAGGTGACATGGTGGATGCAGGGCACAAGGTGAAGCAGGCTACTTAGCAGGCCTGGACAGGACTGTCTCGAGCAATGTCTGCCAACACAGACTGGCCCTGCTGCCTTTCCTTCTCATCCCTGATGATCTCTGGGGATCAGTGGGTCCATTGCTGCTGCCGTGGCCCTGCACCCAGGTTGCATGGGGGTCATGCTTGGCTCGATCCTTGCTGTCCTGGAACACTTTTGGCCATTGTGTTACAGGTGTTGATATGAATATGACAGCTTACCAATTTATAATGTTTTCCTTAATGACAGGGGTTGCAGTTATTTACCCTGGAGAAAAGGAGGCTTAAAGGGAGACCTTATTGCTTTCTACAACTGCCCGAAAGGAGGTGGTAGTGAGGTGGGTGTTGGTCTCTTCTGCCAGTAACAAGTGATAGAACAAGAAGAATTGTCTTCAAGTTGTTCCACGGAGGGTTTAGATTGTGTATCAGGAAAAAATTATTCACTGAAAGAATTATCAAGCAGTGGAACAGGCTGATCTGGGAAATGGTGGAGTCCCCATCCCTGGAGATGTTTAAAAGACATGTAGATGTGGTGCTTAGGGACATGGTTTAGTGGTGGACTTGGCAGTGCTGAGTTAACAGTTGGACTCAGTGATCTTAAAGGTCTTTTCCAACATAAACAATTCTATGTTTCTACGACAGTGTCTGTTGTGTATATTGATACCATAATGTACCGTTCCTCCTCTCGGCAAACTATGGAGTTGTTGCATGGAGAGCTTTTGGGAGAGCCGTGGCAGTCTCGCTGGTTATCTCTGTTGTTTCCTCAGGACTGTGTTGGACTGCCACCTGTGCAGACAGCCCTGCTGTGTGTAATGGCAGTAGGTATGACTTTCTTCTTCATATTACAACCCATACTTTTTGTTTCAACTTGTAACTTTCCACTGTAAAAAAGCTTGAATTGCAACCTTTTTATATGTAGGTTGCAAATTCACATTGTAGTTTGCTAGTTAGTAAGATGTTTGCCTTATTTACCTTATTTATCTAAACCAGATTATATTTTTCTTTATTTCTGAATTTTTAAAAACTGCGAGTCATTTTCAGTGTTGACCTCTAAGTAAGTTGTTGCTGTTACCTTAGGTGCTGTTTGTCACAGCTGGATGCTTGCACGCTTGCATAACTGCTCTTGCCTGGCAGCAAATAGAGGGAAATTTGAGGTAGTTATTTTGCCCAATCAAACATATTTTTACTGTTTGAGATTTTCTCAGTGCCATTTCTGAGCTGTTGCATCTGGTTCAGATGGTGTTATAATTACAGAAACTATTTCTTCTCACTTAATTCAAAATGGATCTGCATCAGAAACAGATGGAATCCACTAAAATTTGGTATTTATTCTTGTTGCATGTAGACAAAAGTGCTAAAGAAGAGGAAATTATTTGCTGTCCAGGGGTATGGAAAGAAGAAAAGTCACTCTTCCTAGTAATGCACTGTAGTTAAAAGAAAACATATTTACTGGCTTGCTTTGTTAAAATTACAGAAAAAGATCTTTGAAAATTGAACACTTTTCTCCTCCTTTTTATATTACAAAATACAAGAGCTGTATTGTTAGCCTCTAGCTTTAGGGAGTATTTTTTGAAACAATCTGTAACTGCTTGTGGACTTGTGTTTTAAATTTGGGATTGTCTTGGATTTGAGTAAATGCAGTATCTCAGAGTAACTTATCTATGCATATCAAGTTTATTATGGGGACTATGGCTGTATTTTAAAAAAGAAGCTATGAGCTCATAAGACTTCTATGAAATAGGCCATTGATGGAAAAAAACTTAGGATGAAGCAGCTTTCATGTAGGCAGTGTTGGGAGTGAATTTTGGCACAGAAGCATCACCCACAGCAACTGTGAAGATCAGTGTGTCTTCCATTTCCCTGTCTTGCAGCATGGCTTGGTAAGGAGATATCAGCTAGCAGTAACCAGGTACTGACACTTCTAAGATTCATGGATTTTTGGTAGTGAGAGCTTAAAAAGTGCATGGCCTTAGTTCTTGCTTTCCATAAAAAGGTATGTTATCAGAAGCAAATTGTGTGTTCTCCTATATTCTTTATTCTCTGTCTCTGTTAGCAGTAGTAATATTTCATTTATATGTTGAATCCAGTCTGACAAAAGCAAATTATGATTATGGAAGTGTTACATTGTGGTCTAGCACTAGTATCATCATGCGAGTAGTGACTGGTGAAAGGACATCAGGACATCATCTAAAATTTCCTGCATTTGTGTTTAGGGAAGTGTACTGGCTTGTGTTGGTGTAGATGAATGAATGGTATCTGAGACACAGACTTAGATAGTCCAATGCTGGGATACTT
>VWZY01009938.1:585-11912 GCA_013399075.1 Chloroceryle aenea | reverse complement strand
AAAAAAAAAAAAAAGGAAAAGAAAAAAAAGAATTCTAGAGAATTGTTTTAAGATACTCTTAGCTTGCTTATGTACAAGCCCTGGTATTTTTTTTGTTTAAATTTTATTGTCAGTTTAACTTTCTCCCCTTGCCTGATCTTTATTCTTGGGTCTCTCCATTTGCTTTGGTTAATGTGATAGCTGTACTCTCCTGTCTTGTAGTTCTACTAAAAAGCTTTGGTGGTTAAGTCTGTGCTTGCCAAAATCAATCTGTATGATTTACTTGGTGGTTCTATTTTTAGATTGCTTCCTGCTCTGTGGGAGATGCAACAAGAAGAACCCTCATTTCTATGCAGAATCATAAATTCTGTAGCATTTCCAGTGCATATGCTCCAAGTCAGGCAGAGCAGGGAATTGTATCTTTGCCTGCTAGACCTAAGCTGAAAGTTGGGCTCAGCAGGACACAGACATATGCTTTCCTTATTTCTCCCAGGCACTTTTGGACATAGGTGTCAGATGAATGCAGCCTGCTTCAGAGTCTGAGAAGTGTGGAGACTGAAATGTCTTTTGAGCACTTTCTTCAGAACCGAGGTTACCTTAGGGAGACATTTTAGTTTTTTTGGATCCTGAGAGGGGTAGAAACTATAGTTACATGGAAGGCCGTGCAAACTTTGACAGGGGAAAATTGAAATGTTCTCAAGACTTGAGCAGTAACAGAGCAGGATGTGCATAGAAACTTGAACAAAGTGTGTAGTGTGATTCGATACTTGTAGGTCTCTGCAAGTCTGTTTTACTTGTAAATGAGTGTCTTATGTAGCCTGTGATGATGAATAAGAGCATGGATAAGATTCCCATGCATTGAGTGGATTTTTCAATCACTTCCTGAATACTGCTAAAATTCTCAGGAAAGGAACTTTGCTCTTTGTTATGTAGCACTTGGCATGGGAAATCATGGGCTTGACTAGAGTTTCATGGCAGTACTATGGAATAAATATAGAATAATAACTCTTAACCAAAGAAGCATTGTAGTAGATGCTTTCCAGACCACTGGCGAAACTGATATCCCAGAAGGAAGCAGAGATATTCTGGTGATTCCAGTAGGAGACACTTCTTGCCAATGCCATTGAGAATTGCAGACTTACAGCTTTTGTGAATTAAGATGCATAAATACAATTATAATTTGTATTAATGGGAACTGCTTTTGTGTGCCTGAGCACCTGTAAATCTGTTAGACATCAAATTATTTTTTAGTTGTTGTGGCTAATAAATTGAATAGCAGGTCAAGCTTCCAGAGTATTCATCAGTTTTGAACATCTGACCAATAGAGAGAAGTTTTAAAAGGGCCCAAATAATTAGGGAACTGATACTCATCTTTGATATCAGAAGTCACTCAGAAATTTGGGGACTAGCTTAATCTGTTGGAGAACTGCATTTGGTTTTCTCAGCTGGTGTTGTCCTCAGGGAATAATATGCTGTGTGATTCAGATCCTGAATTCTAAAATACAGTTGTGATTCTCAATCACCATAAAACTTACAGTGAAGGGAATGCCTGGAAGCTCATGCTACAAGGTTTATATGTAGGTTTATATTTCAAGCAGTCATGAAAATGTTGTCCTAGTATCTGATGGCATGAAGTCGTAACTGGAGGTACATTTCTATGATGTCATTGGACATTGGTCATATCCAGGTTGTCTTCTGTACTTAATAATTATGTCTTTCTTGTATCTTTTCCATTATTCACAATCCAGGCTATACGGATAATTTGGAAGAGGATTTTAGTTTTGGTTTTGCTGATATTTTAGTGATGAAGCTCTTGTTCCCACCTGCCTGATTCTAGTTAGACAGGTTCTAGACCTTTGATTGGTTTTCTTCCATGCAGATAACCAAAACTAGAATAAAGTTTGCTAGAAACAGAAAGTAATTCTGTGATCTCATTAAAACATAAGGTTAGTTTTACACTCAGTGTGATAATCTGTCTATGTCTATCTATAAAATGTGTTCAAAGAGAATCAGCAATACTTTGGAGAGCTTTTCTCCTATATTCTTTTTGATTGACAATTTCATTTGGAAGATAGCTCTGTAGTAAGTTAAGTGCAGTTTGTTTTCTGACTATGCTGCTTCATGATCCAGTTTCAGTTTAGAATCTGATTTGAAAGAAGACCTGTATTTTCCTTAGTCTTGTGTTAATTAAAGGAAATGTTTAAAGAAGCAATTCCACAGCACTGAAAGGATTGAACTTTGTGATGGGAAGGGTGAATAAGTAAGCCCAAAGTTATCTGCAATAATAATTTTGATACATTTCTGTACCTGATAAAATGACAGAGGTTAGATAAGCATTGGATTCTGCTACAAACTGAGGCTTTGCGATGAGGCTTAGTAATGTGTGTCTGTCTGTCTGTCACAGTATTTGATACATGCCAGGCTCTTGCATAATCTTTTCCTTGAATAAATAGTGAACTTCAAAATGTGCCAGAAAAAATTGGCACTCTGCACACAGGCAGAGTGATGGACTTGGTGATTTATTAACCTCTTTCAATTGCTGTTTTTATTAGACTATGATTTGCCCTTTATATACATTGCTTTGCTGTCAAAATAAGCCACTATAATATGCTGGCCCAAGAAAAATGATTTACAAGAGAAAAAACCCTTTTACATCTGTCTGCATTTCAACAAATATCATTATAAAATACTGCTATTTGTTCTGGAACTTTTTTTGTTTTCCAGTTACTGGACTGTATTTCCCTTTCTTAAAAGATTTTATTCCCTTTTGAACAATAACTTTGCTTTAAAATTTCATTTGTTTTAATTCATGTGCAATTAGAGTTGAGTGACTTTATATCCCTGTACAAAAGCTGTTTGTCTTCCCTGCTTCATAAAAGGAAACTTTCAAGCTATATTGAAACTGTTTTCTTACATATAACAATATTTTCACTTCACTTTAACACATTCTTAGTTTTAAATGAGTGTCTGTTTGCAGAAGTCATGACCCTCCAGTCCTGTGAAACAGTTTTGCTGGCTACAAAGACCACTGAAGACTGGTTGCTTAAGGTCCTTTTCACTCTACAAGTCACGTTCCTTTTTGTAAGCCTCATTGCAGATCAATTCATTCAAGTGAAAGTAACAAACCTCCAGCTCCTAATTATAGTTCTATCAGCTGAAGGGGTGATTTGTGAGAAGAGTAGGATGCAAGTGATGGACCCTATTGTGTGCAGAGCCACCATTGTGAGCTTTTATATTGGTGCACTTGTAGTGTTTTTATATTTGTGTCTCTGCCCATATCTTCATGTAGAAACAGATCGAATTTCTGGTTTTTTTTAAGAAAAAATACAAAGCTCCAACATGAATCATATTTTATGGATGAAGTTCATTTGCATTTGGTTTAATTTTTGTTCATTTACCCACAGTTATCATTGCAATTTCCTGAAAATTACAGATTAGTCAAGAGGGACTTCAGGATGAATAATAAAGGGGCAAATGAATGCAACATGTATGATGCAGTTCCAGCCATCTGTTATATGTTTATCCTGGGACTTTCTACTCCGATTGAATCAGTACTGGAGACTTTGTGATCCCATACAATCTCTGACTACAGAAATAGAGAGAGAAAATGTGATTTTACAATATGCCTATGCTTTTTGGGGTTAGGTAGCTCTGTTTAGTGCCAAATGGTATACCAGTCTGAGCTCTAAAGTTAGGCTATGTGCATTATGCCTGTATTTTAATGTGCATATTTTTTTAAATGAGCTTTTCAAATTTCAATGGTAATTCATCTCTTTGGTAAGGTTTGGCAGTGGGCTACTGTGCCCTTCAGAAAAAGAAATCTGATTTCTGAGGCTTTGAACTCTCTGCTTGTGTCAGGTCACACCAGGAAACTACTGTCTGTTCTGTTGCTCCTCAGTCTGTTCGGAGGAAAAGTCTTGTAGCTGAACAAAATATGGAACTGCTTATGAATGCCATGTTTGCTGCAGTAGTGGCATGCATTTTTACAAGGAATAATTGCTAGAGAGCATTTCTGTCAGCAATATTATGCCCACAAATTCTTTTATTGCTCTGCAAGGGTTTTGCACAAATGGAACTTTCACATCACAGTTGAGGTGAAAGTTTGGTTTCCTGCAAGCGTCTTCCACCCCTAATGGAGGGAGGAAGAAGAAATTCAGTTGTAATAGTGTTATTCTAAGGGATAGAGTAGAAGTCCTTCACAATGAGGAAGCCTAAAATATATACCTAAAAATCTGCTGAGCATTTCAACTCTGAGTCAAAAATTATGTAATTATTATATAATTACCGCTAAAGTTAGTTGTGTATCTACCATTTACTTAACAGTTGAGTATTTTCCTGTCACATTCATTGAGAAGTGATTTTTGTAATCTTAATTTTTTTTTTTTAGTCTACTGAATGTTTAGATGCAACACAAACACCATGAAGCTGACTTCACAAATCACAATAGTATAGGGTTTTGATATTCATTACTATTACAGCTTTCCTAGTGTTATGCTGTGTAGAACTTACTTATTTCTTCTCTTGAGGGCTTTTCTTTTCTCCTAAATTATTGGTATTTTCTTAATGTAGTTAAGTGCTTTTGAAGTCGCATAATGTTCTATTGTAATAGAAAATAATTATATCGGTTAAAATATCTGATCAAATTATATTCTCAGCCTGGAGAAGAGGAGACTCAGGGGGTACTTTATCACTCTCTACAGCTATCTGAAGGGAAGTTGTAGTCAGGTGGGGGTCAAGCTCTTCACCCAGGCAACGAGTGACAGGATGAGGGGGCATGGCTTGAAGCTGCGCCAGGGGAGGTTTAGGTTGTATCTTAAGAAGCGCTTCCTCACAGAAAGGGTGATAGAACCCTGGAATGGACTGCCCAGGGAGGTGGTGGAGTCACCATCCCTGGAGGTGTTTAAGGAAAGATTGGATGCTGCACTTAGTGGCATGATTTTGCTGATGTCTTGGTGTTAGGTCATAGGCTGGACTTGATGATCTTGGAGGTCTTTTCCAGCCTCAATAATTCTGTTACTCTCTGTGTTTCTTGGTTCTTCCACTGTGTCTGATTTTCACTTTTGCAGACTTTCATGAGCTTCTTGATCCTCTTCTGACATGTCAACACTTCATATGCGTGTGGTACAGAAGCTGTAGGTATTATGCAATAACTGTGAGAGCAAATACATGTTTTGCAGTGAAATGTAATGTTTTATAGCTTTTAATTAGAAGAAAAAAGCAAATAGTCTATTTTATATCTACCTGAAAAAAGATGTTAAGTGTTTAAACTTCTTAATCTTCACAGTGTCATTTGCCAGATGGGACTTGGTTTACTTTTATTTCATAATAAAAGCAAGATCATATACTGTTTTCTTAATACTTTAATAGGGCTTGTGAATGGTGTAGCTATTTTTGTTTGGTTCTGTACAAATCCTTGCTGCTTTAAGCAAATATACAATTGATTCCAAATAAATACTATCTTGAAAAACTACTTATGTGATCAAGTATAATCAAAACTCTAGGTGGACAAGAAAGCATCGAGACAACAAAGAAACAACTTCCATGAAACAAAAGCATACCAACACAGTTATCTGATCTTTGCTTGAATACTCACCAAATTGCTAGATCCATTTTTCTTAATGTAAGAATCTTGAAGGATGGTAACTATTTTCTAAAATTCAACTTTTACAGCTTTCTTTCAAACTCTCATTCATTTTAGTAGTTAGACATTGTGAAACACTTCTTAGTATTACAGAATTACAGATTTTGGAAGGGGCTTCTGTTTATCATCTTGTTCAACCCCTCTGCTAAAGCAGATTCACCTGGACCAGGTTGCCCAGGACTATGTCCAGGAGGGTTTTAGTATCTCCAGAGAAGGACACTCTACCGCCTCTCTCGGCAGTCTGTTCCAGTACTCTGTCACCCTCACACTAAAGATGTTTATTCCTTATGTTTAGGTGGAACTTCCTGTGTTCCAGTTTGTGTCCATTAACTCTTGTTCTGTCACTGGGCACCAATAAAAAGAGTCGTGCCTTGTACTCTTGACACTCACCCTTTAGATATTTGTTCTTCGGGCTAAATAGCCCCAGTGATCTCAGCCTTTTCTCATAAGTGAGATGCTCCAGTCCCCTAATTATCTTCATAGCCCTTCATTGGACTCTTTCCAGTAGCTACTTGTCTCTCTTGTACTGGGGAGCCAAGAACTGGACATCGAGATGTGGCCTCACTAGGGCAGAGTAGAGGAGAAGGAGAACCTCCCTTGACCTGCTGCCCACACTCTTCTTAATGCACCCCAAAATACCATTGACCTTCTTGACCACAAGGTCACACTGCTGACTCATGGTTCACTCCCAGTCCTCTCAGGGCCTTCTCTGTGTAGCTGCTTTCCAGCAGGTCTACCCCTAACCTGTATTTGTGCATGGATTTATTCTTCCCTGGTTGCAGGACTCTACACTTGCCCTTGTTGAACTTCATCAGGTTCCCCTCTGCCCAACTGTCTAGCCTGTTTCAAAATTTGTCCTGTTTCAAGATTCTTTCATATCTTCTGCCAGTGAAGGTGCAGAGTAATGATGCAAGCCCCAGTCAAGAACTGTTGCCCCACGTTAACAGGAACTAATTCTCATGTCAAATAAATTACTTTATTTTAGTGTGCTCACAAATGAGAGCACTAATACAGCATCAGGGAAAGCTGTATTAGTGTGAGTCTAGAGATATGTACTAATATAAGATTCAAGGACTTTTAACTCATTTCCTAGAATGGAATACTTTTAAATCAGCACAAATACATGCTGAAATATGCTTGTACACCTTTTATTTAGTCCACTTTCTTGATTTTTACCTTAAGGGACCCTAAGACATGCTCTTCCATGTCCTGTAGACTAAAAGTTTCTGTGCAGAAATAATTTTTCTGTATTTTTTTCTGTCTGTCTCCTTGACAGCTTTTTAAAGAACATACATACATAAACAAAACAATAAAACAAAACCATACCAAAACCCAAGGGGAAAATAGCACACAAAAAAATCAGAAAAAAAATTATTAGTACCAGACCTGCCCCTACAGCAGCAGGAAGTTGAAGACACTAAGCGGGATGTGTAATCTATCCAGAGAGAAGTTCTATTTCTTGCTTTAGCCTGACTCTTGGTTGGATTCTTCAGACTCTTGCAAACTTCAGACCAGAAAAGACCCTGTCCTAGAGGGTCAGCACAGGGTCTGTTCATCTGCATCCTTGTCTTCTAGGACATTTTGATCATCTGATGGACAGATTGAGTTGGTGACAAACCCTGTCTTCCTTATGAGCCTCAGTCTCCATAGCTGCTGCAATGCTATGCTCAGTGAATCTAGTGCAATATTTTGTTCTGCATGTACAAGTTAAAAACTGGCAAATCTGATGCATGAATGGTAAATCTATTGGGTGGGGTGGGAGTGTTTGCAGTGCTGCTCTAGGTTTTACAGAAGATCTTGGGCGGTGCATCTTTTCTTGAGTCTTCAGTAATGAGGCTGTTAGAGCTCCTTTCTCATGCTCATCTGCTACAGTTAATCGCTGTTCTGTCTGGCAAGTCTGAAGAGTGGATGTAACAGCAGCATGGCCTGTCAAGCATTTCTCCAGATAACTGTTTCGGAGGAAGAGAAAAATCTCATCTCTTTACTTTCCCGACTCATTTGGCTTTGTCACATGGTCAGTGTCCGCTTGCCAGCTATGGAGGAGTCAGTAATGACTCATTTGAGGAGAAACTGTAGCTATTGAGGGATGTCATCCTGGTGGTGCCATTTCATTACCACCCTTTTCACCACCATGCATTCACTGATTGCTTATGTATTTCTGAGTATGAGACGCTGAAATCTCTCTCAGACTCTTGTCCTTTCCCCTAGACAGATACTCTGTTATGAAGTGGTATTAACACTTTCTACAGAACTTTCTGGTAATCTTCCTTTCTACACATGAATCTTCATGCATTGTAAGATCTGAATTTATTTATCCAAGACATTTGTAGATTAACTGCTATTCTTTTTGTGGCAATTTTCTCTTCCCAGTGTAAGAAGCGGTGGCTTGGCTTAGTGAGAGCCTCAGAGCTCCACTGCTGAGAACACTGTCTGGACTCATGCAAATTTGTTTCATGGGATAGAAATCCCGTTGGTTTTCTGCTTTGCAGCCCACAAATCTGTGCTCATGTTTTCCATCTTCCAGTACTTCATACCAATGTCAGATTAAAATGGAGTTTCATTTACGTGTTTCAATGGATAATGACTTCTTAAAGAAACCTATGAATGTTAAAAGTGGAAGATAAAACATCTTCTAAGTTAACATGTATGCTTACATTTTGTATTTCTATGGTATAATATTGTTCTTCTTGAGTGGATGTTTTCTTTATCACTTAAGCTTGCATTTATATCCTAGATTTATTACGTGGATGAGGGCATTTCAATTGCAGTGTTTCTTTTTGCTTCTAACAGGGTTATTTTGGATGGTAAACTTTCTTCCTATATTTCATTTTCAGCAACATAAAGCTGTGGGTATTCACGTGAAATATTTGCAGCCTTCTAGTATGGAGTAGTTGTCTTTTTTTCTTTCTAACTGCTATTGGGTATTAATTATGAATTTTTGTATGACTCACTACCATATATTAGCAGATTTTTATAGAAGTCATGTGGTATGTATGTGGATTTTGTCTACTGTGTGTGGTATGTCTATCTGTGGTTTTTTTTAAACACAAACAAGGTAGTTTTCCATAAATAGTTTGTCAAAATATGCAGAAATTGTTTTCTGAAACCACACAAAATTCATTAATATCTCTGTCATATGGTGTTGTATTTAATTGTCAGTTAAAGAAATTCTAGGTCTGAGGATAACCTGCTCCTTTGTTTCTTTGCTGAGTGCTAATGAGAAATATACTCTTTCCATTTGACTGTTAAATATTTATATGTGCCTGTATATTTGCAAACAGTAATTTACATCTTGAAACTGTATGGGTTCTATTGTCACTTCAGAACATATGCATTTAGTTATGGGTCTGTCTCTTCTGCAAACTATTTGGTCCTTGAGTTGTCTCTTTCTAATGTTTCCAAAACTCTTAAACAAAACCAAATCTGTAATATTTAATATATATATTTTATGCTTAAATGTAATTAATAGATTAAAAAATGGCAGGTTTTCCCAAGAGTGATGTTATTTTTCATTACATTTATGGTTTTTAGGAGGTTAACGCTCCAAGTGTTATCACATACACAAGTTTTGAATGCTTTAAAGCAGCTGTCATGCAGTGGGGTGTTACAGATATATGAAATGCAGATGGCAATGTAGAAGAATGTGGAAGTTTTTTTATGACCTTATTTTCAGCAGATTGCTAAACCTGTCACTTTTCATGCTTCACATTCCACTGTAAAAAGAGTCTTCCCAAATCACCGTCTCTTTTTTTACAATATTTTTTTTACTATATTTACATGTGTGAATATATAGTGATTTGTATGTTTGTTTGTTTGTTTTCCTGAATGACAGAGCAGTCACTTCTGACAATAATTTCTGCATATGGTTATTTACAAAAACATAATAAATAAGCTCTTTCTTTATATGCTTAATTACATAAAAATAGAACATTGAAAAATGTGTTTTTTCAAGGTACAGTTTTTAGCTGATGTGTATAGTTGTTAGGGAAATACATTAATATCTACAAGGAATGCGTTATTAATAAATCTGAAGACCTGTAAAGACATTCTTGCAAACAAATCGATTTATGTTGTGAAATTTGTTTTAACTTTTGTTCTTGGATTTTTCTCTAGTAGAGATCATGTGAAAATGCTCTGGTTTACCCTGGTATGAAAACCACTCTGAGCACATAAATGCAGCTTTATTTTTATCTGAAATTAAAAGAACAGCTCAGCATTATGATCAGATAGTTCACTGCACAATTAGCATGAGTTTTTAAACTATTAATGTCTTACTTGTAAGAATATAAACAGACATTATTCTCCTTTGGAGCTATCAAGCATGATCCAGCCAGTGTGTAATGGACAGTAAATGAATAACCTCTTTGTCAGTCTGTAGGATGATGCCATTATTAATAACTTTGTCAAGTATAACTTTGTCATGTCGTACATGTTTCTTGATTCCCAAGTAAGCTGTCACAGGCTGCCTCTGAAAAATCTCTCTGTGCCTATTATGTGAAAATACATTGTGAGAAGACAGAACTTTATTCTGGCAACGCATAACTTCATTGGCTAGCAGCAATTTTCTGTACATTTGCAGCAATATAGAGATGCCGTCTTCATCCTTTTCTTTGTTATTTTTATTGGAGAAGCTTTTGATAGTAGTAATATGTCCCTTATACTTTATAACAATGTAGGGAGTGAAGACTCAACTGTTCTATGATGATATTTTCAGAATAATAACTTGGGTGCTGCATCACATCTGATTTTGCTTGAAAATAATTTTCTTTAATTTTATCATACTTTCCCAGTGGAGATGGGGAAACAGGAGGGAGGGAACTATCCAGATTGAAATTCAGCAAGTGTCAGTGTGGAAAAGGGTAGGCTTTTAATTAATCTCCCAAGAGAATGGACTTGCAAAAAGGATAGAAGAGAAATGCTGCTAATGTCTCTAGTTGTGAC
This sequence comes from Chloroceryle aenea, assembly GCA_013399075.1. Classification (NCBI taxonomy): domain Eukaryota; kingdom Metazoa; phylum Chordata; class Aves; order Coraciiformes; family Cerylidae; genus Chloroceryle; species Chloroceryle aenea. The sequence goes on along the minus strand of VWZY01009938.1, from coordinate 1,351 downwards.
TCAGGGGAATGTAGTGCTGAACTTACAACCTGAAAACAAAATGATGGCTTTTTCTTGATGATAAGCTACTTCTTGGTAGCTGTATTTTCAGTTTCCAGAACAAGCTGCCCTCATTCCAGCCTGGGCCTGGCTACTCTATCAAAAGAGCAGCTTTACTTCATACACAGTGCAGCTAGTGGTCAAGCAGTGGAGACTTAGTACATCATCATCAGAAGATCCATGGTCCAGCAGTGTAATCATGGGACTACTACAGGCAGAAGAGAGCAATCACTGGATGCCCCATGGAGAGAGAAATGTGGATATAGTCTTGGATATGCAGAGTTCTGGAGAAACTGGCTGCTTATGGGTTGCTGGGTAAGAAACTGGCTGGATTGCTGGGCCCAAAGAGTGGTCATGAATGGATTTAAATCCAGTTGGCAGTAGCAAATGATGTTGCCCATGGATCACTATTGGTGCCGGTTCTGTTTAATATCTTAGCCATAATCTGGATTAGAGGATCGAGGGCACCCTCAGTAAATTTGCAGACAGCACCAAGTTGAGTGGGAATGTTGATCTTCTTGAGGATAGCAAGGCTTTTCAGAGGGATATGGACAAGCTGGATTGAAAGGCCAAGGTCAGTTCAAGAACACCAAGTGCTGGGTCCTGCAATTGGATCCCATGCACCATTACAGGCTTGGGGAGGAATGGCTGGAAAGCTGCCTGTTGGAAAAGGACCTAGAGATTCTAGTCAACAGCCAGCTGAACATGAGCCATCAGAATGCCCAGG
>VWZY01009937.1:57699-72912 GCA_013399075.1 Chloroceryle aenea | reverse complement strand
GCCCTTGGCCTTCTTGGCCAGCTGGGCACCCTGCTGGCTCATGCTCAGCCGCCTGTCACTGAAAAATAAAAAGGTCCCTTTTTGTTGGGCAGCTTTCTGGCCGCTCTTCACTGAATTTTTATCACCACATGGAGTTTTTGTGACCCAAGTGCAAGATGCAGCACTTGGACTTGTTGAATTTCCTACCATTGGTCTTGGCTCATCCATCCAGCCTGTCCAGATCTCTCTGCAGAGCCTTCCTACCCTTGAGGAGATCAACACTCCTGCCAAGCTTGCTGTCTTCTGAAAATTTACTGAGGGTGCCCTCGGTCCCCTCATGCAGATAATCAGTAAAGGTATTAAACAAAATCTGACCCAATACTGAGCCTTGGGGATCACCACTTGTGACCAGCTGCCAACTGGATTTAACTGCATTCACCACCATTCACCGTCCTCACCCATCTGGACATTTTTTTAACCCAGCAAGGAGTACACCCTTCCAAGTAATGAGCAGACAGTATCTCCAGCAGAATGCTGTGGGAAATGTTGTCCAAGGCTTTACTAAAGTCCAGGTAGACACATTCACAGCCTTTCCTTCACCCACTAAGAGGGTCACCTTGTCACAGAAGATCATGTGCATCAAACAGGAGCTGCCTTTCATAAACCTATGGGCTGACTATGCCTGTTCTTGATGTGCCATGTGATGGAACTCAGAATGATCTGCTCTGTGACCTTCCCTGGCACCGAGGGCAGACTGACAGGTCTGTAGTTCCCCACATCCTCCCTCCAGGCCTTCTTGTAAATGAGTGTCACCCTTGCTAAACTCCAGTCAAATCTGACCTTTCCAGTTTGACAGTATTGCTGATAAATGATTGAGATCGGCTTGGTGAGCATTTCATCTGGATGATTTGATACCCTTGAGTGTGTCCCATTCAGTCCCATGGACGTGTGTTTCTAAGTGGTGTCTAAGTCTTCACGGGGAGTATGTAAAATATGGACACTGGTGAGTGCTAGTGTGGCTGTGGGCATGACAGTTAAAATAGGCCATGAAAACTGAATCTCTTAGAGATCTTGGAAAAAATAACTTTACCGTGCTCAACAGGTGAAAGGATTACTTTCCAGCTCCTAAATAAGAATATGAAGGTTCAGCCACAGATATGAGAAAGTATCAAAAAAGTATCAAGTTTACAAGAAAAACAAACAAACAAAACAAAAACAAAAACCCAAACAAACCAACCAACCAAACAAAAAAACCCACAAAAACCCCACCCTGAATATCTCCAAAGCACCCATCCATCTTGGCCCTTTCAGTGATGGTGCTTTTCACCCACAAACTGGTGTGTGAGAAGAGCTTTCTATAATTCCTTCTGGAAGAATACCTTGAAGCTGAGGCCAGACATCTGAATATATGGAAGCTACAAACTATCTGTTTTTCACATTAAGTCAACTGAAAGCTTAAGTGTCCTATATCAAGCTGGTTTGAATGAAGAACTTAACGATGGATTTATGGACTTTTAGACATATACCTGAAAGCTTGACCAACTATTTAGGAATAACATTAGCTGGAAAATATTATGCAGTACTTAAGGCATCATGAGACAGTGCTCTACTTAAATTCGTACCTCTGAACATTTTTCTAGTGGTGAGAACAAGCACTCAGAGGAAAATGCAGAGAAGATCCTCACAGATTATTTAACTCACAAGCAGCACTGAATCACAGCACTTTACAACAGAGGCATCTTTGACCAGTCTTTCACAGTCATCGAAACACAGTGAAATATTCCCTTTCTGGTTAGATCATTGCAAGCCAGAATAGTTCAGACAGTGTTATTTTTATAGGTCAGTGCCCATTCATTGTAGCTGGTGCAGATCCCTGTTACTGGAGGGCATCATGGGCTGGAGGTGACGTACTCCTGTCTCTAAGCCTCTCTTAGAGCATATATTGTTTTGTGCATTGTCCACCGTGTTTGATACTCGACAAGGTTAGCAATCGTTACCACTTCATAATCACAGGGCAGTGGCAGGAAGGTTGTCTTTTACCTTGTGGAAGAGAAGGAAGCAGAGGCTGATTTTTCACATGCCTTTCTATGAATGCTCGTGTGGGCACAGAGTAGCTTAGCATTGGATGTGGGAGACTGGAGTTTATCACTGTACTTGCAGCAAAGTGGCTTTTACCTCCACTATGGAAATAGCCTTGGATGGTCCCTTCCCTTCCCTTCCCTTCCCTTCCCTTCCCTTTTTTAGGGTTTTTCGTTTTGGGGGGTGGGCTACATTTAGTGATATCTTACTTTCCTCCTAATACATAATCTTTATATGCTCCTAATTTTTGCAAAATGCAAGTCTTTCTGACCTGTAGATCTTCAACAGCTGCTCTGTCCTTGTACATATTATAAGGTTTAGAGTAATACTGTGTATAATATAATTCTGCTTAGATGGCAGTGCCTTTAAAACAGTACAGAGCACAGAGGTTGCTGGCTGGAGACTCAACACTGTCCATATGGGTGGCTCAGGATTCACAGTTATGAACTACCTCTATTCAGACAAAAAAAAAAAAAAAGAAGGAAAAATAATAATAATTTGGGTTATGTTCTTTAGATAGTGCTATGCAGGATGCCAGATTAAATAATACAATGGCATTTAGCACATCTGTCAGATAAGCCCAGGTTGATGAAAAAATGCAAAATAAGGCCTTTCAATACTTTGTTGTGAGAGTGAATAATTTCACAGATAGACTTTTTGAAAGACAGCAGCATCTTAGCTGGGTTACTCATGCAGCTTAGAGCAGGCGGTCATAATTCTGAAGTTTATAGTGTGTCCAGACAGGCATTAGCAAGAAGCAAATGTGTTTTCAACCATTTTGCAAGTGGGAAACCAAGGCCTGGAACAAACAGTGCTACAGAACTGTAATGCACTGTAATGTTAGGACTATTCACTATAGTTCATAGTTTAAAATAGAATTATTCCTGTTTGTCTTTTTCCAAATTTAGGAACTGTGTTAAAATAAAATTTTAAAAAAGGCAGAAAAGTTTGCCTTGCTCAAATTAGAAACTAGTTGTGTGGTTGTCAGTTCTGATATCCTCTAGGTTTGCTGTGATTTGATTCCTTCAGTAAAAGTGCCATTGACATACTAAGGACAGAACTCAGAAAGACAAAAAGATAATTGCTATGCTTTTCCCTCTCTATTCTCCTTTATTGTTGGTGGGTTTTTGGAAGTATTGGAACATTTAGAAGGCACAGAAACTAGAAGCTATGTCATTAGTTGCACTTGTAATTTAAAAATGCTATTTTTTGGTGGTGAATTTATGGGTATATTACCAAAAAAAAAAAGAGAATGACAGAGCTATTTCAATCTGAGATGTGGGGATGAGCAGTTTATGATCCTCCTTTGGTAGCCCATTCTCTTTGTTTTTTGAAGGAATAACTAATTTTTGCCCAGGCTTAAAAAAAATGCTCAGTGCTTCATAAACTATGTGCAGACTTGAATTCGAAAGGACAGTTAACTACCTGAAACAAAATGACAAAGGTATTGGTCACACTCTCACATTCTGTATAGTAGCAGGGAGAAAAAGAGATTATTTCCTAGGTTTACAATTAAAATAAATGAGACATTATAAACCAAACCATGTGCTTCAGGATAAGAAGTAGTAGGTTATAATCTATTTTTGTGTGTGTATGTAGATTATAGTGAATCCATTAGATTACTTTTATATTCATGTTATGAATGGTTTCTCTGCTTTCCTTGGAATTTCAAACTTGCTGTGCCTTTGAAGAGAGCAATAAGCTCAGTACCTTTGAACAGAGCAAATACTAATTCCTGACGAAGCAGGAATCAATATTTTGCTTTTCATTTACTCAAAAATAAAACAGAAGGTTACAAATCATAACTTTGAGGATACTCTTGTAAAATCCTGAAGCATATAGGTCTTGTCTCTCCAAGAATCTACCGTGTAAGGAGTTCAGTGAATTTTGCAGTGGTTCGCTGCTTTCTGCTAACTTCCTCTGGACACAGCCTCAGGCCACAGCCAGTCTGAAGCTGAGTGCTATTTCCAAGATAAGTTTGACTGCATACACATGGTGAAGGCAAGGCAGGTAATGTGCTATGAATCCTCCTTCTATTTCATTGTGAGCTGACTGGTCACTAGACGTGAATATACTTTAGCAAAGTTTCCATAGATTATCATGGGGTTTCATTCATAGGTGATACTAAGTTATCCTAGTTTTCAAAGAAAAAAACCACAACTAATGAAATAAACTTTAAAAGATCCCAAAATAATGAATGTGCCTTGGCCTTCCCTCAGTTATAGGCCATTTAGAGTATATCTTCAATTTTTCTTGTGCAGTATTACAGATAGTGGAGCTTAGAAGGGAGCTCTGGAGATCATCTCCAGTCCAATCCCCTACTCAAGCAGGGTCAGCTAATACAGGTTTCCTGGAACATATCAAGCTGGGTTTTGATTATCTCCCAGCAGTGAGAGTCTACAACCTCTGTGGGCAATCATAGGCATGGTCACCTTACGTTCGGATGGAATTTCATGTGGTTCAATTTGTTTCTTGTCCTGTCCCTAGGTCCCCCTTGCAAGAAGCCAGCTCTATTCTTTACCCTGCCATATACTTATATATATTCCATATACTTACATACATACATTGGTCAGGCATATACTACACTGATACTGAGGTTCAGATACATTAGCTACCATTCTAAAAGATTATTATTTTCTGTCTACTAAAGGACAGGATGAGGAAATGGGTTACAGAGAACAAGACCCATTAGCTCTCCAGCATCGGTCTATAACTGATCATTCAGGGGTCAGTTGCTTCAAAAAGCTCTAGGAAGGAAGTCCACTGTCCTTCAGCAATCCACCCCTGTTAAAGTTGGTGTGTGCAAAAGACATCACTTCCGAATAAAACATTTTGGAAAACACATTTTTGAAACATATAGATGCCAAAATAAGTACAGAAAGGCACCATCTTATAATTTATTAACAATAATAATTTATTCTCAATTATGCCACGCTGGAATAATGGTCCCTTAAATGGGTGTAGGAAATGTGTAAGACTGGGCTGTGTACCAGCTGTTTTCACACCAAGTTATGTTTTGTTGTATTTTCACAAACCAGCAATCTTGCTCATCATCATTACATGCGTTCACTTGAGATTCACCCTAGATGTACTTATCATAGAATGGTGTGGTTGATAGTGACCTCAAATATCATCTGGTTCCAACCCTCCTGCCATGGCAGGGACACTTCCCACTAGAGCAGGTTGCTTAAAGCTCCATCCAAACTCGCCTTGAACACTTCCAGGGATGGAGTTTTCACAGCTTCCCTGGGCAAGCCGTGTCAGTGTCTCACCACCCTCACAGTGAAGAATTTCTTCCTGGTATCTCATCTAACCTCACCCTCTTTCAGTTTAAAACCACTGCCCCATATCCTATCACTACATGCCCTGATAAAATGTCCCTCCCCATCTTTTTCTAAGGCTCCCTTATAGTACTGGAAGGCTACTCTAAGTTATCCCTGGAGCCATGTCTTCTCCAAGCTAAACCTCAGCACTCTCAGCTGGTTCTCATAGCTCTTCTTTTCATATCCTCCTATTTCCTGCAAATTCTGTCTTTAATGCTCAAGCTCAGCAATGAATGTGAGGCGAAACATTTGAAAATTCTGAGTGAGATTTTTAATGGTAGTTAAGAGTATAAGGATCTATTTAGGAACTTTGAAGGGTTTTCAAAAGCATGGAAACCTCCATCTCCTGCAAGTCCAGTCCTTAGGGACTTTGGGGCACACATTCCTATGACCTTTTTGAACGCAACACTCTTAGGTAATTGAGAGCTTTGAAAATCTTGCTCCTAGCTTTGCAATTAATTCAGCAAGGATTTTTCTCATAGAATTGAGCTCTTCAGAGCACGTACAGCTTCTGTTTGCAGATGCTATTATTAAGCACACAGCACAGGGAGTGCAGCTACACCATTGCTTTAACAAGGTGTTTATGCCACTGAAAGCAGCAGCTCCATCTGCCCCTCATCCTGGGTTGCTCATTTCCATGAGTTCCCTCTGCCAGTACTGGTGATGGTTAGTTTCCAGCTGGGTTAATTTCCATTAGCTCTCTCCTGGAAAGCCAGGGGCAGGGCTTAGCAGCTGTGGTAGGGAGGGGAAGGCATTTACACTCTTTCCAGCAGCAGACTGGACTTCTGCCAGGTTCCACCAAGTTACAAGCACCAGAGCCTAAAAAACCCCAATGCTCTGTTAAAGATAAAGCTTCCGGTGCTGTTCATAATTAATACAGGCAACTTTCTGGGTCTTGTATCAGTTTTCATTATTACTGCTTTTATAAAAATTACCTCTACTCTCTAACCTTTGATCACTGATAAATGAACAGGGTTAGGAAGATGGAAAGCAATCATTTCAGTCTGGGAATTCATTCTGAAGCTGTGAGTTAAACTTCAGTTTAATATTCCCAGTTATCTGACCTGCAAACTAACCAGAAGAGTCAAGATATAGAGCCAGAGAGACACTTAAAAGGATATGTCAGCTGTTTCTTGACATATGGTGCAAGAGACTTACTATACAAGAATGTCAGCAGTACTCGAAAGGTTAATGGAAGTGAGATTTGAAGAGACATGACTGATTGTTCTAAAACAGGTGAGGAAAAAAAGGAGATTTAGACAAAGACCTTTAAAGCCCTTTTGCATTTTCATCTTTCCATCTGAAGGGAAGAAAAGTGCTAGTATCTCTTTTAACTTAAATCATGCTAATTTCTTTCCAAAATTTGTCAAAGAAAACATTGTCAGACTAAGAATAAGCTATCAGAATGGATGAAATACTCACCATGAAGCTTATGAAAATGTGTCTGTCATGGTGTAGCAGAGTGCCTTATATATAGTATACAGAATTAAGGTTAAATGTCTTGGTTTTACCCATGCCTGCATATGTGCACATTTCTGACTCACTTTTATTACACATAGCTGAACTGTAGGTCCTCTCTTTTTTTTTTCTTTCCAAATTTAACAGGATGAAGTAAAACAGCGATGCAAAAAGATAGCAATTTACAGAAGAGAATGATTCCGTTATCAGGGCATCTGTGATTTAAATTCCTCTCTTAGATTAAAATAAAAATAAATAACAGTTGTGCTATGTGTTAAATATGACACATTCTCCTTGCATTATATGAATTCACACTAAGCCAGCAATTAAATGAAAACATAGTAATAGGATTGGTCATTTTTCTGGATGACAGTAAAACTGGGCAATCCAGGAAATAGCCCCAAGGAAAGCCCTATGACAGTAGCTTTAGTAAGTGTTAGTTTTCTTACTCATTCTAATCCCTACTCCTCTGATCTAAACCCTGCTGCCCCAGCATCTCTGAGCAGGTTGTGAGTGCCTCTGCTGAGCAGTGTTGGCCAACACTGCGTATGTGAAACTCGCTTTGGCTTGGCGTGGCAGAACCCAACCCAGGGACAGGGGACTACTGACCAAAATTATAAACTGTTCTAAGATAAATAGTGGACACTACCCAGCTTAGAAGATGACTTCCTTAATATTCCCAGTGTCTCAGCTTAGTAGGATGTGGCCCTGCGGACTAAACCTGGATTGTGATTCAGGCTGTAACTGCTTCAGCATGGCCTGGCTATTGAAGTCAATGAATGTTAAGATGCAGGGAATAGAAATAAACTTTTCTTATAAAGATATCCCATAACTATGTCCTTTTGTATGTTCATGTCTTCCTGTAATACATGTGAAATTAGGAGATGGCAGGCCATCTACTCTGTAGCTTGAACTCATTTAGCAGAGTCTGTTTCTGCATCTGTGTTCTTCTCTCGTGGCTTTTTTTCTTATGGCCTGATGCAATGCAATTTTCACTCATTTCACGAGAGAAGTAAGGCCAGGGCTCAGAACTGGTTCATTCTTGCACAGACATTTTGCTCGTGTGATACTGGAAGATGATTTAACAGAGCCTTTTCCTTCTGTGGATGTCAGGACAACCTGCCATGGGAAGAGTCCAAGTTGGAAATGCCACTAGACTTCTATTGTTACCCACAAGAAATGTACTGATGAAAATGAGAGGAGCTAGGAGCTTTTTTTCAGAGGACCTAGGAGCTTTGGAAAGCCAAATGGAGAGTGAGCAAAGTCAAGAACTCATCATTTATCAAAATAACGGTTACAGATATTCTGGTAGACTAAGATATTCAAACCTGAATTCATCCTGGAACCAATGCATTTATCAGCAATGAGAATAATTCATCACTGGAATGGTGTATCAGTGTCCTGGGTTCAGCTAGAATAGAATGGGGTTAATTTTCACCAGCAGCTGGGAGGGAGCCACAGCCAGGGTAGACGAGGGAACCAGTCAGTGGGCTATTCAATACCATAGTGTTGCCAAACCTGCTATATAAGGGCAGGAGGTGGGCCAGGTAAAGCCAGTGAGGGGTCTGGCAGAGTGGTCCAGATTGGCACAGGGGAAGCACCCTTGGCTTGAGTTTGTTCTATATTGCTCATTTTGTGCATTGTTTCTTTATTATTACTGTTGCTGTTTCTTCTCCTTTTGCATTGCTCTATCAAATTCTCCTCATCTCAACCCACAGGGCTTTGCCTTTTTTTCCTTATTCTCCCTCCCATTTTGGGGAGGGTAGTGGAGTGTGGGTGAGTGAGCAGCCATGTGGTGTTCAAGTCCCATCCTGGTCTAAGCCACAACAATCAGGGATTGTGGTGTTTTTCTCTAGCAATGCTTTGCTTTTCAGCAAAACTGGTTTGGATTTCCTGGGTCAGAATACACAGTCCCAGTTGCTCCTTCTAGCCCTTGCAATTCATGAATGCAACTCTGTTCCCTTGGTAGGCCACGTTTTTCTATTGAAGAATACAAAATCTCTTATCTCTGGGATGACCTAGAGGGTGTCATTTGGGGAATGCTTAAATGAACATTGCTCTGCTCTAAGCTAAAGCATTCCTGTGGCCTTTTTCTTCCCCAGTTTATGTCAAGTAAAATGGATAATATATAATTAATTTAATCATCACTTAGTAGATGGTAATTCTAAAAGGCTCTTTACAAGCTTTGTCAACACCTTAACACTGCAAGTTACAAGTAGCTTGGTCTTTATTGTTACTTTTTTTTTTTTTTAAATCCTAAAAATAACTTGAAGCTGTGTTATCCTCAATATTAATTTTGTCTGCTAAAGGAGGACAGCATCACATAACCTGATTTGATGCCCAGCAAAATAATCCTATGTGATGGAGTGCACTGTTCAGGGGTTTGATTGACTAATCTTGGTTGACTTAACTGTTGGGCAGGCAGCCCGAATTTTGATAGAATATGTGATGAGATAAAGGGCTGACTGAAAAAGGGTAAGTATAATTGCATGAAAGTCACATCTCTATCTTATCCAGTAGTCTCCCAGACCTAACCATGGACTGGAGAGCTGATATGGCTTCGTGTGCCTTTCTGTTTGTTTCCTGGCTGTGGATTTTAACACATTTTCTGCCTGCCTTGTCTGTTGGGTGGAAAGCTGGGGGAATCCTGCAGTATTTTCCATCTACTTTATCTGATTTTTTTGAGCTTAGAAAACTCACTCTGATTTGATTGTTCTCAGGAGTTTAACCTCATAAAATATTCTCTTTCTCCAGTTTCACACTGCTGTAGCTATGTGCTAGCCATACAGAAGGCTGGGCTTCTGATGTATTAAACTATTTACATGGTGTATATAGACGTGCAGTTGGTGATGCCTACACACATGTATGCGTTCCTGTCTGATAGGAACACAACTTTCTCCTCCATGACATACATACACACTGACATACACTAGGAAAAATGAAGACCTTGGTCCCTTGGGAGGCTTTTCTTCCTGCTTTTTCTTGTCAGAATTTGTCAGCTTACACCTTTCTTACATTTTCCATCTCTTTATTCATGATGCTGCTCCTTTAAATATTCTCTTTCAGGCCTAATGCAATCAGTACTTCTGTGATTCTTAGCAGTGCAGGTTGCATGCCATGCTTAAAACTCAACTGTATTGTTTAATAAATCGGATTTTTGTTTGGTTTGAGTTTTAGGTTTTGTTTTGAGAAACTTACCAGTTCTTTGAAACACGGTATCCACGTGTATGCCTGCTGTCTGCTCCTCATCCTCTGTCTTCGTAAATGTGGATATGCACATATGCAAAATATAGGTTTATTCATTTTATTGCTGCTGCAAGAAGGTTAATTTATCTATGCATTTTAATGCAAGTATACCTTCCTACAGATTTTGTAGACCCAAGCCATCGTTAGCAATGCAGTAAGTGGGTCCCACTAATGGGATCTTTGCTCCAAATGTCAGTAGACAAATATTTTTCATACTAATTACAATGGTTCAGAAAATTCTTAAAGCATAAAATTTAGGAATATTTTCAATCTCAAAATGAGCCTAAGTATTTGCAGGTATTTGCCACATACCTGTGGGCCAAGGAAAGACAACAGAACATTAGGAAATTAAGTTTCAGATTGCCAACATCAAGTATACTTAGTAGTGCATCTGTAAGGTTCTTACAGATTTTCATGGGAAAATCTAAATGAAATGCAGATTTTGCCAGTTAAATAGTATCTGCATGTATTTTATTACACTCTAATTATTGTTTTTTCATCATGCCAGACCTGGCGTATAAGGCCAGCGATCATTTTGCTAGTCCCTTGTCAGTGCGATTGAAACCAAGGACCTGTCTTCTGCTGGTTTTGTGAGTGTCACACACGTTTTAGACAAGGTCTGAGGACAGATTTAAGCAAATGCTCTAAAAAATATCATGTCATTGTACTTAATAAAAACCATTCCCACTGAAAAAACAAGACCCCTCCAGAAGACATTGTATCTCAATGTAATCCCCTAGAAGTTAACCCTTTAACCTAGGATGGTTATTGAGGCTTTCTGTGCTTTCCACTACTAAGTGTCCAAGACCATGGGAAATGTTTCTCTCTTCCCTATGGCTGCAGAAGGAAGGAAGGTAATTAGCATAAATGGCAAGATCTAATAGATATTAGGGGAGATTAATGACACCTTAATTACCTTTTGTTCCTTCCTGCTATCTCCCGGGGTCAGGCCCTGTTTTCTTTTGGCCAAGATATAAATGTAAAGCCGCATTTAGTCTGTCTCAAGGACAGGAAACAGCTCTCAGATCTATCATTCTGTGTAATGCTAGAAGGTATGGGAGAATACTTTTGCAAAGTAATATTTATGAGAAAATCCTTGCATGGATTTTGTCCTGTTGTCTGAGAGGTGACTCATGGCCCAGTCCCTTGTCTGTGTCTGTACCTTACCCAGTCAGCTGTCAATGTGAAGCATGGCTATTACCATCCCTTTCCTGACTCTGATCGTTCCAAGAAATCAACAGCCATCGGAGCCAACTCTCCAGGCTGATCTCACCCACAGTGCTTGTGACCCACACAGTTGAGAAAGGAGTATCTCTAATCCTTTGTAGGACATTGCATTGACACACGAGACTTTCTGTATGCTATAGTGTGTTCCTTCTAGAAATTAGCTGCTCACAGTACTCTTGTTTACTGCTCCTCGTTATCATCAGGAATATAACATTTCCTGGGATAATTGGAAATATATTTTATCATTTGTGGTTTTCTGCAGTTCACCTCGTAGCCCTTGGGCTCAGATAAAGTTTTACCACTATGACTTAAATAGTTGTCTTGGGTCATTTGGCTGATTTGGGTGACTACCCACACACATATTCCTAGCCCAGAGCAAATACAAGATACTGCACTGAAGGCTAATGCTAATGCTCTCGCTTTTTCTGGACACCATGTGTGTGCACATAACCAGTTATCACTAGCCTCTGTGGAGCTTGGTAACATGAACTGCATTGGAATACTTCCTTTCTCCTTATGATATCCTTAGGAGGAGAGGCTGAGGGAGCTGGGTCTCTTTAGCTTGGAGAAGAGGAGACTGAGGGGTGACCTCATTCATGTTTATAAAGATGTACAGGGAGAGAGTCATGAGGATGGAGCCAGGCTCTGCTCAGTGATATCCAGTGGTAGGCCAAGGGGCAACAGGTCCCAGCTGGAACATGGGAGGTTCCATGTAAACATAAGGAGAAACTTTTCTACAGTGAGGGTGCCAGAGCCTGGAAGAGGCTGCCCAGGGAGGTGGTGGAGTCTCCTTCTCTGGAGACCTTCCAACCTCCCTGGCTCTGTTCCTGTGTGGGCTGCCCTGGGAGACCCTGCTCTGGCAGGGGAGTTGGACTCAGTGATCATTCGAGGTCCCCTCCAACCCTGAACATTCTGTGATTTCACACTACTTTTTTTTTTCACATTGTTCACATTTTTTCACTGTGCATATGCATATTTGAATAGATTTTGGCTATGTATATGTGTGTGTGTGTAATATGTGTATATAGACATTAAGTTTATAGCTGTGTGCACTTATGTATATTCAAAGAGACAGGGCCTTTAAAAGTGTGATCTATATATTTGCAATAGAAAGTGAAGGGCAAGTTACATTTTTAAAATACCAACCTTCAGCATATTAAAATAACGATGTTCAGCCTTGAAGCTTTCTTTGTGCTTTTGTTGCAATTCGTCCTGACTGCTTTGCAAAAATGGTGGCCATTGTGATGGTAGGTGACACTTCCTGAATGACTTTTCTTGTTTGAGAGGTGAGTAAATCTGTCGACAATGTGCATTTCCCATCTTTCCGTTGTTGAATCCATGTGCTACTATGTAACTGCATCTCTATATTGCTTTCCACCATCTGTGTCTATCCTCCTTCTTTGACTACAGTAAAACCAGAAGGCTGCTCCTGAAATTAGGTTTAAAATGCTGTGTAGTCTGTGCATAAAACACAAATCTGGACTATTGAACATGCTGTTGTGACTTAACCAGTTGGAAGCAGCTCTCTGTGCTAGACATTATCCACACAGTAAAGGTGAGCTAATAAATCAAAACTGATTTAAAAACTAATCTGACTAGGTCACTGCAATCCCCACTGTAGATACACTTTTGTTTATTTGAACTTCAGCCCTATTATTTAAGCTTAGCATGATAAATTACACATTGGTCTTAATTAAAGCAGAACAAGTTTGGGGTGTATCTCAACACCAATTTTATTGTCTCTGGTCTAAATTTAAACGGGTTTTGACCTGAACATTAATTAAAGAGGTTAACACCATAGACCTGTGGCCCAGTACATGCTGTCTCCTACACACACAACCTTTAAAATACACAACCTATAAAATACACCACCACTCTTTTCTGGAAACATCTAAATGGCAAAATTCTTTGATATTAATTTGGGTTAACATGAACCAGTTTACTAAGCAAAAATACTCCTCTCCATACCAGACAGGTGTGATTTTAAAAATACTTCCACTGTTAGGAGAGAGGATATTGCGGAAACATTTCTGTCCAGATAACCAAGTTCAGTGGCAATGATAAAATGAAAGAAAATTGAAGCAATGTTGGGAATAGGAATGATACAGAGCAGAAAAATGGAAGACATCATTATGTCATTATAAATTATCAATTTATGTTGTAAATATGGTGTGTGGTTCCTTCTCCTTTCCCACAAATGATATGCTAGAGCAGGAAAAAGTGCATTAAGTGATCAGAAGTCTGGAAGAGTCACAGTGAGTTCACAGGCTGGGACACTTCAGCTTTGAAAAGAGATGACTCTGGGTGACATAACCTGAGTCTCTAAAATCAGGCATGCCATGTGAATACAAAATGACTGCATTTTTGCTTCTATCTGGAGAACATGGCTTCATCAGCTTAAACTGAAAGAGGAGGTGATGGTGAGAACAAACGCAAAGAGGTATTTCTTCACCCAACATCTAGTTGAGTCTTGTACATTTGCCACTCAGTACTGAAGATGTTAAAATTTTACATGGTTTCTAAAAGCAGCAGAGGAAATACATCAGGGGCTCTTAGGTGCAAAGCATGTCTATGCCTGGAAGTTATTTAATTATGAGTTGTTGAAGCCTGGGAGGTTTTTCTGGGAAAATATTGCCATATACTTGCTTAGTTCTTATACATTTCCCTATTAGCTGTTAGAAGAAATTGATAAAGGAGCAAGAATGTTTTTTGGCTTGATCCATTATGGCTATTCTCTTCCATTGCTTCCCAGGGCCCAAACAAATTTAAATTAGCTGTCCTCACTGGTGGTAGTCAAGGTGGGATATGAAACACTGTGTTTTGGCTGACATTAATGAAGGATAACCACCAGCCCTAACAGCGGCCTTAGTTGCTCATTACCACCCTTTCATCAGTGCTTATGATGCCCCTTACCCTGGATAGCTGAGCACAAATGCAAGTACAGTCATTGCCCACCGGGTGAGCATGTTGGACTGGATGATCTCTAGAGGCCCCTTCCAATTCCAACAATTCTGTGATTCTGTGAACTGGGGCCAGTGAGAGAAGTTTCCAGGGGAACTGGGACCAGTGAGAGAAGGTTATAGAGGTACTGGGGCCTATAATTAGGGACACCCTCTGCCTGACTCGGGCCCTCTCCATACTGAACACCCCTGTTGGGATGTCCAATGCTAAATGCAGAATTGTCATCTCTGTCTCTCTCTCCTCTTCTCTATTTCTTTCTCTCTCTTCTGTTAAAGCTGCTAAGTGTCACGAGGCCTCCCTTCATTTCTCATAAAGCCACACAGCTTAGGTAGATATAATTGTGACAGAGCCAACATTTGCAGAATATTTTTTCTATAGAAATGTTCCATTAAACTCGTTTATGTATGGACCTTGAGAGTTATCTCACCTCAGTCCTCACCAAGGGGATCTGTGAATCTGAGTCACTTCCCCTCCCCACGGGTGGGATGTGATAGGATCAGGTGATCATCTTTGGTATGGCTCTTCCTCCTGTTCTTGTGGTGGATCTGGTTCATCTTCATCCCTCACTATGTGAACTGATATTTTAATGTACTACTTTTTCTGTATAGGGGCTACCAGCACAGGTTGGTTCTCTGGTTCAACAGCAGTACCAGTCAGGCTGTTTCTACATCTGGAGACCACATCTTCCCCTTGAGGGCACTGAACAGTGTTGAAAAGGACTCGGTAGGCATGATCCAGGCCCCAGCACATTGCAGTGATTTACACCTCTCCTATGTGGACAGACTGAGAGCTGGGGAAGAGAAGGCTCTGAGGAGATCTTATTGTGGCCTTCCAGTATCTTAAGTGGGCTACAAGAAAGCTGGGGAGGGATTTTTTAGGCTGTTGGGCAGTGATAGGACTAGAAGGAATGGATTAAAACTAGAGCTAGGTCAATTCAGAT
>VWZY01009937.1:45480-57557 GCA_013399075.1 Chloroceryle aenea | reverse complement strand
AAAAGAAAAGAAAAGAAAAGAAAAGAAAAGAAAAGAAAAGAAAAGAAAAGAAAAGAAAAGAAAAGAGTGTGTAACAAAATATATGTTTTGGTCAGATTTTGTTGTTATCGTAACCCTTTACGTTCCACCCTTCAGGACAGCCTTCCAAGAGACTTTGTTAATCAGGCTCCTGAAAAGATTACAGTCTGCCTTCCAGGAGTCCAAGGTGGCAGTTTTACTGAGCCCCCTCTTTATTTCCCCCAGAATTGAAAACTCTATCATTTCATGATCACTAAGCCCAAGACAGCCTCCAACCATTACTTCTTCCACAGGTCCTGCTCTGTTCACAAGCAGCAGGTCCAAGAGGGCACCTTTCTTAGTTGTTTCCCTCACCATTCCAAGAGGAATTCCTCTTCTATACACTCCAGGAATCTCTGGGAATGTTCTCTCTCTGCTGTGTTCTATTTCCAGCAAATATCTGGGAAGATGAAGTCCCCTATCAGAACAAGGGATAGCAATCTTGAAACCTCTCCCAGCTGCTTATAGAATATTTTATACACCTCTTCATCCTGGTTGGGTGGTCTATAACAGACTCCCACCATGATATCAGCCTTTTTGGCCTTCCCTCTTATTCTTACCCATAGGGACTCAACCTGATCATCACTTTCATTAATTTGTAAGCATTTGTACGTCTCCATAATATAGAGGGACCACCCCACTGCCTCTTCTCCTTGCCTATCCCTTCTGAAAATTTAGTAGCCATTGATTGCAGTGCTCCAGTTGTGTGAGTCATCCCACTAGGTTTCCATGATGGCAGCTATGTCATAGATTTCTCTCTACACAATGTCCTCCAGCTCCTTCTGTTTGTTGCCCATGCATTGGTGTAGATGCACTTGAGCTGGGCTAATGATCCTGCCACCATTTTAGGGGGAAAAGCCCCAATTCCTGCCTAACCATTCCCAGATGCTTCCATGGTTATTAACCTATCGGTGTGTTTTGCTGCCACTTGGATCACCCTCCCCACCTCCACTGAGACAGCAGACTGAAAGGCCTTACCAGGACACTGTCCATACATTGAAGTAGGCTGGGATCCATTACTGCCTACCTTTGAGTTGAACTTTTGTTGACTCAGGATGTGCTGTAGAATTTAGACCCATATGTGGGTTCAAACCACAGCTAAACTGAGCAAACATGCTTGAATCTAGCAGTAGCATGTAACAACAGTGTTTGCTCAGATAGCTTTGCAAAGAAAACCACACGGTGTAAGAGAGAGGGTAAAAACTTTAGGAACTTATCTTTAACAAGTCTAGGGTAGGAGTTGAGATCCCAAATTAATCTGTTGTAGGACTGAAACAAAGATACTTTGATAACAGTGAGGTTATGCTGGGGTATGCATGAGGGAAATGAAAATAAAGATTGTATTAAAATTGATGGTATTGAAAGAGATGATCTACTGCACCTGCCAACTTCTTTTATAAAGTTAAAGGTTTAAAACCATAGGTCAAAATGCCTTACAAAATGGAAAAGTCAATAATCCTTTTGAGAAAAGAACAACTTTTAAAATTGGTTTCTAAACTAAAGCCTTTTTTTTGTTGTTCAGTTGGTTTCTAACAGACACACACAGATAACAAAAATACGGTGTTTTTTAAAACAATGTAATCATACATGGTTTATTAGGAAGCTTTGCCCTAGCCCTATTTACCGTATCACTATTTGTTTTTTTTTTTCTGAATACTGTCTTAAAAACAGAGGCTCAATTTACCAGGCAGAAGGCAAGGCAATGTCTGCATGGTTTTGAGGTGGTGTGATTTGTGCTATTCTTTCCCTTGCTGATGCGTTTGGATAAAGTCCTACAGGGCTTCTGTGGCCTCTGAAATACCCATTTCACATACTGCCAAGCTTACAGAAGCAATGGAACCTTTCTGGGTTGTGTTTTATTTTTGTTTTTTTCCTAACGAGATACACAAATGAGGGAAGACAGATGTGGCACAATCATTATTCGCATTAGGTGGAGTGATCTATCAGGAAATCTGGCAAGGCCCAAGAGAAGTACCCAAAGCACTGGCTAATCTGGCAGCATTTGCCTTCGTGCTGAAGGCAGTTAAAAGGGCTGTTGTAATTACTGAGATGGTTGCAGAGCATTCGCAGCCTCCAGAATGGCTGTAGGATTTGTCCCAAAAGCACATGATGGTAACAGTTTGTATATTTCTCTATATCTATATTCAAAGAATAGAGATAATCGCATTAAATGCTTTTCAAACAATGGGACATATATTGAGGCTTTTTCCACTGTATGACACTGCCAAGTCCACAGGAGAGCAGAAAAATGCTGGGGGGGAGGGGAAAGGGAAATGGTCTCCTTTGTTCCTAGCAGAGAAAGGAAAAAGGAAGCTGCATGATGGAGGAATGAAGATATTATAAGGGTAACTTGATTAGATAAAAACTGGATAAAGGACATAAAATAGCGGGCCTCCATGCACAGAAAAACTGGAAAAGTAATGAAATTAAATTCCCAAAATATTTACTATGAGGTGACCTCTTACCTAAGAGGGGTCGACTACTGGAGTACTCTGCAGGAGAAGCAAGGAATCTCCATCAGTGAAGGTCTGATGGAGGTAAAATTAGGTCAAGAAAATACCTGTGAGAAATGCATAGCTATAGCAGGTCTTGGATGCAGTGGTGGGCTAGCTGAACTCCTAAGGGCCCTTCCAACTCTACTGATAATATTCTGTCAAGACTGATGGGTCACAGACACACCACATTTTGTAGATTGATAAAATCACAGAATGGTGGGGGCAGCCTCTTCCAGGCTCTGTCACTCTCACACCAAAGAAGTTTTTCTTCCTCATGCTGAGGTGGAACTTCCTGGGTTTCACCTTGCTACCATCACCTCTCATCCTATCACAGGGCTATCAAAGCTCTTTCAGGTATCTTTGAAATGTTTGCCCATTTTTTTTTTTCATAATTCATGTGTGACTGCAGTGTTAAACAATAGAGAATTTTACAAGTTGGGTGTGGAAACTTGGTTTTCTCATCCAGCTTGCTCTTGTGTCTGGGTAGAGTGCTATATCCTTTTACCTGCATGGAGGGTGACTTGCAATAGAGCTTACTGGGGAAGCAGAGCCCAGAGTCAAGCATTCACCACGGGCTGCATTTTTAATATGTAGGGGAAAAAAAAAAAAAGACTTAATTCTTTTTAAGGAAGACCTTTCTTCTCACCAGAAGCCTTACATGTATAGTGACACTATAAGGCTCAGCTGTACTTCATCTTCCCATGTCTACTGTCCTACAGAGGCTCTCAGATGTGTGGTCTCAGAGTCTTTGCTGTGACTTCTCTAACATTGGAGTCACAGTAGAATCAGGAGCGAGGTTAAAAGAGGTATTGGGTGCTCCCTTTGAACAGCAAAGTAAGGTCTGCAGCAATCTCTTTGTTGTTCTTGGTGTTGCTCCCCCCCTCCCCTTAAGTCTGTAGCAAGTCTATAACTGAGATTTTTATGGAAGACAGGTATGAAGTACACTGTTTCTGTGGGAAAGTTCCGGGTGAAAGGTAGGGGTAGATAATGCAGTTTATCTCCCAATCTTTATTAAAGTATTTATGGTGTATGAGTTGTTTATTGACTCAGTGATGGGGTTGCTATGATTAAAAAGAACAGCTGGTCAAAGAAAGGAAAAGATGATACTGTCAATGTGCATTTCTTTGCCAAGTTCCTTGAGAGCTACTGGTCCTGGACATGAATATATGCAGTACCTCCAATTTTAATAAACTAGCAGCTACTTGTCTTGCAAGGTATGAAGGCAGCAAGATATGGGAGGGAATAAGAAGATGGCTTGAAGGAAACAATTCAGAAGTGCCAGTTGTTGTCTGAGTTTACCCTATAAGAAAGTTCCAGAAGCTATAAGTAACGTATTGGACAGTATCAATTGGAACGACATCCAAATAAAAATTGAACCAAAAAGCAAAACCATGGCTACAGAATAATGAAAAAAGATGACAAAAACTCTAGCAAAGGACTAGAAAAGCCTGTCCCATCACTAGCTGGGTTGCATTTGGCTTGGATGCATTCCTGTGCTAGAAACATTCTGTCACAGAGTGGGTGCATTGAGGGCAGATGCCACTGAGCTGTATTTGGCACTTAGGCTGTCTTGGGTGTATTGAACAAACTACTGTAAGAATTCAAGTGAATCTGTCATTGCTGTGTTCTGCACAGTGATCTCCGTCATGAGTTTAGGATTAAAATACAAAGGTGTACCTCATTGGTAAGTCTTGTGGGAGGAAAGAGTTCCACAAAGTAAGATGATAAATGGCCCTCATACCCCCATGAGGAGAAATTCCTTTCTTTCACTTTCCCTAAACACTTAAGTGCAATATCCAGAATGGATTCGTCTCGTCTATTGATTTCCAGCATCCTTCATTCTGGGGTTGTATTATCTCTGACTCTTCTGATGGGTAAATAATCATACCAAAAACCTGTTGTCTTCAACAGAATGTCAAATCTGATCCATGGCTCCCCTGTCATAGTGATAATGGGCTTTATAGCATCACTGCATTTTTTAAAGACTAAGTAGGTATAGAAATAGCTGTGTATATACTTGGTTAGTAATGATTTTATTTGGAAAAGATGCTTTTACTCTGGCTTATGACACTATTATACTGCATCAACTTCAGAACTGTTTCAAATCTGCAACATCAACTCCCTAAGAAGCTCAAGGTTTAAGTTTTTTAATTAGGAAGTTTGTAATTTCCACTTTGAAATTAATCTTTTTTTAAAAAGTCACCCTTCCTCCTTCATTTCCACTAGAAATAACATAGGAGTTTGTCCCTTGAAATTAATTTTATTCTAATTTTATCCTTTGGTACTCAATTTTGATTAAATTTTCATACCAGTTTTACTGCTCTGCAGTCACTGTCAGAGTCCCACTGCCATGGCATAAAGCATTTTCACCCCCAAAGTCCTTATTTCTTATCAGATTTACTTTTCTATTTCTATTTTGTTGTCTTTCTTAGGATGTAACTGTAATTTAGATAGTAAGACATAATGATCTCTATGGAATTTTCTGCATTTTATATCTTTGTAATGAAATACAAGTAGTTGAATACTAAAAACCATACCTTTAAAGTGTTTACAGTACCTTTAGCAAACACCAGAATAAAACTCCAGTATTTCAGTTTAATAAAAAAATGAAGCACTTGCTAATGAAATGCCAAAAATAAGATACTTGTTCAGACTGAAATTCACACCTGCTTAGGGAACTCAGGGTTGTCATAACTATCCCACAGGTCATATGTAAGTGCTTCTTTGGCTCTAGTGGTGCTGTGTATGGGAATGAATATTGAGCTGAATCTTGGTTTGGTTTGGTTTTTTAAAGTCACCCTTACCCCTTCATTTCCATTGGAAATATCTTAGAAGTTTGACCCTTGAAATGAATCTTATTCTAATTTTATCCTTTGGTACTCAATTTTTATTAAATTTTCATACCAGTTGTTGTCCTTCTGCCCTGAATGTCCTTCAGTGTTTTAAAAGTCAGCTTAACACAGTTGTAGTGGCTAACTTACCACTTCTTAGGCTGTGTTGTCTTTTCTGGAAAGGTTCTTGGTCCAAAAAGAAGAAATCTTGTGAAGTAGGCTACTGTTTTGAAAAGTACAGTTTGCACTGTTAGGAGATAGAGAATAAGGACTAAGTATGGCCAGCTCATTATCTCCTCTGTTGTTTCTGAGTACATCCTGTGGAATGAATTAAGAAGACACCAAAGTCAAAATGCAGCACTACATTTAGTTACATCTACTGGATTTTTAATTAAAATAGAGAGTATTCTAATTTACATTTTTATCTGACATTCTTGTTCCAGGGTTTTTTTTTCAACAAAAATAGAGCCTTTCCCCTTAAAAATACTCAGCACTGGCAAATTGCAGTTGACCCTTAAATTTTCCTCATCCCTGGTGCCACCTCTGATGATGCATAGTGAGATGCTCAGTACATGCTTCTGGCAGATACTATATATCTGGGAAAAAAATACTTTGGAGAAGATACTGGTATTTTCTTCGTCATATATCTATTCAGATTCTAAAAACATTACAGGAGAAACCTTATTAATGGTGGAGCCAGGAACAGTATGCTGCGTTTCATATACACCTTTTAGTTTCCTATTCAAAACACTGAAGATTCTGCAGTAAAAGAGCAGGACTTTTTGTCAGTCAAATCTGTGTTTCTTTTGAACCTCTGAAATATTTAGTTAGGTTTTGCAGGAGAACATACCGGACAATCACACACAAACCAACATGATCAGGTGGATGCCACTTTATGAGCTCCAGGGTGCGGTTTATATCATCATCCCCTCTATGTTTATGCTGCTTGTAACAACATCATTGGCTAAGCAGTTTAAGCCTACTCCTAACTGGTTATTGTGCAGCAAGCAAGCAGAAGATGTACAGCGGCGTACAGCGGTCTCTTATCTTTCATATCCTCCTCAGCATTCGGGAGTTGTCTGCTCCTTTCAGTTACTCCCTTCTTTTTGCCCTTGAGTGTCCTTGACTGAGGCTTAGGCTTCTTCTGCTAAATAGGATGGATTGCTCACATGTCCATTCTTCGCTAAGAAATCCTCAACAAGTTTTCATAGGATCACAGAACAGCCCTGGTAGGAAGGGACCTCGTAAGTTTATCTGGTCTGTCCTTTTGTGGGTAAGGGAGTCTAGATGAGATTGTCTAGCAAATTGTACAAATGCATCTTAAAAAACTCCACATTTTTTTCTTTTTTGTTTTAAACAAACAAACAAACAAAACAACAAAACAAAACAACCAAACAAAACCACCAAAAAAATCCCACCCTCCAGTTTGCCCACTGCTGCAAGCTTCAGTTGCAGAGGTTTTGCATAAATCTAATAGGCTTGGATAGGACTATAAATAGGACTATCATGGATGTGTGCTAAGCATTTTAAAAGATAGAAAAGGAAGAAGATATTCTGGCCTCACCCTGGCTTGAATAGCATCAATCAGGTGAAAGGCTATCCTGAAGGGTTAACCACTGTAAACATCCTGTTTAACTGCACAAGGAGGCTTAGTATTAATACCCTGCAGAAAATCTAGCAGTAAACTATTTTACTAATTTTACTGATTGTAAGGTGGCTAATCAAAATGGCATTTAAGTATTTTTTATGTAACCAAAAAGCCATACAAAATTAAAAGTGTTAAAAAATCATTTTTTGTTTTGTCAGAAACAGAAAAAATGAAGGGTTGAAAACATAAACCTTAAATCAAAAAACAGCTTCTCTGTGCACAACAAGCGGTGAAGTTTATTAGACTGGTTTCTGGAGGAATGAGCTAGGTGATGTATTTCATGTGTCCAGAGTGCTTTGAAAAATATGAAGTGTTTTATAACTGCTTAACTGCTAGGAATTTATTATTTTTTATTTTTTATTTTTTTTTTAGTGGTGAAAATTCCAGAGTAGACATAAAAAACCCCAATAGTTCATTCAAGAATTCAGATTGTGTTTCAGAACCCCTTTTAAAATACCTGTTCGTTTGGGGCTTTTTTGCGATACGTTAAATTTCAATAGTTTTGTATAAATTTAAATATCTTATTCTTGTGCTTAGAAGATTTCTGCTCAAGTTGTAACAAATCAGTGGGAGACTGATGCAGAAAATATGGAGCATACTTAGGGTCACGGCCACGTAGAGACTTGCATGACAAAGTAGTGAAGTTCTCTTTTTACTTTCATGTGTTGCTCCGGAAGGATCCATACAGGCTGTGCAAAGCTACCTGAGGGAACACAAGAACCCAGGTTCTCCTTCCTGGAATTGCCCTGCCTACTTGTGTATGGACTCATTGATTAATTAATTTTCTGTCATTCTAATTCACTCATTCTCTCATTTTCTTTGTTCTAGAAGCATTCACCATGAGCAACGAGATGTGCACAAGAGTGGAAAACTTTAAACTTGTAGGTGAGTACAAGAGTACAGGACATACATGTTGTTCCAGATATTGTTACACATTAGCAACTCGTGCCTTCCGTGAGATCATAGTGATGTGGACAGATCTTGGAAAATTAAACTCTCACAGAACTGCATGTTGAGTGATTTCAATGAGCAGCACAATTTAATTTTCAAGGGAGTAAATGTAATTTGTGTCCTCAAAACCCTTGTTGTTTTGAACCTCCGATAATTTCACTAATTAGAGTATCAACTCTTTCTAGTAACCTCTGAAAATTAGAGTAATATGAGTTGTAACAACTCCTAAATATTGCCTGGAGTTAGATATGACCTCAAAATTGATGGTTCCTGAATTTTAATGGAAAGCTGCAATTTTTCAATAGAAAGTAACTTTTCCAATATACTCTGCCTCTGTCATTTTTCTTTCCCCGCTTTGTGCTTCTTTCTCCCAATGGCATATTAAATTGCTTCTTCTCCCATCACCCTGGTGCTTTTTCCATCCCTCCCTGTGTGTTTCAAACACTATTACAAAACCCAGCTATCTGTCAAGCTCTTTCAAGCCCATTTTCTTGTGCACCACTGAACTGATGTTGACAATAAATTGCTGATGGATGAGCATCTAGTCCATTTGAATTTGTTAATAAACTGCATTCATTTATTTTAAATTTTAACTTTTCTTATGATAATGAGGCTCAGAACGGGCAAATGTTTTGCACATGTAACCCTGTTTTCCCCTTGATGTGGTCATTGTTCCCCTCTGCTCTGCTGGCTGCATCTTCCATCGCATTTATGTGCATCTAGATGACAGTCTTGCAGCGCATACATCATCTAGTGCAAAGAAACACAGATCCAGACCAGAACATGTGCTGCTGTCATACTAATAAAAGATTTCCAGAGTATTTGCTATTTTCTCTCCAGCATTTGTGCTCAAATAAAAGCAGTAGATCAGAGTCTGGCTTGAAGAAGCAAGAGCTGTCTCATTCAAGCATCCTTGGGAATTTTTTGGGGGGGAACAGAGAGGGAAAAACAAGGGGAGATTTTGTGGTCAACCCCCATAAGACAGTCTACAATTGTTATTTTTTTCAGGAACGTGGCTGATGAGCAGGTGGGCATGAAATGCACTCTTTATATCATTATCATCTCTATTTACACTATTTATTAGCCTATTCCTGTCAGAACAGCAAATGAAATTCAGGTTGAGCATATAAACAATAGACTGGCTGGCTAGCAAACTATTGCAGGGAAACGGGGCTGTGTATAAGCATTCACATCAGAAATGAATACTTTGTTCCTCAGATCATTTTGGATCATGCTTTGTGCTTCTTATCACCATATTTATAAGCAATGTTCATTGCTTCTGTCTTTGCTATCACAGCTATGTTGTAATGGATTGGGAAATAGCAATGATACATACCTGACTTCATGTCCAACTCATGGAGATTCTAAAAGGTTGGCATTTTACAGTGATTCTCATGGGCCAATGCTGTCTTTATCAGATGAGGAATATTGTGATGGATGGCTAGGACTTGTGCATATTGGGACATTATTCAGCTAGTTTACACCAGATTCAGCATCAGTGTTCAAGAAAACTGTGATGTGATCTTCAGCCCTAGGTTTCAGAATTGTTTCGGACTCTTGCCCACCATATCACACCACTACCCATAGATTTGGTCGAAGCAAAGACCCACCCACTCAGAGTCTGTCTTGATCACTGCAGACTTGAATGAGGCTAGGAGCTACCAGCCCTGTAAATAACTGTGCTGTATGCAGGCGCATGGTGGGAGTAACGTCAAGAGGCAAAAATGTCAACAGCATGAAAAAGCCATCAGATACCTTGTTCTGGATCTTTCCTAAAGAAATTCTTACCTTTTATACACCTCCAGACTGCACTTGGACAGAAACTAGAAGGCTGTTGTTGTCATCTTAGAAAAAGATGAGCACAGGTGCAGCCAAGGTATTGACCTTCTCAAATGCCAGCAGTGCGCTGCAATCTTTCCTCATATTGTCTAAGAGGATGTGGTTTATTTTGTGTGCCAGAATGATTGAAGACACTCTGGAATGCCATCGCTTTGAGAAGGATTTACGCCTTTTGTATGCACAAATTATCTGAAGGACTATCTTGCCACTGGTGGTGTCTTGTTTCATTATGTTGTGTGTCTTCCCCCATCACTCCAATAGGAGGTTCCCTATGCTAGAATTTTGCTTGCTTTCCGTTTTGGAAGATTGAGGCAGTGAGAGCTGTGCAGTATTCTGGATTATTTATGTATTCATCTGGGATGCAGTTTGCTCCTCACCACTTGAGGGAGGAACTGTCTTACAGCACTGACATTACCATTAAGTGGAGAACTATAGGAAAAAACGATCTGAAGTCTGACAATGTAGCTTTCTAGTGTTGCATTGCCATTTTGTTGGGTTTGGGTTTTTTTTGCTTTCAAGACCAGGTGTCTATGTATGATACCTAGGGCTTCGACAGTGTCGGTTTGTGTGCTTTTATTACTGCCTCTACAAACTAAAATGAAATTATTTTAGTCTCTGGTGTACTGTACTTGAAAAGACTTGTGTTGTGATGAAGATATTAACTTTCCACAGGGACTAGCTTAAAAGGATTTTTCAGTAAAATGTGTATGTACTATATTTTAAATCTGAATTCTATCACACAAATACCTCTTATTTTCTAACCTCTAGCATCACTCTTTTTTAATAAATTCCCTCTTGCTGATATGTTATACTTCAGACCAAAAAGACATGTTTTAACAGATCTTAATAAGAAAAAAAGTGACCTGAAAAAACATTGGTGCAAATTTCAATAGAAAAGAGCCTAAGCCAGTGTTAAGAATTTCAGATTGTGTTTGTTTTCCTTATGTACAAAAAAAAAGCCAGCATATGTTTGTGTGTCTGCTTCCTGCTGCTAGATGCAAGTGGAAGGGCAACGTGGAAAACTGCACATGATGTTTATTGCATAGCCAGCCCCAGGGTTTCCTTAGTCTTGAGAAGAAATCCTCTGTGGGTTCAGTGCTGTCATGAATGCCCGAACTAGTAGGAGCCCTTGTTTTCCCATCTAAAGCTTGTTCATAACAAGAAACATACCTCCTTTGATGTGGTGTTCCCTGTACCCATGTCACCTATTATTTTGCTGCTTATTTGTTTCTGGTAGTGAAGGTTTCTCCTCTGGGCTGTGTGTTTGTTGCATCTCTTAATGCAATTTAGCCTAGGAGGCCTAAGCTGTGGGGATCTTTGATGTCTTTGTTCTCAGCCAAGCCAGAAGGGGGAATTTCTTTGTCAGTATGAAACAAGCAGCAAGCAGCAAATTGATGTGTCGTCTCAGCTCCCTGCAGGCAGTCACTGAGACACCATCACCAAAGGGATCAAAACAGTCTTCCTTGCCTTGCTGAGGTCATGTTGGCTGGAAGAGTGTCATGGGTGACACAGCTGGATCCATGTGTCTGTGGCTCAGCTGACTGAGAGTTGAAGGCACAAAACAGTTGGGGTGAAGCTATCAAAACTTGTTGGCTTTAACCATGTTTTGTTTTTTTTTAAATCTAGGTCTGGGGAAAAGGCAGCTCTGTGGCACTGTTGCCTTACTGAAGCAAGAGCTCCTCTTTCAAACAAGATTTTGGACCAGGGAGGCATGTTTATTTCACTGCCCTCCAGCTGGCTAGCAGCTAGGCAACTAGCTTGGCTTCCTCCATCATCACTAGAAAGAGGCACCTCCGCATATGAATCCATTGCCGTTCTTGGTCTGCATTAGGATGGAAGAAAACACTGTGAAGGTGTCAGGGGCTGTTGTGGGTGTCTTATTACAGGCCACTGGATCAGGATGAGGAGATTGATGAGGCCTTCTACAGGCAGTGATTGCAGATTTGCAGTTACAGGTCCTGGTTCTCATGGGGGATTTTAACTATCCATATATTTGCTGGAATACCTCCTCAGCCAGTCAGCCACAGTCCAGGAGGTCTCTCCAGTTCATTGACAATAGCTTCTTGATGCAAATGGCAGATGAGCCAACTAGGAGAGGGATGTTGCTGCATTTTTTAATAACTAACAAGGAGGGCCTGGTTGAAAAGGTGAAGGTTGAGGGCAGACTTGGCTGTAGTGACCATGAGATGGTGGACTTCAGGCTCTTGTGTAGCAGGAACAGAATACCAAGCAGAATTGCAATCCTAGACTTCAGCA
>VWZY01009937.1:12939-32069 GCA_013399075.1 Chloroceryle aenea | reverse complement strand
GGCAGGTTAAAGTCACCCACAAGGACAAGGGCTGACAAATTTGAGACATCCGCCAGCTGCTGGTAGAATAATTGATCCCTTTCGTCATCCTGGTAGGGCGGTCTGTAACAGACACCTATGATTTTGTCAGCCTTGTTGGTCTTTCCCCTGATTCTGGTCCACAGGCACTTAACCTTATCGTTGCTGACCTCAAGTTCAACAGAGTCAAGAGACTCTCTAACATATAAAGCCACCCCTCCACCTCTCCCTCTCTCCTCTCTCCCTCTCTCCTCTCTTCACAACCACAGAAGCACCTCTCCTCTAGAAGCAGGTGTGATCTATTTGCTGAGACACAGAGCTGCTGCTAGACTTTTGCCTACATGGTATTGGGCACTGCACACAAAACTGCCATCTTCTTGAACTGTGAGGACAAGATCCTCTAGAGCTCCAGATAATGGGAAATACGCAGTTAGCACATGCCTTTAAATCTTCATCTGTCCAGGATTCTGACAAGATGGTGAAACCTTTCCTGTTCATCCCTGAAGATATATGTGTCCAATCATTCATGACCAAGATAGTACTCTGACCCTACAGCCCAATATCCTGGTAGCAGAGCAGTAGATGTCCCTTATGGCACTCCTCTTGCCCTCTTAGTCTTTCTTCTATTCTAATTGGGAAATGAAGCTGTTATTAGTAAAGACAGTGACAGTCAACACTGCCTGGATAAAACTAAGGCTCTGACTATCCTCCAAGCATTCAGGCAGAGGAAGAAAGCATGTTTTGTAGTGAACTGGCTGCACATAGGAGTACTTGAAGAGGTTTTTTTCTTCTTGTGTCTGTGGTCAGGCAGGACCAACAACTTATGCAAAGAAATGGTGGCATTTTGAAAGCTGTTTCCTTCCCACAGTAGAAAGGAAAGTGAAATAATGGTGTCTTCCATGTGAGATAATTAGTAATTATTCTAGGCATACCGTAATGTACCATGTCACCATAAATAGAATTA
Organism: Chloroceryle aenea; assembly: GCA_013399075.1. Taxonomy (NCBI): domain Eukaryota; kingdom Metazoa; phylum Chordata; class Aves; order Coraciiformes; family Cerylidae; genus Chloroceryle; species Chloroceryle aenea. The sequence continues at coordinate 31,087 of VWZY01009937.1, read as the reverse complement.
TTTTGTTATTATGTAAAAAAAAATAGTAGTCTGCAAACAGTTTGAAAGTTCGGGATGATATATTTCTCACGTAGTCAATTTGATCGATTTTGACATCATCAGAACTGAAATCTTAACTTTTAAACAATCATTTAATGCCTAACTGTAAACTTGACCACTATGAACCTGAGTTAATGTCCATAACAGAAGTTTTCTAGACTCAGCTTGTATGTCATGTTGTCTACATGGCTCCATTTTCTGGAGGAAAACAATATTTCATTTAAGAGGTCTGATACAAATCCCATTCATATTAATGGGTGGATTCTATCTGGCTCATCAAGTTCAGGCATGGAAGGTCCTGACATATCCTTAATGGGAGGAGAAATGATTAACAGAGCAATGTTATGGAATGAAAGAATATAACAAACAAGAATTATATTTCACTTTCACCTCTGGAACAAGTACAGATGTGTTAATGCTGGAGCAGTGATTCGCTGTTGTTCCAATGTACTCAGAAGCCATAGGTCTGTGGCTTGCCTTAGAAACATTCTTCACAGATAATTTTTCTTGTTAGCAGTTGTAGTACCAGAGAATTACAAATAGAATTAAAATAGTCAAATTTATGTAGCTGCAGTAGATAGATGGTGTTGCACTAGAGTACAAAGAATTACACAGTGCAAGAGCTTCCTTAATAAATTAGTTTTTAAAAAGTCAGTATTGTAGCATGTGCTTTATAGTAAATGGTATCTGACTGCTGCCTCCTTTGATCAAATATAACCGTGGGCCCAAATGATGTGTTTCTAGAAAATCAAATGTTCCAGTACTCGGAGAATTGGCTTCTCTCATAAAGACCTTGTACAAATCACCATTTAGTCCTGCATGAAGACCCCTGTCACAAAGACACCCACAAAGCAGCCAGCGGAAGCTACCCAAAATGCAGATTTATTTTAACCAGAATTACCTGACACTCCTGACAAGATTAACTGACAAGTTTGGATGTCAATTGGGTATATACTACTACACAACTAACTCCTAATCTTTAAGGACTACTCTTTCTAGAAACATGAACCAAAATGTGCACATGCTCACTCATAAAGGGAAGCCCTCCCACACAAGGGTGCCCGGAAAACTATCACACAGCAAATGTGGGGTGAGGCTCACTCAGTCCATGGAGGCTCACTCAGTGCACAGAAGTACCCTTGGATAATACCCTACGGTATATCCAAGGGTCAGCCCGATTGCTCTGAGATGAAAAAACAACACAGCTCTTTGGTAGAGACTCTATTTATACTCTAATTGAGCATGCTTTGTGGTCATTCTAAGTAGTTGGAGCAAGTCCATGACAAAGGCTAAGGGCCTGGACCCTGAGGCATCATTTAATTGCCATGAAGGTCTGTCTAATGGCTGTGAGGTGTCAGAATGATCTGTATCAGGTCTCTGGCAAGCCCAGATTTTTGTCAACTCTCTGTCAGGGAGGCTGCACCTGCCACAGCCCCTCGAAGAATGTGCAGGATAAATTGCAAGGTAGTCTGAATAGTTATACTAGGTCGCACTGAAGTTCCCTGTAGCCCAATATCTTCTTTCTGGTGGGTCCTAGATGAAATAACAGGAGAAGCATTTATGGTAGTTCCCCTAAACTGGTCACCAGTTTTAATAAACATTTTAGCTCCTATCCTTGATAGAAAGGAAAACTTCTACATGATGATTTGTCCTGTCTATGAAAGTATATGAGGTTGAAACTGCTTTCTATTGAAGCTCACTCATATCTTAATTAATATTCATATCAAAATCTATGCCAAAAAGATTCTGGATGTCATGGGACTCCCTTGTGCTGGCATGGCTTGAACAGGAAGGTAGACAAGGTCTTTGTCTAAAATACCCTTCTGTCTACAATGTACATTTTTGGAAGATCACTCATCTACAAAAAAATGCATGCCTGAGGAGACAGATGATTGAATACCTAGAACATGGCAGCTAGAGATATCTGTGAGTAAGGTTAAATGACAGACAGATGTTTGTTTCAGAAGAATTTCTGTGGAAATGGGAAACTGTGTTAAATTGCAGCGGGACTTGCACTGCTGAATCACAATGGATCAGTATTGTTTGCACAATTATAGATAGCTAATTTTCAGTAACTTTGAGGTTTTTTTATTTCCCTGGCAATTATAAAGCCTCTTGAGTGCTGAGATTAAGTACAGTGATCACATTATAATAATAAATTTTCCTTTAATTTCAGAACAGACTTACAACTGAGTGTAATCTGAGTATTTTAAAGCTTTTCCCTTGGAACATGCTGTCATTACCTTCACTGAAAGATCCCCCCATTGACTCAGCTTTTATCAAGTAAATCACAGACACTATCATTAATTTGTCATTTCACAGCTTTTGATCACAAATTCCTCCCTTCAGCATTGTCAGGAAGAATTCCTAGGTATTATGTAAGATTGTGCTTCACCAAGCTGCTAGTAAAATGGATTGAGTGTATCACCAGGTAAAAAGAATATATATATATATATATAGTATATATAGTACATACCTTCTAATTGCCCAAAGAGCAACAGAACAGATTTGAGAAGAGTTTATGCAGGTGTGTGATGAATAAAACTACAGATTTTACTTGTCTTTGAAAGTCCTCATTGCATATGATGAAGTCATCTGTGTTGAAAAGAAAGTGGTCTCTACCCTTTTCTGCAAACTCTGATGATATTCTTGTAGCTGAGTTCACAAATCTATCTCCATAGTCTTTCACTCAACAACCTTTCCCCTTTGGATTCCTTTCTCCATCCATTGGCTGAAACCTTGGTGCCGGTTGACCTTACAGAATCACGTGTCTAGAACTGCCATTCCCTTCATACCTTGAAAGTCAGTCAGAATCCTGATTGTTCCCTTCATCAAATTTAACTTGATTGACCCTACATACTACTGAAGCCAGAGAACATATTATATGGTACAGCACCATTCACACCTGATTATCAGTTTGCATCTGTGGATGAAGAAAAAATGTAAGCCTCGGTCTCTGCACTATAAAATGGGAAGAATTCTTAGATTAGTGTATGTTGTGACATGAATGTAAATGTTCACTATTTTTACAGGTGTCAGGAATATGCGCAGGAATGCTTTCCTGTTATGTGACCAAAACACTTTGTGTACAGGTGCAGCATAAACTTATTATATCACATAGTTCCAGATGATTCTATTTCACAAATAAACATTTAATAGAGAGCACTAGAAAATGAATTGTTAAATTATGATATGAAGTTCAACCTTGTAGCTCTGACTTCTGGATACAGTGAAGCACAAATTGTAATGTCATTTCATTTCTCACTATCAGACTGACAGGAAACAGAAACCTCTAGATGTCATCTAATACACTNGCCTTCTCTTCATCTGTTGTCACTAGCTTCCTGTTCTTGTTTTTCATTGATGTACCTGTAGAAGCCCTTCTTGTTATTTTTTGGATCCCTTGCAAAGTTCAGTTCATACCCTGCCTTGACCTTCCTGACCTCATGCCTACACAATCGGGCAGCAAACGGAGTATCACCACTACTACTGATTAGAAGTTAGTTGCTCTTTTTCGGGAAACTGAAAACCACCCTATTCAGAGAAAGCAGCATACAGCTGTTATTTTCTGTCTTCTCTGACTTTTCCCAGGTATCATTGGAACAAATATAGGACTGTTGTTTCCCCCTAGTCCATCTACTCGCACCTAGAATGGGAAAACTTTTCAGATTAACTTCCTAGTTAAATATACAACACCAAGTGGGAGGTGTAAAGGAGGATTTTATTAAATGCAGACAGAGGACGCAGCTGCAGGAGCAGTAAATTAACCCCAAGAACAGGGATCCTGTTTTCATACAAATGTTTCTATTAATAAGAAATGAAGAAGAAAACCACATAAAAATAATAATTTATATAAAAGGTCTTTCAATGAATTGTTATTATTCCTTGATATGTCAGCAGCTTTTTAGTACTAGATGCCTCCATGTACAGGTATTGGAATATTACCAATAGCTACACATACCTTTAATACCCATAACACAGGAACTTATTTTCTGATTTCATCAGTGTGCTTTAGTATAATTTACTGAGACAGAAACAGAAATATGTTTGATTGCAAACAATGCTTTGAAGACTCAATAATTGACTGTTAAGTCTAGGATTAACCAAAACAAGATCATAAACCAGCATGATACAATACACTAAGTGATTGCACAGATGTTTGAGGAGGTAACTTTTAGACAAGTTTGACATTCCTCTGGGCCACTTCTGCCATCTTTAGTCATGCTAAGTAGCATCTTATTCCACTAACAGCCCTGATCTGATGATCACCGGGACTCTGTAAAATAAGGCATAAGTCAGTGTGAGCCAACATGGCAGAAATGGGTCTGTTATGTTTATGTGTTCCACTGTGCTTGTTTTCTTGTAGTTACTTGGTGAAATTATTTGTTGGTACTGACGTTTTGATAGAAAATTACATATTATACCTGAGTTTTTCAAGACCACTATTTTTCAAGGATCTGCTTATTTCACTGGATTTCTCTTTATCAGGAGCAAAAAGATTTCAGTCTGACTAGATGTCTGTATGATCTTCCTTAGTCTGCTGTTTAAAGGCTGAGTAATTATAAATTCCTTGGAAAGAGAGTATCATTCTCACTTGATAGTGAAGGAGCTAAGGCACACACTAGATGGAAGATTTGAACAATAAAAGAAGTTGAGATAAGGGGCAAGGGTACTGTCCTAGCCTACAAGAGTAGACAGTTTTCTTTTGAATTATATGTAGTTAGTTTTTATGGGTTTTCCTCATGTTGAGGATGAAATGGATTGAAATTCCCAGTACTTTGAACTTTTTTTTCAGTCTGCAGGCACAGTTCTCTTTTTATTAATCTACACCAACTGACAGACTTAAAAACCATGAACTGTTATTCTGAGTTCATTGCCTTCCTAGTAGTACAGCTTTGCTGTAAAATTAATTAATTAGTAAATGACCTTGATTTCTCTCTCGTTTATTCTGAAAACTAATGACGACAATATACTGCCCTCTCCATTGAGCTTTGCACTGCAAGCCATATTATCAGGAAGATCTTCTTAATAAATGTGTTACTGATGATTGTTCAATCAAATACTGCTTTTGAAGAGGCAGGAACGATTCTTAAGTGTGGTAGGAGATGAGGAAGTGAGAAAATACATGTCACACTTGAGGAAAGTGCTGGTTTAGTGGGACACAAACAACAGACCCTTTCCTTGTGCTGCTACAAGGTACACACAGATCCTAGCTCATCACATTGGCCTCTCAGTGCCTTCGCCTGCCTGCTGTATCAATTTATTAATTTCTGTTATTATTATGCATTTCTTAGTCATGTTGCATCAGACTGAGGACCATCTGCATCAGTGAAAAACACCTTCTCATGTTGTCATGGGCAGTAGTGAGCAGCCAACACTGATCACAATACCAAATAACCACATGCAGCAGCAGTGATTGCCTTTCAGTTTCTGACTATCAGCAGATGAGGGACTGCCTGTTCTGGAAATTACATTCAGCAATGGAATAGAGTTCATCTGTCCGTGCTCCTTCACTGCACAAACTTGTTTCTCTTTTTAGAATACTTTTTCTTAGCTGTTATTTATTTAGAAGATCACTTACAATGGACACAATGCAATAAAAATTCTGTGTATATGTACATGAAAATATGGAAAAAATGGATTAAAAAATAAATAAATTGGATTTCTTAGACAATATGACACCAAATCACAGAGTCATAGAATAGCAGGGATTGAAGGGACTTCTGGAGACCATGTAGACCTGCACCAGAGCATGTTGCCCAGGACCACATCCAGGCAGCTTTTTAATATGTCCAGAATAGGAGACTCCCCAGCTTCTCTGGGCAGACTGTTCCAGTGATTAAAAAAAGTTTTTCCTCATACTTAGATGGACCTTCATTGTTCTAGTTTATGCCTGTTGCTTCTTGTCATGTCACTGGGTACCACCGAAGAGAGACTGTCCCCATCCTCTTGCCACCCACGCCTTAGGTAATTATAAACATTCTTAAGATCCTCTCTTAGTCTTCTCCAGGATAAACAGCTCCAGCTTTCTCAGCCTTTCCTTGTAAGGGAGAAGTTCCAGGCCCTACTCATCTTTGTAGCCTTCCATTGGATTCTCTCCAGTAGTTCCCTGTCTCTCTTGAGCTGGGGAGAGCAGAACTGGACACATTACTAGCACCTCTGTGATAACCTGTTTAAGAAAGAGTAAAAACTGCTGCACATCAGCAGCTGGGAAAGAAGGCTCAAAATATGTGAGAAAAAAAGAACTCTGCAGACACCAAAGACAGTGAACAAGGAGGGGAATAGGTGCTCCAGGCACCATGACAGAGATTCCCCTGCAGCCTCTGGTGAAGGCCATGGATAATGAGGTTGTCCCCCTGCAGCCCATGGAGGACCCCATACTGGAACAGGTGAATGTGCCCTGAACCTGGCTGTGACCCTCTGGAGACCTCGTGCTGAAGCAGGTTCCTGGCAGGAATTGCAGCCCATGGAGATGAGCCAATACTGTCATGGGCTTGCTGGCAGAACCCCTGACTCCATGGGGGATCCACGCTGGAGCAGTCAGTTCCTGAAGGACTGCACCCTGTGGAAAGCACCAATGATGGTGCTAATTCTTCAGGAATTAGAGCCTGTGGGAAGGACTCTTTTTGGAGAATTTTGTGAAGGACTATATACCGTGGGTGGGACCCCATGCTGGAGCAGGGCAAGAGCCTGAGAAGGAAGAAGTGGTAGAGATAAAGTGTGATGAACTGACCCCCATTCCCCATTCTCTTGCACTACTCAGGGACAGGAATTAGAGAAGTCTAGAGTGAATATGATCCTGGATCAAAGGGAGGAGTGGGCAGAAGGTAGTTTGAAATCTGTTTTCATTCTCATTATCCTACTGTGTTTGAATGGCAATAAGATAAATTAATTTCCCCAAGTCAAGTCTGTTTTGTCCGTGACAATAATTGGTACATGATCTCTCTATCCTTATCTCAATACATGAGCCTTTTGAGGTATTTTCTCCCGCTGTCCAGTTGAGGAATGTGAGTGATAGAGACATTAGTGGCACCTGGTGGCCTGCCAACGTCAATCCACTGCTGCACTTAATACTTAACAGGGGACTTAAGAAAGACTCTTTACCGGGGCCAGCAGTGTCAAGACAAGGGGCAATGGTTTTAAACTGAAAGTGGGTAAGTTTAGACTGGATCTATGTTTTTATGATGAGGGGGGTGAAATACTGGAATGGGTTGCCCAGAAAAGTCATGGGTGTCCTAACACCAAAAGTGTTCAAAGTCAGGTTAGATGGAGCTTTGAGCAACCTGGTCTAATGAATGATGTCCCAGCTTCCAGCAAAGGGGGATAGACTAGATCGTTTTTAAAAGTCCCTTCCCACCCAAACCATTCTATGATTCTTTCATTTGGAGGCATGGATATGATGGCCACGGGAGCCATAGAAGAAATAGAGATAAATAGATCATATTAAGAGAATAATCCTGTAAAGTACACCTTTTTACCTGCCCTCTTCTGTTAAGACAGAGAAGAAACAGCTCATCTGTGTAAGCACGGGCATCTGTCCCATCTGTCTACATGTTCCAGGGGATCCCACATGGCCTCCAGCAGCCCCTTTAGAATCTATAGGTCTCCTCAAAATCCATCTGCAGCCTTGTGAAGACATCTCGATACCTTAAGTTGATCAAAATGGTGCTACCAACCTATGTTTACTCACTCCTGAAGTAGTCTGACTGGTGTACAGACTTAAGCTACTTTTCCTTCCTCATATATCCATCTCTCCTCCAAAAGTCATCCAAGTTGGAACTGCTTCTTTGACCCTTTATGTAAAACATCATCCTGTCAGGAGAGAGGACCAACACAGTGTGATTTCACAGCATGTGAGTGGGGCTGCAGCTGGTGAGTGAACACCTTGCCAAAGAGGACAGTTTGCAAGTCATTTACAAGCCAGTGCTTATCAGACAGATCAGACTAATGCACAAACCCATGCAAAGCCTGATTCGCTCCTAAATAGTCTATGCTGAGAATAGATGCTAAGACTGATGAATTAGAAAGAGAATGTATTCCATGCTAAGCTTGTTAATGTGGCTAATTCACTGTCAATGTTTTCACTGGTGCTATCCTAACGTATCGCAGAGATTTTCTCTGCGCTAATACATGCCCACTGGAGAGATGTCATGTAGATAATTCAAATTAGATGCTTTTATTATAGAAGATCTTGAGCACAGTTTAGTACAAGTGCCCTGCCAGCCATTTGAACAACCGGTGCAGGACAGATCTAGCGATTTCAAATGGACAGCCCTACAAAGGCATAATTAATCTTCTGGGCTATTAAGCATGTCACCATGGCCCACACTCTTTCTGATGTGTAGAGAAATGAGACCTGCAAAAGCTTTTTAAGCATCATTAAGGCCAATTACATTCTAAGTAGGACAGACTGTTTAAAAGACTCTTTTATTCAAGCTTTTTATCCTGTAGTCATCCACACAATAATGTGTTATGTCCCAGTTCTCTGGGTCCCAAACAGGATGGGTTTGTACACGTGTAAAGAAGTTAAGGCTTTTTTTGCAAAATACATGGTCATATAGGTATTGTTAATACAAAAAAATTGTCATTTACATTAGTAAGCAAGATGAATAATTTTAAAAATACAAATTTAGACTCCAAAGAAGCAATAACTTAGCATGTAAGTTTTATGAGGGACATTTTCATTCTCTATTTAAAAGTGGAGATGATTAAAATGAGCAAGTTTTAGTAACAAAGTGCAAGAGATGGCCTACAGCCATTTTATTGTAAGCAAATTTGAATGAGGTGACCTAGCACAGCTCTTAAACGGAAGTAAACTTCAATTAGCGATCCCTGTCATTAGCCAACACAGATGTAGGTTGAGCTATTAGCTGTGGTGGAATGAAATTTGAATTACTTCCATAACCACAGGTAACAACAGTACTGCAGGCATATCCTTACATATATAAGATGGCTTCTGCACTGTACAGAGTAAGACAGAAGTGGCAAACCTTCCTTGATGGGAATTCGAGCCAGGCTGATCTGCTTTTGCAAAGTTCAGCTAGCTACGGCCTTGAGCTTCAGAAAGAATCCAGGATGGGATGAATAAGGATGAGAAGAAGAGTAAGCAAAGACGTAAGGGCATGAGGACACCAGTTTTTCTTTAACAGTGGTACCGAAACATGTATGGGACACTTCTGACTGGAACATTTGATGATGGAATTTTTACCAGTACTTCAGTCTCTTACTCACTTTAATTCACTTGTGCTTGACAAGCAGAGGGACAGCTGCCAGTACCAGTGATGTGACCTGGAAGGGGAACCTTTCCTGTTCTCTCTGCCTGTGAGAACAGAGCTGATACTGGTCTGAACACAGTGGCAGTGAGCTGAGAACCTACTAGAGTTGCATGCCAGCTCTGCCTCTGTCACACCACATGTGTTCTGATGGAGCCAGAGCAGGCCAACAATCTGATGTTTGCTTCCAATTTTTTGTCTAATGCCACATATTAACTTGAGGAGAATTTGATCTCAATGTTCTTAGGGTATTGATAGCATTATTTCCCTGAAGATGACACCTCTGGCCAGGAACTCTTACGTTTTCATACCCAGCTGCCAAAGTAATTAAAATTAAAAGACCTGCAAGTAGAAAATAAGCAAGAAATTAGGAGGAATTACTTTGCTAGTCTGGACTTCAAACAGAAGTTCTAATTGTCCCCTATGCAATCCCTGTAACAGCTCTCACTGGTTTTCAGATCTGGATTTGTCTTTGCATTTGGATTTTGTTTTCAAAATCCTGGTGAAGTTCAGTTGGTATGGCTTCCAACTCGCTAAAAGTTCACAAAGGTATGGATATATTCATGCATTACATGCATGAATACTATAAGTTTGTATATGGCTAGCAAACTGATTGGCTAATCCTAAATCTTGAGGCAGATCTGTCAGTAAAAAGAGAAGAATTCCATTCCAGCAGGACTGGCAGGAGCATATTTGGATTCCACTGGGAAAAACCAGCGTGACGGGGGCCTGAGGAAGGTTCTGCACTCCCCATGTTTCCAAAACGACAAAACCAAACCTGGCTAGTTTAAATGTGGAGCTGAGCTCCTCCGGGACAGGGCAAGAAGAGACACTCCCTAGTAGTGCAGCTCTGCCAAAGCTGGAGTCCTTTGTTGCTTTCTGTTTGTCTTCTTTTGTTTTGGGGAAAATAAGCATAAAGAGTTTAACTCAATGTGCAGCAGACTAAAATTTCCAGTAATTGAAGGCATACTTGAACACACAAGGCTATCTGCATAAGAGAGTGAGACAGCCTCTTGAGATAGATTTAATTATTGTCACCATCCCCAAGATACAAGATGCTTTAACAAGAGAGGGGAGAAAAATTGCTGTCTGATATTCTCCCAGATGGAAGAAAATAGTCTATACAATTTTTATGGCTTTTCAGAAGCCTATCCAGATGACAGATTATAGGAAGGTCTTTCAAGAATGCTATAAGGTTTTGTGCGTAACAATGGATTTTCGTTTATTTTTGGCTTCATATTATCAGTCACATGAACTGCATACCATCCAGGTTTAAAAGTATTGGTTTTGTTGCTGCCTTTAGATGCTTTGCTCATTTGAGGTAAACTGTCTGCAGTCCTATATTTAGAAAAATATGTTCCTTTGCAAGTGATAATGAAGACCACAAGATCACACTGACTTTAACTGTGTTTGTGTACATGTTGAAAGCTGAGCTATAACTCCATTTGTCAGAGACAGTTTTCTTGAAGGATGTCTGCACAGTGAGGTGCAGATGACTGCTACCTCAGTCACAGAATCACAGAATCCTAGGGGTTGGAAGGGACCTCGAAAGATCATCTAGTCCAACCAGTCCATGCTCTGAATTGTCAGGTTATGAACTTGTTTCAGATACAAAGAAGTTCTGTTAGCACAGTGTAGTACAAGTCCCATAAGTTGTTTCTGATGGATTTACCATTTTGGGTAAAGCCATGTTTTAATATCACCATGTGGAGGTATTCCAGCTGCTGTGTCCTGCCAGTGTACAGGGTGTGGGCAGAACAAGAGAAAAAAACCCAATTGCATATGCCTGCATGGGTGTGTATCTCTGTGCAGCACAGATGAGATGGAATGTGGAGGTGGAACTCCTGAAGGTACTAGTCAGATACAAACGACAGTTGGCAAAGTAAAAAAGAGAAAGGATGTTTAAAATTGTTCAGGAGAGATTTCTCTGAAGATGGCCTTCACTTAAATGAAAAATTACAGGAAAACCAACTTTCATTTAAAGGAAAGAAGAACACTGTCTATATATTGGATGGAGCAAGGCACAGAAACAAATGAAGAAAGAATAAGTGCTATTTCTAACAACAGATATAGTTTGTGGTGTGGATTTTTAATTGGTGCTTCTGATTTCTCCAGTACAGTCATAGCAATGTAGCCAAAGTAGGGTTCTTTATACACTATACCAGTGTAGAAATTAAAATTAATTGTTTTTTTGGCTTCTTTTCTTAACTAAATTGAGTTTGTATTAAACTGCATGCTCTACTTCTGTGCTGCTGTGTGTATGCAGCTGGTGTTCATGCTAGCCAGTCTGAAGGCATCTGAGATACTTGCATTACAACTGAGTTATTTATCAGCATATGAGGTTGTAATTACTGAAATTCAGGACACCGTCTGAAATCCTTGCTGCACTGACAATGGTGTCTTAGCTTTGAGTCCTTTAATTCACTGGTATTGCCAAACCTACCTGAAGAGACTTGATCAGCAGGCTAAGCACCAGGAGATGCCCCATCACGAGGTAACCAAGGTGGTAACTTTGAGGAGATCTTCGGACAAGAAGCATTAGAAGAAGAAACCTCAGTTTGTAATGTGACTCAAATGTATGCACCATTTCAGAAGGGCTAGTAACAGCCAGCTGGGTGGTCACTGTTGTGATTGTGTGAGTGAGGAACAGCTTCATCAGTGGCCTAGTAATTTCAGTATCTTATATTTATATATGCTTGCCACATTTTGGAGTCAGGTGGCTCTGCAACTGGAGAAAATATATCTCCAGCTGTTCTTTGTGTAATTTTTCTCTAAAAGGACCTGCAGGCATTTTGAACATAGCATTTGTTTCTACCATCAAGACCTGCCTGAGAAGCTCTACTGAAAATAATACATTCCTATCTTGCAATGGGGTTGTGAAACTCAGTGTTTATAAAATGTTTGGAGTGCTGGGGCTGGTGTGAGCCTGAAATATTACTAGTATTCTCTCTACAGAGGGCTTTGAGCTTTGACAGTTCTTGATATCTGGTCTGGCACTTCCAGTTTAGCTTCTCTTCTCTTTCTTCCTCTTCTTATCACAGCACCCTATTTGGAATGCTGTTAGCACCCAGATCCTGAATTGACTGATAATTCACAGGCATTTCAAAGTAATGTCTTTGTTCCATGCCCAGAATCATTGTGGATAACGTTGGGTACCTTCTGTAACAAAGCAGCAGCATCTCACAGTAATGTCAGTTCAGTCTTTTGTTTGAATAAACCAGACCCCAGATCATCCTGGCAATAACTGGCATCTGGAATTTATCTTCTGTGAGTAACCTTAAGAATGGGGAGAAAATAGCAGGAATATACGGAAAGATAAGTAGAAGGGGAAACAGTATGAGCAAGTGAATCAAACGACTCAGTTCTTTCTTCCCCTGCAGAACAGCCCTAAATATATGATTTCAAAAGAAATTTCATCTATGAAAAGAACCCTTTGCCCATTAGGGATATCTTCCTAGTAATATTCCCTGCCTGGGCACACACATCACAGGTGGCTCTGGGTTACCTGCACGTTCGCTGAAGTTTTCACCTTTATCTTGACTAGCATCCTTGATAGTGGATGTTAAACTCCATAAAGCCCTCTGAAAAGTAATAAATACTGGTAGAGTTAAGGTACCTTTGTCACACAAGCACATGCATAGTTTTAAGCATGTCAATGAAACCATGGATCTTAGTGGGATCAAAAATAGAAGAAAACGTTTTCTAGCTGACAAGTAGGTTACAAAGAAGAAGCTAACTTTAGAATTAGTTGTGGAAAGCAAGTAATTCTGGGGTTTGAGCATGACAAATTTTAATTAGCATTTGTGAGGAATTAGAGGAGATTTGTAGAATTATGTAGTTCACACACTGTTCACACTTTAAATAGCAACTTCTTCTGTGTGTAATTATAAATAAGCTTTTGCCTCTCATTAGTTTTCTATTTGATTACTAAAGCCATTGTTCAACTGTAGAGAAGAAAGAAACCATCAGACATTTTTTACATTCTGCAAATAATAGAAGAAATTATAAGGAAAATGTATATTAATGAATAAGAGGGCATTGATCCATGTGCAAAACCTGTTCCTGAATGAGATAAAATTGTGCTGATTATTTTAATGCATAAACAGGAATAAATAAGTCAACTGAGCGGGCCAGTAACTTCTTACTGATGCTTTTGTAAATATTTGTTTCTGTGTGTCTTGTCTGGATATTATTTTTCACCCATATTCCTTGCAAGAATGCCTTATTTGGAAATCTTTTCTTTAGGCTTGGTAATTGGAAATTACATGAAATTACTAAATATATGATTATTAAACTTTTTCTGTAAAAGTAAACACACTTTAAACACAAAGAAGATGGTTTTGTTTAGTCTTTTCTTGCAAACATTGAAGTTAAGCCTTTAAAACTGCATGCCTGAACCCAGCCACAACTGGTTATTCTCTCCATAAAGCTATATACTGACATATTATCTGATATAGTCTGGACAAATTGAGCAAATACGAAAATTCCTCTCCATTCCATTGTAGCGTACCATCTGAAACTGATGGAACCAACGTATTCCTTTGCAAATCACACCTTTGAAAGGGAGAGGTATACTTTCTGTATGCTTTGTACAGTCAGTGTATTTTATTAGGGCCCTAATGGTTTCTTTATAACCACAATAGCTGCTTAACCCACATGTGGGTACTTCTCTTTAGATAATGCAGACATATCGTGATCGTTTAGAACAGAGTTTGCTCCCTCCTTAGTTCTATACAGCTCTGTACATTTGATTCTCTTAATCCCTATGATACCAGATTATTTTGCAAAGCATCCATCATCTCAGAAAGTAATTTTGCACTTATCTCCCCGGCATTAAATAGGAAAGCTTAGAAATGTTATGCATTTTATCTGGAGCATAAAAGGCTTTTCTTTGTCTTTTAGAACCACCTTTTTCATTCTTTTGTTGTGAATTTAGCTGTGAAGAGTGAATTAGAAGACAGGATACCACAGGCTATTGGTGAGAAAGATCTCCCATGAGATTTTATATGGTGCATTCTCCCATAAGAGAACTGACAAAACTATTACATTTTTAATGAGCTTCTGGGCAAAGAATTAGGTTTGCAACAGAAGGTAAAAAAACCCACAACAAATAAAACCTTTATTTAGATGCAAACCCTTCTCTTCTTCTTCCTTAAAAAAAAAAAAGTAATTAAAAAGCTTCACAAAAACAAACAAATATTCTAGGTGGGATTTGAGGACAGAACCATTTTCCAAATCTCTCTATTTACCATGCTACTGGTGTGAAAGAAAAATATTTTAAATTAGTTTTAGATATCGATAGTTAACTACAGTTAACAGACCACTTTGTTTGTTCATCTAGTTGCACCACATCACATCTTGTCAAACTCACAGAACCCAAAATTCACTTAGATTTAAAAATGTTTGACTTTTATCTATGCATTGATCAAATGATTGTTTTGCTACAGAATTTAAGAAACTTCCAGGTAAGAGGGAGTTTAAATATGAGTTTAAAACTCTAGCCCACTGTAAAAGTCAATTCCACAGCTTAATGTTTTTCTAAGTGGGTGTCTCCTTTACATCCACCTGGGCAAAGAATGTATCATGGTCTGTGTGCTTCCAGTTGGAGTATATAGCCCTTGGAATTCTGATTTGCTTTTCCTTCTCATGACAGGAGAAGCTCTGGCAGGAAATTACTGAATTCTCTGATGTTGCTGAAAATCCCATGGAAAACAGAACTCAGTCATTTTACGTTGGTTCATTTGTGGGGATGGCTGTGAGCTTCACCAGGGAGCTCTAAGATGAAACCACTCATCTTCAATGTTGTAACTACAGCAGGACAATAAATACTCAACCGGGTAACCAACCAGTCAACCAAACACTCACCCCCAACATTATTATCATCTAGATTAGAGCATAACAAAGGAATGGTTCAATTAAGCAATCCTCCTTCAAAGCCGGCTGAAAATCACAGGCTACAGGTAGAAATGACTGGTCTCAATCACCACAATATTTTACAGATAGTTAAATTCAGTTAAAATGCCACCTAAACTCCAAGAAGATGTGGGGATTAAAGCCCAATATATGAGAGACATAGGGAGAGAGGGAAGGAGGGAGGGAGGAGGAAGTGGTTTTGACAGGACAGGTGAAGAAATAGTTTTTTCCATTTGAAGTTTCAGCTTTTGTTTTGAATTTCAGCCTAATCTAAACAATTTTAACCACAATTTCTAATTCATCAAGCATTCAGTGCTCATCATCTCTCTACAGTCTTTCATTCTGAACACAGAAGAACATCTTTAGGAATGATTCAGCAGGTGATCTTAGTCAACTCTTGTGAGTAATCTCCTTTTCCCTCTTAATGAGAGAATCACTCTTAGCAGAACCAGCTGCCTGTATGGATGTGAGATGACCACCATTCTGGCATTTCCAAAGAGCGTTTGGATTATATATTTTCTTCTCCTTCCTACATACCTTGTAATTCTTTTTGTTCTTGATATTATTATCTATTTTCATTTCCCTTGCTATTCATTTTTATTTTAGATTGTATTGGATTTGTCCATCTGTTCTCCACCACACTCCAAAGAAGGACAATTGAGCATTTTTCTCTCAGTCACTGAACCTAAAGTATTCTGTTTTGTATATACTATTATATACTATTATCTTTCCCACTGTATGATAACAAAATGTGATGTGACTGATATGAGGAAATAAAGCTTTTGAAATAGTGCTCTCTCTGTTAGACTTAATTAGAGTTTGAAGATGTCATAAGAACAATTTGTAGATGGGATGTTATCAGCAGATGAAATACTTTTCTTAAAGTTGAGAAAGAAGCAGTGAATAGAAGGTAGGTCACCTCACAATTACTGCATCCTTACAATGAAAAAGGCCAGTTGTTCCCTTGCACCAGTGAGCCCAAAGGAAGCCTGATGTGGCAGGGAACCAGCTGTTTTATACATATAGAGAATGTGCAATCATTGGTTTCATTTTGGCCTTTTGATAAAAACAGGCAAAGAAAAAATGCAGTCTTACAGAATTGTTCAAAAGAAATAGTACATCGCAGCCACGTTGTCTCAGCTGAAGGGAGGAAGTACTGTTCCATCAGTTCACCCAGCTGAGTTTGCTTTGATGTGCTTTTCACAGACATATTTAATTATTTTTCAGATGTCTTTTATCTCTATGACTCATGATTTTCACAATGATTCAGGCTACCCTTCTTTTCTTTACTCACAGGACAGCCCACTTCTGACAGTTAGTAAGGTGTTAGTAAAGAATCTACCCTTAAGAGGCTTTTGACAGATTAAGGTGGTTACTACCAGACACTTTTTGAGAACTACTTTTTCAGTTCAAACCTACCCACTCAAATACTCTGGACATTTAATTTTTGATCCTGGTCCTTTGCTGCTGCCACACCATCCTTCACACGGTCTCTCCACTTGGCCCTTTTCTTCTTCTCTTTTATGTCTCCTGCTGCTGACCTGTTCTCCAGTTCCTTATCCATTCTTCAGTCTTCCTCACCCTGTCATACCTGCCTTATTTCACACCTTCTAACTGCAACACTTTCATTGCTGTCACCCCTGCATCTTTTGAGACAGTTGTAGGAATGATTGCTCACCACTTTTGATTGCTCTGTGTGCTATTCCTGTTGGTTGCTAGTGGACTGACCCAGTGTTACATTTGTGTCATCTCCTGGCTGTCTTACAGCTGCCAGGGAATGGCTGCACAAACAAGGAGGTCACAAACACGTCAGCATGGGGTGAACAAGCCAGACCGAAGGCCTGTGTTCGGGCCCTGTGTACGTGTGCACGAGAGGCCTGAGCCTGGGCCCCTGAGTAAGTGCGTGGGGGCACGAGCAGGCATCCTTAGCTGTCCTTGAAGGCAGAAAGAAAAGGATCCTGGCGGCTTGCCTAACTTCAAAGGCAGAAGATAAGATGCTGAATACAGGACACTGTGAGTGTGGGAAAAACCTTAAGGATGAGCCTGCCGCATGCCTACCGATCAGGATGCTGTTAGGTGCATGGACTGTGGGACTGACCAATGACTTTTAGGCAAAGCATATATAAGTATGGCTAGAGAAACAATAACCTTGAACATGATTGCAACTCATATTGGGTCAGGATCATTGTTCCCAGGCCTTTTTCCGGACAAATGGTGACCCCGATGTGGTACCATAGTTCTGAAGACCTGAGGAGCAGGATTGCAGGAATTGTTGCAGGCCAGGATTGCAGGAATCAAAGCAGCCTGCCTGGATGCATCATAAAGAGGCAGAGAAGTGGAAAGAAGGAAAGGCGCCATCAGATGAGCGAAAACAAGGGCTTGCAGAGACGGAGTTGCGACCTGTAGGCAGCAAGGGTGAGTATGGAGCTGCAAACTACTGACTCCTTACTCCTTAGTATCCTCTTTAAGAGAGGGATTAAAAGAAGCCAGGAGGAAGTCCTGGGACTGTGTGAATGGGCTAAGAAGCACTGGTACATAGCAGATCCGTCTTTAGCATTTAATCCTGCTGAGTGGAAGGAAATAGGAAATACATTATGGG
Organism: Chloroceryle aenea; assembly: GCA_013399075.1. Taxonomy (NCBI): domain Eukaryota; kingdom Metazoa; phylum Chordata; class Aves; order Coraciiformes; family Cerylidae; genus Chloroceryle; species Chloroceryle aenea. The sequence continues at coordinate 13,264 of VWZY01009937.1, read as the reverse complement.
ACAATACTATAGATGGTGCTAAAGAAGCAAGGCAGCTGGGACTGGTGTGGCGGGACGTAATTAATACCTTGCAAAAAATGAAAACAGAACAGAAAGTGGCCATGGCTGCAGTTGAAGCCATTGGATCCACTAAGCCACCAAATTTAAAAACGCCAAGCAAACTACAAAAGTTTTTTGGCTTCTCGGTGGGGGCGGCACCTAAACGAGGAGCAGTTACCCGGCAATTTGCAAGGGCAGAGGATTTGCGGAGTGGGGTGGAAGAGCAGGAGGAGCCACTGGCGGGTCTGGAGGAGCCAGTGATGCATCCGCCCCCAAAAATCCACTC
>VWZY01009937.1:623-11312 GCA_013399075.1 Chloroceryle aenea | reverse complement strand
TTTTTTTTTTTTTTTTTGATGGCCAAGTGGAGATATTTAAATCTGAGGGCTTTCAGGGAGACAAATAAAGTTTGATGCCAAAACTGTAAAGATACTTTATTCTTCTGAAAGCATAAGGGCTAATTATCTCCTAGTCAGGATATATACATAACATAAACTTCAAGCACAGCATTCCCATCTTATGTTTATCAAATACTCTTTATGATGCTTTTGAAATATGTCTAGATAAATTAAGAAAATGAAGCCAGTGGTGCTTGTTATGATAGTTGGTGGCCAGTTAACCCAGAGTTAAATTGTGTCACACCTAGGGTTTTAAAATGGGTACAATAATGATTTAATACAAAGCCACGTTCTCTTAGGGATAAAATGTATGAGTGCATTTTAGCATTTAAGACATTGTATGTAGTTTATTTTTAACTCATCAAAAAAGCCTGGGAGTGCACCTCTCTTGGATAGTGTATCTCCTGTTGTGTCTCACAGATAACTGCACTTCAGGTACAGCAACTGTCTGTAAAGCCTGTTGAGGAGGCATATATCAGTGCTGGAGGAGCAGTATTTCAGGACTGAAAGAAGACGTGTTAGCTGTTCCACTCTTGAAATTTACATGAAAAGAAATTATTTCTTTTTCTTGGACCAAGGAGCAAGTCAGCAGGCACTTTAAGCCAGCCTTGTAATAAATTGCAAGTCAAAGGCAAACGAGAGGAAATAAGAGTTTTATTAATATACTCTGTGTGCTCTTTGCAGAGATGGGCAACACAATCAAATGCCAAAGAAAAAGGTGTCTGTACAGACATACACCCTAACAGTATTGCATAAGTGCTGATTTGACTGCCTCTTCAGGAAAAATGAAGGTCCTGACAAACTGTTTCTGGCTATATATACACTAAAACAATATACTCATTATTCTATGTACTAAAATACTATACACACTGTATTTAATACAGTGTGTTCTTTAAGGAAACCAATGTCTTCAATGTCTTAAAATGTTATAATGACTTACATGAAATGACTCGTATCTCTGCAGTGGGGCTTAACAAAGGTTCTGAACTTGTCCCTTATTCAAGTGTTTCAGATTCTGTTCTCAAAACAAAGAAGTTTGTATAAATGGATGGTGTGATTTTTATTTATTTTTTTCAGTTCCTGAGGTTCCAGAATCTGAAGTCACAGAACGGAGAAATGAGTATGCAAATGCCAATCTTATTTTTGGAAAGAAAACATATGCTTCTAAATTATCCAAAGATATTTTGGAGATTTAATCCATGGACACATCAGACGAGTGGGATGACAAGTGAATATTTTCTTTCTCCATGTTTCTCCATGATTAGTGTGTTCTGTACAGTGTGTTATATGACAACATCAGTCTGAAGTATTATTCTCGTGTTAATTATTGTCTGGTCATTTGTTTCCCATTAAGCATGTGCAATGTATAACTACAAACAGATGAACAAAATATTCAAAGTGTGCTAAGTAGTTTTGAACCATTCGTGTTCATAAAAGAAGCAGGTGAAATAATAAATTAGCTTTACCTCTCCCCTAGGAAAATACCATCATGTATATGCATAAAATATCTAGGGGGGGGAAGAAAAATCGAGGGATGTAATTATAGTAAAGTTATAACAAGCTGAAATATCTTGTCACTTCAAACAGACTGTCTGAGGGTTGCATTGGGAACCATTAATATTTAAAGATATTCTAGCAGCTCAATGTGAAACATCATTGTCTACTTAACACATAAATATTTTAAGATGTCAATATTTTGCACACATAGAGAAACACCTTAACCCACTGGTGGGAAATCAATATCAAATAAACCTAAGATGAAAAGATCTAACATGAAACTAAAGAAAATTAAATAGGCAAATAATCTTCTGAGCAGTGAGGTACAACCATTTTGTTTCTTTGATTATCTATTTATTTATTTTAAGGAGTAATGATTGACTTTGCTGGAGCAGACAGTTTATGGCAATGCAGCACACAAAGCATCAATTAGGAAGACAAAGTGGTCTGTAAGTTTTGAAATTCAAGTTTCTTTGTGTCCTGTGTTGCTCTTCCTCAAGCTCTGCTACCACAGAAGAAAGGGGTGGATGTGCCATGCATTTGACAATCTGATCTGTGTTCTTGCTCTATAGATTTCTTCCTATCAGTCTCTTTACAGTATTCATTCCAATAGCTGAAGCATTGACAAGACATGTCTATACAACCATTTTTTTTGTCATTGTTCATTAAATATTTTGTTTAATCATATCCAGTTGTGGAAGTTGATCCAGCCTTCAATGACATGGTAATTTGAAGTATATGTTTATGCAGTTTGATATTAGAGAAACAATCTTTATTACATTTTATACATACCTGTTGGATAAGAGAATATTAGATTTTACTTGCCTCTATTCTCCAAATACAGCAACTTCCACTGGAAGAATAACCAACAGTGAAATATAGGAGGCAGAGAACAGTACTTAAGGGAAAGGTATGGGACTAGAGTGAGTCCCAGGTTGAATTTGAGTCAACACTGCCTTGCATTTGGAAAATACAGGATAAATTGCAAATGCCATCTTGGGTTGTAGACATGGAAGAATGATGTCATCAACATGGAGGAATTTTCTGTAGCCTTGCTGAGATGTTAGTGATAGGGATCTTAATCTTACGGTCATCACATCTGGAGAAGGATTTGGAATGGCTGATGTGAGAACAGCAATGAGAATGAACAGTGATATAGAAAATAAGACCCCCAGAGCTGGAGTTAGCTCATCTAGATCTGGAGTAGCAGGCTCAAATTAGAGCATAAGAAAAGAAGGTAGGCATTAGGAAAATATTTTCAGCTCTGAAATGGATTACCTGTGATGCTTTCTGACTCCTATCATTGGACAGTCTTAAAAATAGTATTAGAAAACTGTCCTTCAATAATGACAAAAGAATGGTTTAGGTGACATCTGGACAGCCCATACAGTTTGTGTTTTCATGGGGTTTCTTTGCCTGGAAATTAGAAACTAAAACTAAGGTCTGGGGTTTTTACCCATCTCCACTGTTATTATTTTGTGAGTGTTATACTGTCTTGCATGGCTTGAATTGTCCTGTGTTTGGTCAGAGTAAGCCCTTAATATTGTCAGTTTCCATTTTCTCAGTACTAAAAAATAAATTTTTGCAGAGTGGGTAGCTTTTTCAATATTTATCTCCACAGAATGCCTGGAGGATTTCCTGAGGACAGAAATAACATTTGACAGATATAGTGGAATTTCACTGGGATAATGGTAAATATTTGTCATATCCCCATAGGTAATGGAACTGATCTTGACAATCTGTTTACCACCAATTCTCTAGGTTATTGTTTCAACTCAGAAAAGTAAATTTTGTCCCTCTTTCAGAAAAAAAAAAAAAAAGAAAAAAGTCCTCCTTCATGTTCATCTATTCAGTTTTGAGCCTGCTTTCTCTATTTTCTCGCCTGAAAAGATAAGTGTCTACATCACTTTTATCTTATCTTCTTATGGGGTGTGCTACTGAAGTGCTATATAAATAACTAACCACAGCTGTACCGTTACACGTTAGCATGGAGTCTCGTTCTTGTCAGCTCTGGAGAAATGTCAAAGCTATGGGAAGTAATGCACATGCCTACTTGAAAATATTGCAGAATGTCAGAGGCCACTTGTGCCTTAATAGGAAAATTCACTTCAGGTTAGAACCTTTTTAGATATGAACAGTCAGTATCCCTCTAAGTCAGGAAAGTAACTGTGGTTACTATCATGTGTGACAGTTATGAATTCCTCCTCAGAACAGCTTCAGAATAAGAAATACCAAGAATTGCCAAGCAATCCACTGGGGTTGCTCTAGCCAGAAAATCTTACCCTATTTAAGGACATGCTTGTTAAAAGCAGTGAAAATGGAGCTTGAAGAGAACTGAAATATCAAGACTTTACTGCTTTATAAATGTCATTGCAGCTCTTTTTCATGTATTTAGCATATTTTAAAAGCTTTACCCTGGGGAGTGAAAAAGGCCAGAAGTTCTTGGAATCATGGATGTTATCAGACATGTCCTGCAGTATGAATTATGCAAACTGTCTCTTTCACCCTTCCTTGAGTCTTCAGAATTTGGATTTGACTATGTTCAGCTCATGCTGTGTGTGGGACTCCTAAGGGAGATTGTTATAAAGCCTCTTTCTTTAATGTTCAAAATTTGATTCAGTAGAGATCCCTAAAGGATGTGATTTTGAGCACTTGTGTTTAGAGTTTATTCACTTGCTGTAATGGAGTCCATATTGTTGACATTGTATTATGCTGTGGACACTGATTTAATGTTATGAAACTCAATTAAAAGAAATTAATTCTCATTATTAATTCGGTAACATAAGTGTATGAATATAATAGAAGCTCTGAAAACTTGAGTGGCCATTATTGGTCCAACGCATGATAGTGTGGCAGTAACTGTCTAGAATAACCTAGTTACCTCCATATGGTCTGCCTAAATGTTCTAGAAATACTATTATCCCTGATTAGTTTGGAAGCATAGATAGTTCATTATCCTTCAGAAAGCTGGAAAATGTTTAAAAACTTTTAATAGCTCTCATAAAAAGAATAATAACATTAGAGAATAAAAAAAAAAAATAAAAAAAGTGACCAAGGTACTCCTACCAGTGGTGTATTTAGAATTATATACTGACAGGGAACATTAACAACAACTGGAGGTAGTTTCTCTTTCATGGAGTGCATAGTGGATGGATGAAGAGATGCCACTGATCATGCTTGGGTGTTGTAAGATGAAGCTGCTTTCCACAAATCAAGAATGCCAAGAAACATCACAGATATAGAAAAGAATTATCTAAAATATTATTTATATTTTGTTTACATCACATGTTTAGTGTCTCCAATGTTTAATTTAGATATGAGCTTTGATTGTTTTTATTTTTTTAGTAATAACAATGAAGCAATACATAAAAGGAGCGATAGTGGACGAACCGAGGAACAACAGCAGCCACAGTCAGACTGAGCACCCGCCCCATCACCACTCTGCCCGGCCTGGCCCTGCCCTTATATAGTGGGCATGATGTCATATGGTACCTAATAGCTCATTATACTGGCTGTAGCCCCCTCCCAGCTCCTGGTGAAGATTAATGCTATCCTAGCTGAACCCAGGACTATCACGTAGTCTTATATGACCTTCTTGCTGCTTTATTTCCTAAAAACAGCATGAAGGGAAAAATCAAAGAAGTGTGAGATGTCACTGTAAGGAAAAAGCAGGTAGAACTTACTGCCTGTATTAATGTCTGTGAATCTGAGGAAGGACTCTGCTGGTTAGTCCATGAGAATCTGCTGGAAAAGGTGCTGGATTAGGAGAACCTCTGTTCAGAGATGGATGTACAGAGCTATACATTCAAGTTTGCTTTAGTAATCAATGGAAGGGAATTTTTAGAAACTGGAACAGTGAAGATGTTACATCACCTCTGACAGTTTCCCCCCTTCCAGCCACTCTGCTATCTCCCTTTTTTCTTTTGGTTCTCCATAAAAAACACATCTCCACTGGTGTCTCCTGTTCCTGTACAAAATAACCACAGAAGTGTCTGGAATCACCCTCAAAAGGAATCAGAATATTTCAAATGGTAAGTGAAAGCAGCTCTTGGAATTCATGACTGAATTCAGAGTAGCCCTGTGGCAACACCATGGAATTGTCAGCATCCTTCCCTATTTCTGAGGAGAGCAAAACTTTATTTCATTTACATGTGATGCCAGATTTGCTCCCACCTTCCTAATGGTGCTGAAACAGGAGGGAGTGGAACAACTTGCTGCATGCATCTAAACATTGTGCAGTGTGCTGGATATGCAGAATACCAATATTGTTTAAATAAATTACATCTCCAGGTTTACAGATGGACTAGTGAATTCTCTCAGGGCTTCTTAGAGGATGCATTTGTGTATTTTGCCATCAGTTTACTACAGTGGCACCATCTCTGAGACAAAACCAGTAATTCTTGATGGGCTTCTGTTGCAGTTAAAAGAAAAAAAATGCATTGGTTGCTACTAGGATTGGAGTCCCAGGATTGATCACCTTTTAGACTACACTGATACTCAGACTTCTGTAGGGTTCTGCCTACATAGTGAAGTCTTCTTACATAAAGGTCCACGTTTACGAGGCCAAATTAGTTGTTACCTGAGGAACTGGAGTTCCTCAGGTTGACTTAAATGACATTATGTACGTGGGTCAAAATGAAGACTCTCGTAGCAGTGGTATCTAGGAGAAGCATGGAAGCTAGGAAGTGAAAGTCCTAAGAAAGTGTTTTTCTTGGAAGTTAACTATAGCCATAGGGTTGCTGTCATGAATCCTGTGTTGCTGTCATGAAGGAGTTGCTGTCATGAATCCTGTGGATCAGGATGTATTACAAGTAGTAATACAGTTCATACAAAAAGCCCAGAAGGGGACATTTATACTGCATAGTTAACCAACATGCATAAATCCTTACCTCAGACAAGATATCCACTCCAGTAATTGGTAGTCACACAACCATCTTTCTAAGACCATAGTGCAGTATCAGAGAAGAGTAGATGTAGACTGGATGTTAGAAACAAGTTCTTTACCATAAGGGTGGTAGAACACAGGAAGGGGATGCCCAAGGAGATGGTTGTGCCCCACCCCTGGAGATATTCAACGTGAGGCTTGACGAGGCTCTGAGTAACCTGCTCTTGCTGAGAATGTCTCTGTTCCCTTCAGGGAGGTTGGTCTAGATGACCTTTAGAGGTTCCCTTCTGTCCTGAACCATTCTATGATTGATTCTATGATCTTTTTCCCTGTCTTCTACTAGTGTCTGCTACTCTGGGAATGGCAGGCAAACAGTCTTTCAAAGTAATTTATATGTCAGTTATGAAGTGAATGAGGCAAAACCCTGAAATGAATTTAAACCTGTTTTGCAGCTGATCACTCTTTCATTCATCATCTTCCCTTTAGGTACAAGGCATAGACTGAAATAGGAAAGGAAGGAGGTGATTAAAGAAGTCTACTAAGCAGAGTCTGCCCTGGCTTGTGCCAGCTATCTGCTCCCATCTATTGGCCCTGCTGGTGGAAAGATCACTGGGACCACTACCAGTGCTATGGGAACACAATTTTGGAAAAGGGCTGCTTGCAATTGCTTTATAGGCAAAGAATAAAAAATGCACCTGCAGCTTAAGGTGAATGAAAATTATTGTAGGGCTGGGGATCATAGGAATGAATTAGGATGTTCTTTTTAATCTGCAAGCAGTAGAAGTTTAGCTTCTGGGTGAGGGTATAATTCTGTAGCTTCTTTTTTTTCTGAAAGAGATAGTGGAAGTCTAGTTGTGAGAGTAATCTGTTCTACTAGAGAGTACATTGTGGTTTTAATCCCTTCTGAGCATTGCAGAAAGCAAAACATGAAAGAGCCTCTCTATGAGAGTTAGTATTCCTGTCTCATCTAATGCCTCCGATAAGTTACTTGGGTGGAAGAAAATCTGAGTTTGTAATGGAGAAAGAAAAGGGAAATTCTTGCCTCTCATACACTTTTACTGTTAATTTGCATCTCTTAGTCATAAAGATGACTTAAAAAAACCCAACTGTCCAAAGGCACTGTCAGGTTATATCTATCCAGCAGCAAAGGCAGTGAGAGAATGCAGGGATGCAGATGATTATTTTATCACTTAAGGGCTAGTAAACTCAGAAATGGTTTGCACATGCAGTGTGATCACAGAACTTTTTTTTCTGTAGAACATCATCATTAATGAGATTACAGGAAAAAGACATGAAAAAGTAAAAAAGACTAACACAGGAAGGCCTGCTGCAGGTGTTGATTAATTTTGCAGGAAATTAAGATTTCAAGTGTTTTAAAGTCTGGTGCATACTGAAGGAAACCTCAGGTTTCTTCCCAGGATTCACAGACAAGCAGCCTTTCCTCAGTTTCTCCCAGAGGCTCACAAGTGCTGCAAGGGCAAACCAAAGGGGACGCTGCTCTCAGTGCCATGTTGCATATGGGGATTGACTTAGTGCAATGAGGATGGGCTAGCATCTATGTCAAGATATCTCATTCGTGTTGGTCCTGGCTAGCCAGAGGAAAGAGTAGGTTGAAGCAGGGGATGAAGAAGTGATCTGAGCCCTCAAGCCTGGTGAGAAGACTCAGCAGAGATGGTTATGTCTTGTCATGGACTATGCTGAGAAGTTTAGGTCAACTAGATGCTTCATTATGGGAAACATGGGTAAAATAAGGGAGAAAAAGCCCTCACTTGGTGTCTGAAATGGTTCAAAAAGTGCACTAGTGAAATGTAGCAGGCACTTGCAGCATTAGTCTTCCTTCAGCTCAGCATCATGATACACACCAGCCTGTAGAAGAGGAGACTCCCAGCACCCATAGTGAGCACAGGTATCAAGGAGAAAGTGAATCCTACTCCAACTTTCTCAAGTGAAAGTACAGCCTACCTCCACTTCAGCAGTGTAATTGAACTCTCAAACTTTATTTTAGAAGATCTTGGAAATGTGGAAATGTCTGAAGTTATTCCTGTCAGCAGCTCTGTCCTGGGATGACAGGACCTTTTTTTAAACTCTGCTATGAAAGTTTGGAATGGGCTTTTCAAATGGAGGCCTAAGAAGGAAGGAAGAAGAAAAATCATCTCTGCATTCAGTGTCACTTCTGTTTGACATATTTCATAAAAAAAGTGAGGAAATAGGATGTCTTTATTTAACACTTCCCAATATTCTGGATTTGTATTCTGCAGTGGAGCAGAAATACTCGGTGGTGTTCAATTAAGAGAATTTAAAGTTTACAAAACATATACTGCATAAAAGTAGAGCTCCTAGAGTCAATGCTGCAAATGGTAAGGGCAGAAAGTTTAAGATCTCCAGACCCAAGATGCAATGATTTATGGTCCTACTCTGATTTTAACCAAAATGGAAAATATCCTGCTTATACTGGTCTTGAAATACATGGGCAAACTGCAATGCAGCTAAAACATTAGTCAGGCTTTGAGCTGAAATCAGTGTGACTTGCTCAAAACCTCCTAGGGCATGCTACTGTGTGTGCAACACAGATGAAAATTCAGGGTGTTAAATAAACATACTCTAAATGGGATGCTGCAGAGACACTGGTGTAGCCCCCACAGTGCTCCTTACAGGGCTGTGACCCTCTGAACAGGTAAAGAAAAAGTGAGTATGTGTAATGTCATTTGGGATTCTGTGTGAAGCCCATAGTAGAGGAGAGGCATTTTATCATTATAAACAGAAAAGAGCCTCTCATTGGAAAAATAGATCAACTCTCAGTCTAGAACTAGTTGACATGTTGTTGTATGCATGTATTTCAAAATCTGATGACTACAATACAGGAAAAACAGTATCGTTTTATACTTCAGTTCTTACAAATTTAGTTTTTATAATTGATTTTTTAATTATGAAACTAAAAATAGAAAAATGTAAATTCTCTTGATGTGAAAAAAAGACTGACAGATAAAACATAAAAGTTGTCTTAGGTGCTATATTCTTATGTTAGTCATGTTCATTATTCTTTCTAAGTAGGTGAAGTATCTGTGTACAATTTATTCACTTATATAATATTTAAGCATTTTTTAGATTCAAAGTTATGTTTCTTCTTTTGAAATGAGTAGTGCTTGTTTGAGCTTACTGTGGCTTACTATCATTACGCCTGGAGACTCTGCCCAAGATTTTTAGTCTTGTTTGAATGAAATGACTTCTCCAGACTAAAACCAGAATATTTACCTTCCCAAGCCAGAATGTAATAAGCAGGCCTGATAACATCATCTGATTATAGGACATTTGTGCACTGTGAATCCAGATTGTGCTCTGCAGTGTTTCTTCATCTGCATGCATATGTCTGTTCCACACTAATGATTTGCAGACTATATTAGGATCCTCTCATTCTGGAAAATAAGTGCTGCTTCTTGAGTCTTGGTGGAAATTGTATTTTATGGTTTTAAAGGGAACATGTATGTTAGCAGAGTTAGTTTCCTGGTTTCCCAAATATTTTAGTGTCTTTTGTTTGTTTGAAATAAAGTCTTTCTATCTGCTGTAATTGCAAAGAAATCTGAAAATATGTCCTGAAGGTAGGCAATGCAGTTACATATGTTTGAGTATGCTGAAAGCCTGAAGCACTGTGAGAATAGGCTGTTTCAGCTTCACAAATTAATTCTGATGCCAGTGAGAACACTTCAGATATCAACAACATTAACTGTTTACCTGTTCGTTGAAGCATGGTGTCACAGTTAGAGGGGCTGGGACCAGTTTATCATTATGTGGGTAGAAGCAAAAACTGTGTATTCTGCACTGTCTATGGCGTTGCTCACGCTGTTAACAAATTATCGGTGGCAGCTGCCCAGGATGCACCTTCACATCCAGTGGGAGGAGTCCTCTCTGTTAATGGGACCATCGATGCCTTGCCCATGACTCACAGATAAGTCCCTCCAGCAGTTTAATGGGCAGGCGAGGACCCATCGCCTGACCCACAGAGGGACATCCACCCGTTGTGAGATGCTCTGCCTAGGGGGGGAGGAGCCGAGTGCTGCCACCCGGAGATGGTCCGGGGCTCAGGTCAGTGTTGTAGAATGGCTAAAAGACAAGGGTCATGTACCTTTAAGAGAAATATCATCTGAAGCAAGCTGTTAGGCTCAGCAGCAAACCTTGCAAGGAACAGACACAGCATGACCTTGAGCTGCTAAGTTGTACAATAATAGAATATTGTGGAATGAGGGTCTAAC
>VWZY01009935.1:88306-130233 GCA_013399075.1 Chloroceryle aenea | reverse complement strand
GTGTAGAATTATTTTTGGTTAGGTAACCTATTCCTTGCAGTTTGGGATGGTATAGATGAGTTTCTTGGAGAGTGCAGAAAACAAACATAAGAAACGAGGAGTTAAAAAGAGGGGTTTTTTTTTCCTTTAGCTGTAAACAGTTATGTTACTTGCAGAAGTAAGCATGTGCATATTGTGATTTTTCTTTGCTCAGGTTTGGGGTTTTTTTTTCCTTCCTCAAATATCAATTATTTGTGCAATATAAAATACATCATTGTGTTTAGATCTTCCTGAAATAATTAAATTATAGTGGCTTGTATCTTTGCTCCTAAATGAAGAAATGCTGCAGGGAAACAGGTTATTTCTGTGAGGTTCACTTGAAGTGCTTTTGCCAGCCAACTTGGGAAAGCAGTATCAGATGCTGCTAGATCAGAGATGGTATTAAAAGAATTCCAAGTTAGCTTTTAAGCTTTAATGATACTGATGCCTGCTACTTTTCTACATGTCATGTTCCTTAACACATTACAGGAAGTTTTGTTTTAAGTGATGTGATAACAGTAGCAGAGAGAGAGGTCTAACAGTAAGCCCCAAGGAAGACTCCTGATATTAGTAATTCCTTTGAGATGCAATTAGGTCCATAGATTGTATTGAAGAAGTGCTCCTTTTGAATGAGAAGCATTCAAAGTTTTTGCTACTGTGAGGGATTTCTGGCATAGCTTTTTAAATCTTTTTGTATATAAACCATTTATAAATCTCTGTTATTCATAGTCTTACTTGATTTTGCAGGAAATGAATTGATTATCTTTTTGGCTGACCAGAAGGAACCCTACTTTAAGCCCCGTGTTAAGTTACCAATGAAGTAAGTATTGCTATTCAATGGTGTAACAATGTAAGTGGTGGTTTTTCTTGAAAGCTCCTCTCTGCAGTCAGTGGGAACGTGACTAGAGTTGTCTGTGCTGTTGTAACCTGTTTGACTATGCTGCTCAACTTGGTCTTAGAGCTCCAGTTCTTTTGGCCAATTTTCTGATTAGTTCCTGATACATTATCATTGTCATTTGTTTGGAGTTTTGGGGTCAGATGACAGAATTTGTGGTGATTTGCTTTGTCTTCTATATTGTTAACTAATAGGTGTGATTTCCCACCCCCTTAAGGAGTTTCTATGCTTTGTTTTTTTGTCCTCTAATTATTATTAAATTACCTATATCTTGGAATATTTTGCAGTTGGCTTGTTTTTTCAGGACTTTTATTTTCTAGTAAAGCAAACTGTCATTCCATCTCTTAGGTTAAATCTTTCTGGCAGGTAGTGCTAGTCTCTGTCCCAAGACATGTTTTCAGGGAAATTCTTCTAGTTGCTCTATTTGCTAATGGAATTCAGGCCAATGTCATCTGCTTCAGAAAAAGAGATATGGAGAATGGTGTTCTGGTATTTCTGTGTGCACCTCTATTCCTCCTAAAGCATCACTTTTTAATAAAGGTAAAACAGTATCTGTGTTTGTGTACATATATATGTATAGTTTGAACCATAGTAGCATTATAGGATACTTTACTGCTTACGAATAATGCTTACTAATAGAATTATGTCTATTGAAAGTGAAAATGCTGTTAGAGCTCAGCTTCTATAGATCTATATATTTTTATATTTCCTTCTTCCCTTTTATCTTGGAAGGAGCTAATTTGTTTAGTGTTGTAAAAATTACCTGCTTTTAATTCTTAACAGAATGATCCATGTTTGTGTGTGTAAAGCAGTGAGTAGGTAACCGGGTTAAAAAACCCAAACAAACAAATGCAGGGAGGAGATGGTGTTGCTTTAAGAAGACAGTTATCTGTCTGATCCTCACTGCTTAAACTGCTCCTGTTGCTTTATGGTTTTGCTCTTGAAATACAACCAGATCTTGCTCTCTGAAACACATCTTTAGGACTTGTTCTAGAACAAATGAGGGGATTTAATGAAATTTAGATAGCATTAACAAATGGGATAGGACTGAAGAATGCCTGTTGGCTGATGTTCAGAGTTTGAAGTGTCATCCTATCTTGAAGGAAGACAGCCTGCAGAGTGCTTGATTCAAAATTACTTTTGCAATAGATAAGGAGATGAAAAGTCATGTTGTTGAAGGATAATACTGTACTGGACCAAGTAATAATAATTGGCATGAAAAGTCAAGCCTTTGAACACACAAGTACTCTGAATTTTCATGCATACATTTGTACAATTATTTGCATGTGGCTTTTTTTGTTTGTTTTTAATTCTAGATCTCTCGGTGTTACCATAACCAGTGTAGTTCCTGGAGATTACGATGGTGACTCACAAATGGATGTTCTCCTGACTACTCGGGCACAACATCATGGCAGAGATGAACTTTCAGTGTTTATTTTCTGGGGGCACAACCAAACATTGGGTGAGTTGCTTAGGTTGCTTAGACTGCTTATTAATAAGATTGCTAGACATTTTAATAGTTCAAAGTATGGTTAAAAAGTTTTAACTCATTTTACAGTGTAGTGGTTGCTTCTACAACTAAAATAGGTATTAGCAGCTCTTCATCTTTGTTCTCATACTATCTTGCTGTTGAACTGTATTCAGTAATTAACAGAAGAGAACACAGCTAAAACTAGTTTGACAGTAACCTACTAACTGAAGAGCTACTTATGGCTGCCCCACTATGAATGTCAGCTTCATAAAGATTATCACAAAAGACTTACCTTGAATTTAAATGCACTGAGAACCTGGTGCATGAACTTCATAATATCATACCAGAATTTAACAAACAGTAATACAACACTTATTTCTGTTAAACCAAATTCTTTAAAGACGGTGACACACTGAAGTAGGTTTTCAGAGAGGTTTCTGAGACTATCACTGGAAGTGTTTTTGAACTTCAGAATCAAGTTTTCAAGAGTCTTTTAGCATTGTTCTAGGTACATTTGGATTCTATCTTAAGTTGACTTTGCTAGGAAAGGGTTTTGGGAAGAGTTTAGGGTTTGAAGAAGGACAGAAAAACAAAAGAAGCCCACAAAAAATACTGAAGAATAATCATTATTATAAAGAATGGTGTTATAAAATGGTTACAGGTGAGGCAGGTGATGGCCTTAGATGCCACTACTTCAGGCTTTCAATCAGATGTGAAGCAAGCAACCTGTGAAAGTGCACTGGATCAAGTAGGAAGAGAACAGGTGGTATCTGTAGTAATGGGAAGAATATGAAGGATTTGGATTAATTTATCCTGTCTTGTTTGTGAATAAACAAATATTGGGAGAGGCACAAATGAGCACATGGGCCTTAGAAAAGGAGTCGGAGGTTAAAAATTCAGGCAATGGTTGGTATGTAGTGAGGCTGCTGGGACGGTATGTGTTGCCAGCTTGAGCAGTGGAAGTGTGACAGACAAGTCTATAGGAGTGTGCTGTCATAAATTGTGGAAACTGGGAAGAAGAGAAACATTATGGAGAGATGACAGAAATGGGGCTGATGTGGCGCGGAGCTTGGATTACAAGTAAAAGTGAAGTCTGAGTGGTGATAACCTGATTAGAACTTAAAATCTTCTCTTCCCATTTAGGCAGTGTACCTCTAATTATTATTTCAAACACTCAGTGTATAGGATTAAGAACGTTTTTTACAGAGACAAAATATTAAAGAGATGTCTTATATACAGTGTGAAATTTTTAGACTGTTTTTGTCCCATATTTTTCAGATTTCACGTCGATGTGATTACAGTCATATGTAGAGACAGGTTTCACTAAGATCTGTTTAGAATCATTTGTTAACGAGTTTAGTGAAGAGACAAGAAGCTTCAGCATTTTAACTATAACTCTCCTGCATAATTTCAAGAAGCCATTTAATCCTTTATGATCACTGGTGGCTGGGGTTTTGGTTGGTTTGGGAGCGGGGGAGGTTTGTTTTGGGGTTTTTTAATTATAAAATTGATGGGTGCAAATTAATGGAAAAGTAATTTTGTCAAAGGTAAAAGTACAAATGTTATAGCATATTGGTAACTGAATCAAATGATTATTTTCTGGTTTCAGATCTTAACCATAAAACTATGTTGAATAAGACTTTTCTTGACGAGCCTCTAGTAATGGAGTAAGTATGACCTACATTTTCAGAACAACATTTATTACTGTGACTAAGAACAACTTAAATATATATTAATGCTAAAATTTGAAGCACATGCTCATTATCTTCTAAGAACAGGGTGGTTAGTGTGATGGCAATTGGTCTAACAAAAGATGACAAAATATAACAGCCATCTTTATGAATTTTGTATAATGTATCACCCTGGCTTTAGTTACTAAGAAGAAGCTTTTTCTTTCTTTCTTTCTTTTCTTTTTTTTTTTTTTCAGTACTCTGTTTTATGCAGAAAAAATTTTTGGTGAATTTTGTGAAGGAAAAACTTTACTGGCTTATCAGACTGAGGAAATAATGCTTTCACAGCACCCTTCCCCTGTGTGAAATGTTGAACAAAAGAGGGGGGGGAAATATAGCTGGAAAATCAAATGCATGACCTAGTGTGAGGTATCAAAAGAAACATACTACTGCCAGCAGCTCAGGCAAGAGCCAAAATTCAGAAAAGACTAGAGTTGAAACTTCCTCATTACTTTGTGGGAAAATGCTAACCAAATACATGTTAACGTAAGAACAGTTAATTTCATCTGCTATGATGACTAAGGTCATAATGAATGTGTTCTGCATTTTCAGCTTTAATGGAGACTTGATTCCTGATGTCTTTGGTGTCACAAGTGATTCAAGTAAGCCACAGATATTGATAGGCGGGTAAGCCAAGGGTTTGTTTATTATCATGAATTTCAGTAACTTACTTGTTGTGCTTCCATTTCTGTTCTTATTAAAGAGGCATAAGACTCATGAAACCATGAAAACATATGAATATTCTCACACTTCTATTTGTATCTGTAAGCATTCTATGATGCTCTGCATCTCATTTTTCAAGTGTTATTTTATATGGGAGGTAGTTATTTTATAGGGCAAAGTAGACATTCCATGAGAGCCAAGAAAACAAAACCCTGGTTACTGGACATGAGAAATAGGATAATTGTTTCTTGGAGTAGTTACAGTCTACTTTGTTTAGTACACTTTGATATTTATTATTGTAGTCTATATTATGGAATTCTGTGCTGTACCAAAATACAAACCAAAGGTTTTTAAGTAGCGTCTGTAGAATTTAAGCTGCATTTAGTCTTATAGATGAAGTGACAGGTTGATGATATGAGAAGTACTGGAAGAGATCTTATATACATTGGCAGAAGGAAAATGTGTAATAGTTTGTAGTAAACAAAAAAAAATCAGCTCTCATTCATCTAGGAAGTTAGTTGTAACAGGAAGGTTTGACAACATGGGAGCAGGAGCACGGGAAGTGCCAAGTGTAAGGGTATTTAACTATATGTTAAGGAAAACATTTGGTGTGCTTGTTGGAGGCAGAGATTCATAGAGACATAAGGCAGTGGCAACTTTGACAATACAAGTGTGCCCACAAGTCATGGTCTCTGGATCACATCTTGTGTGTTAAGAGTGGCTAAGGCCACTCTTCAGCAAATGGAAGTTAGTCGTCCCCTTTACTGCAAATGAATGACTTAGTTTCAATACTAAAGTTTCTGCTAGCCCTGAAATTCCTGGAGGTAGACTAGCTAGCAAATACTGGGTTAAAAGTTATTAGTTTAATGGCATCTTAAAATGGTTAGTAAGGACTGCACAAAGGATTATTTTTGTTTAACTGCTTTGGTTATGAATGCTGAAATCAAAGCCTAACTGAAGAATGGTTCTCTACAGACTCAGAAGAACCAGTCTCTAAACCAACAAAGTAGCAACACCTCTTACGTTGGGCAAGATGCCAAGGAACGTTAACTCTGTCTTTTGAAAGTATGCCCTAAGTTATTAGTGAAAAACACTCCTGTACCCTGCAGGAGGACAGTTCACATTCTGTTCAGTGTTCCCCATGCTGCTTTTAAAATGTGTAATCTGTTCAAGGAGAAGAAAGCTTTGTCCTTGAATACACAATTCTAGTAACTCTCAGAAGCCACACATTGGTGTGAAAGCTTTGTTACTGAACCAGCGTGACCACTTCTTCTGTTGTTGTTGTTGTTCTCTAAAGAGCTGAAAATACACGTCTGTGTTTCTTTTCTGGTGACTTTTGCCAAACTGAAGATAGCATACATTTGGTCTTTGACTTCTGTAAGGAAGAACTTCATTGATAGTATTACAGGTTTGGGCATTCTCTGATAAGGAAAGCGTCCTCAAAGAAGGATACCTGAATAAAAATTCTTTCCCTTGTTTTGAGATTTTTCCCTCAGTTGTCAAATCATCTGCTCAAAAGACAAGACAAAATTATTTTTAGGATGCAAGTTGGATTATAAATGTCAAAATAAATACATTGTTCTTAGCTTTGTGATAATATGAAAACCGCTCTTCTAACATCTTCTTTTTGAACCATTGTCTTTTGTATTATTAATTATTATAACTAATAATTTCCAATGAATAATTGGAAAAATGAGGAACGAGGCTTGTTTTCATAGAGGATTGGATGTTTGCTGAAGTTTGCACCATCTAACTTGCCATTTTTCATCTTTTAAGTGGAACTTGATAGGACTGTCTTGAATATTATTTAGGAACTTCATAGAAATTTGCAGCTCTGTGTTTCAGGAGAAATCCAAGTGTTGACATCCCAGCTGTATTAGGTTTCCATACAGTGAATACATAGGCTTATTTTAAAAGAAAGCTTGTGTGAGGAAGCCCTTGCATTCCACTGTGGCTGTCTTTGTTTCTATTGTTTCAAAAGAGGTCTGTTACCACTGGAGGAGTCAATGAGATGATTACTCCGTCTCTATGGCAACAGTGTATCAGTTTTCTATCCTAGATCTCCAAGGCTTTTAAGGGATGTTTAAACAAGGCTTTTCCCACACACACCCCATCAGTGAGTTTACCAAACCTACACCTGTTGTTCCTACCTGGTAATTTTACATTCAGAAGTGACATAGGGTAATTAAAACATGTAAATAGAAACTACACCCTTCTTGGCAATATGATTGAATTTTATCACCATTACTTTTATTTAAATTGATAGCTTCTGGAACAGATTTCAATTTCACAAGGGTGTTTCTGAACACCTTGCAGTGATTATAGATTGAAAACTTTTACAGGATTTTGAAGACAGGGAAAAAATGTTTGGTGAAGAAATCCTTTCAGTAGCATTAGCATATAGATGAACTTACTCATTAGAGCTCAAAATAAGACTGAGTCTTATAGGTAACAGCCTCAGGAATATCTTGTCTGTGGAAAACAGCTTTGTCATCTGCTTAGAAAAGCATTTTTCTATTTTTAGTCTGAAGTGGTTTTAAATTTATACTGGAGCTGTGTAACTTTCTTGGCTATCTTCCAAGCTGAATGCATAGAAAAAACTACAGAAAATAATTGGTTATTTCTCTGGGATCATGTGTTGCTTTTTAACATTTCTAAGACTTCGTTACCATCTCTGAGAAGTAGACAGAAGCTGGTTTGTTGGTTGGGTTTTTTTCAGTTGTAGTGTTTTTTGGTGTTTTTTTTTGGTGTTTTTGTTTGTTTGTTTTTGTTGCCTGTTTGCTTGTTTGTTGTTTTGGTTTGGTTTGTTTTCTTCCCCCATCCTAAAATGAGTCACAGGTGATAAGGACTTTAGTAATCTCTGTGTAATGTCACTGGAACAAAGTCATTCTAGACAGCAGTAGTATCACTGTTCTGCTATTGTTTACTGTGTGTCAAGCTTTTTCGGAGTGTATTGGCTGGGGGATCTGAAGGTAACATACCTGATGACTCAACGGCTATGACTTTTGAAGTGTTTGTTTTATTTCAGTGTGCTGCTAATAGGTTTGCTGGATGTTCCATCATTTTTAAGACAGAAACCAGCAGGGAATGTATGTTTCTAAATAAATAAATGTCTCACTTCCTTGGGCAATTACATAATTAGCCTGTAGTCCATCATAATGCAAGAGCTTAATTCCTGTATTGATTTTTTTTTTTAAGTGACTGAAAATAAAGTCCATTTACATGCAGCAAGCCTGAGCTGCTTTACCAGCATGTGATTGTGTCCTTTCTTGCTCATCTTTATTAATCCTAAAGTAGATTTCAGAAGTAGTGATATTAAAATTGCTGGAGGAAACCAAGGAGGACAGCAATCAGCATCTCAAAATTTACGGTTGAAGTTGAAGCCTAGGCACTGAATTTTGCTTTGTAGGTAGTGATGGTTTTGTGCATACAAACCCCCTTTAGAAAGCTCATAAAATCTAACTGAAGCCCCTGTGCTGTGAATCGTGCTCCCTGGAACCTTTCGAACAATTATTCTAGTTACTTAGTATATTGTAAGGCAGTATTAGAGGAACATGCTTTCTGTTCAATTTTATTTAAAGTTTTGCAATTATTTTTTTTAAAAAGCTATATTATCATGATTAACAATCCCTATGCATTGATAGAATATATTGCTTTTATTCTTCTCCGTAGGAACTTATCATGGCAGGCTGCTCTGGAAACTCCAAGTAAAATGTATATACCCCATTCTCATGCCTTTATAGATTTAAATAATGACTTCACTGCTGGTAAGTTGTAAGTGTTAAATACTTCTCTAAAAAATGTATCCCTAAGTATCCAATGAAGTGTATTGCCATTTCCTTCTCACGTTTTAGTACATTTCAATGATGATTTGAAAGAGTGGCTTCTGGAATGTCCTATGAGTTTGCTACTTCTGGGGGTTTTGTTTTCATTATTTCAATATGGACAATTGGAAAATTCTGGGTTTTTGAAAATAACTGCAGAAATGAATACCCTAATAATGTTTTCTATTTCTTGACAATAATTAGAACTAATGCTTGTTCTGAATAATTGTCTTCACCATTTCCTGGTTTTCATGATGCTGTACTCTAGTACTCAGTTTGCAACTGAATCAGAAGCAGGGCTGCATTTTCTCCATCTTGAAAATAGTTTTATAGTTCATTCACAAGAATGTTTCCAAGACTGGACTTCTTGAAATATTAAGGAAACAAATGATATGACTTTATTATATTTTGTTCTAGTTAATTCTATCCCTGAGAAAATAGCATGTGAGTCTTTATTCTTCTGTTACTATATGAGCGATCCTATAGCCTGTTTAGAGTTCAGTGCTCACAAAGGAGTACTGGAGAAAGCCTTATGGTACATGAGCTGTATTCTTTGGTGGTGGTGGCTTTGTTTTCTTTGGGTTTGTTTTATTTTGTGAAATGCACAGTGCTGTTTAGCCTTCAGTCACCCCAATGAATTTCTTTATCACTTACCTAGTTCATACCTCCAAGCACACTTAAGCATTTTGTTAACTTTATTTCCTCACACGCTAAAGGAATTCTAAAATGCTTTGTCTTCTGCTGGTTGTGCAATGTACATGAATACATATATAGGGTCAGTTTGGAAAGAGCTTATTTTTTTCCTATTTACTGGCATGGTAATGAGAGAGGAAAGAGTCCATAAATTTAATTAAGATGCTTATAAATGTTGGGGATTAAGTTAATTGCTTTAGTGCATAGTCAAACCTTAATATTCAGTTCTGGCACAGTGCTGCATGGAGCTGTCAAGTGGAAATTCCAACTGGAAAATTAAATATATGCTTGCTTACCATAATCAGTGTTATGTAATAACCAGTTTTAACACAGTTTTATAAATCCTTTGAAATGTTGTTTTGGTGGCATGGGAAGTGTAGATGAGCATTTTGAGTATATTGAAATGTAAACTCACAGGTATGTAAAACTCGAAGTTGCTTACATAGATCAAATTTGATTAATCCTTTTTTGCAAGAGTATACAAAGGTTTTTATGACTGCTAACAGCCTAAAGAATGTCCAGAAAAATTCCAGTTAGTGCTGGTAATATATGGAAGTTCCTGTATTAAACAGAAATGAAAGTCAGGATCTTTTGTGTGGGGAGCACTGGGAAGTTTTACAGGTTCACATCTATATTCATATCTCAAGATGGGAACAGAAGCTTCTATGAAGCACTCCCGATAGAAAGATCCTGACTTCTGTTTGCTTGTAACAGCAAGGATGTAACACCTCAGGCTGAATTACGTGTTATGTTACAGCAGCCTGAGGAAAATTTCAATAAAAATAATTCATTTTGAGAAGAAAACTGGAGGAAGGATTACCATATAATTATTTTCTTAAAAAAAAATTGCTTTGAAGATGAGAATGGTGAACTTTTTCTTTTTTTGCCCCCCCTATGAAAATTGGACCAACCTCAAACAATGCATATGTTGCTGAAAATCAGTATTTATCAGTGGTACCTGATACTTTGTGACTGACGTGTCACTCTAAGACTGCTCACTGCCAAAATGAAAAATCAGCAATCTTATGGTCCTGTCTGCATATTTATAGCAGTTCCATCACATCAGCAGGAGTGACTGCTCAGGAACTGGGCCTGATGTGGAACACAGTTCATTTTCACTTGAGTGAAAGCTAATCCAGCTCACCATGCAGCTTCAGGATTGCCAGAGCCAATGTAAGGCCAGGGAGAAAGTTGACTTCTCTTTTAGTAGCAGGAGTTGTAGCCTGCATTTGACCAAGCATAAAATTGCACCTTGAGTCTTATTGTGCCTCTTCCAAAAATACCTGTTTCGTGTTCTCACCGTGTCTCCTGTAATTTGTTAGTTTGTATAGAGTTGAGCAAGTGACTCATAGTAGTAGTCGTCATGAAAGTAGCAGCTGATGTAAATTAAAAAAAATAAATGAAGGCAACACAAAATCCAACCTGTTTGTAACTGTGTTTATAGTCCTGATAGTACTGAGATTTTAAATTTTATGCTGCTGTGAAACTGGGCCAAAACAAGGTGCTGATATTCCTGTAGTATGCCCACAACTAGTCCTGTGTCTCTGTGCAGCCTGGATAGGCTTTGTAGAAGACAGATGAATGCTTCTCCTGTTCCTTTAGCTCTGTTCCTTGTTAGCACAGCTGGGGCAGCAGAGCTTTACTACACCAGCAGAAAGAGGAGCATGATTCTCAGTGTTATTTCTTAACAGAGGCAGTGGAGTCTTTCTTACTGGTTGCTTCAGGTAGAGCTAGTGGAGTGGATTCTTGTGGCTCTGTATTCACCCACATTGCTATTTCTGAGTTGGAACAAAACCTCACACGAATAGGTCCTGGTACATATGAGATTCAAATTAATTAGGATAGAGGCATAGATAAGGATGCAGGGGAGTAGTCTGCATGACAAAATTCTATTGACTGCAAAACTTAATAATTGTCATATTTGATGCTGCTGTGGTACTTCTTGACTGAAAAAAATCAGAGTATTTACTCCCAGGCAATGCTACTATTAATGAATATGAGGATATATGAGGATATATACCTAAAATGGATGCACTGATTGTGGTTTACAAATAACCCCCAAACCTCCAGGATATGCCATATTTACTTGTTGTTTTCAGGGTATTTTCTTAAGACCTCTTTCTATTATTCTGCGACGTTTTGGGGCTCTTTGTAGTCTGTAACAGATGCAGCCAATTCCATGATTTTTAGCTGGGCTATTTTTGGCAACTCTATCATTATGAACAGCTTAGGAGATTTAAAATGTGCTTGACATAAAAAAGAAAAAAACCTCTTCTCTGGGCTGAGAATCTTTTTTGTTGGCTTATTTCCTAACCCATTTTCAACCAGCTGATATTAAACACTCAAAACAGAGCTGACACACTTCTCCTGCTCTGGCTAAAATGAAGTTGAATTGTTGTTATTTCATTACATGAGAACACGTTCATAGAGATGCTTTTAATCCCTAGCAGTGCTTCTTGAAAGGCTAACTGTGTAAGCATTTTATAATCCACAAATCCGCTAACCAGAAGAAAGATAATACTAATCTTTCCTGGTGAGAGATAAACTCCTCTGTTTGAGATAGTAACGCTGCTGCTGGTTTTAAATAAAGCATCCTTATGTAGAAACCTCAGCTTCTTATTTTTAATTCAGTAATTTCGAGTTAGGCCAGGAATTTTATATAATCCATCAAAAAATTTGCAGTATTCAGCGTTTACCAAAGGGCCTACATGTGCTTCACAGACTAAGTACAAAATTTGCAAGTGTTTTCTGCATGTGTCTTAAATTTGTGTTGCTCCAGGAGGGAGCATCTAGTCCACAGAACAGCTGAGATGGAAGGGATGTCTGGACATGCTCTAGTCAACCTACCCACCATCAATGTTGCTGTGCATACATGCACTGAGCTTGAAAAATGAGGAGAAAATGTGGTCACCCTTAACAGAATAGGGCTACTGCGGGTGTAGTAATACATACTCACACTTGTCATTAGGTCAAGAGCTATCTTAAGAAAATAATCTTCAAACTAATAGTAATAGCCTTGTCTGTGTATTTTACAGAGCATGATAGTCTGGGTGGGCATTTCACAAGCAGGCTCCACATGTTAGAGGCCGGTCTTAAAAATGTCATATCCTCAGACTGAAAAAAATACATCACATGACATAACAAGTATTTGTACAGGATTGAACTCTTGCATCTCATAGTGGAGATAAAAAGTAACATCTCTTTACATTAGTCCACTCCATTCAAAGTAAAAAGTCTTTCTCAGAAATGTGTTCAGATGTGTTGGTCAAGGGATGGGGAGAATGCTGTTTAACTGAGTAAACACAGTTCACAATATGGTCATTTTACTGAAGATTCTACAACGGACATACATGAACCAGACATGGAGAAAATGTGTTCTAGCTGGAAACAGGCCAAGCTGGGTAAGACGACTTGATAAAGACCGCTTAGACATGATGCAGATGTAGGTACCAATGGAGATCATCTGTGTAAAGCTAGACAATAGCCAAACACATTGTATTTATGCCATTGTTGATCTGCATCACCATCAGCACTTTCGAATAAATCCCTTGGACTGTGCTGAGGGTTAAATTTAGCATGGGTCACTAGTCAGGCACTGATTAAACCATCATGAGAGGTTGTCATAGGTGTATTGAGAGTACTTTATCTGAAGCTGAAATTTTGAGGATAGCAATTACTTTGAAACATCTTTTTTTCTTTCTAGTTAGTTAACTTGACTATTTCTATTTAAAATGTCAGGTGTTTATTTAGGGCTAATACTGTCTTATTAAGCCAGAACTGTAGTACTTAGTAATCCTTTTTTTTCCAAGTAATTAACAATACATTCATATGCACTGAAAGTTAGAGTGCTTCTAACAAGAAATCAGGCTGTGGCTCTGCAAATATTTCTACAATGTTGAAATCTATCAGACAAACTACCTTGGACTCCAAATCATACTGTAACTTATACTGTACATGTCAGTGTATCCCTGAACACCATGAAAAATAGCTTTAATTAAATATTCTGTGCCTTGTTTGGTTATGTGATTCCAAAGTTTGGAAATGCTGCTTTTACAACATGTCCTGTGTTGAACACCAGCACGTGGTGTGTATAATTGCAGATATTTCTGGAACTGTTTATATAAAATGAAGGAAAAATCATAAATTTCATTTGGGGAAAACTGAAGTGGAAAAATCATTAGTCAGAAACAGCTTGCTATAAGCTAATTGCAAGTCTCTTTACTGATTTCTGATGGTTAATTTTCTTATGTTGTCTCGCTTTGGGAATCTAGAAATGTAATGTACCAGAACATTTACAATGTGTTTTCTTTTAAATTCCCACTTCATCGCTTAAATGCATAAATGCAGAGAGTTTTCTTCTTGAAAACTAATTGTTCAAATAACATGTAATATTAGATATAAATATATATATGCATATTGTACTTTATATGTAATTATACACATATAATATTATAATCAAAGCTTATTTTGTGCAACAGATCTGCATTTATTATATATTAAAATACCCAGGCTCATTATGTTTGCATTCAAATTGTCTGGCCTTTTAAAACTTAAATCTTGAGTGCCATTTTAAAACTCGGTGTGTATTTGAAGTCAGATTGTTCCCTGTGGTTTCGCCTCGCCCTTCGTGTTTTTTCCCAAAACAAATACTCAGTAATGCCATGTCTCTGTTTCCTTCTTTGGACAGGTACACTTTTTCAGTGTCTTAACTGTTTTAAACTATGGTGACAGAGCTTTCCTGAGAGTTTACAGCAAATAACGGAGGCAAAAGGTGTACTGTATGAGATGTGCAGTATATATTTTGGAGGACCTCAATCTAGGTCCATAAAGTTTTATTTGTTCTTTTATTACCTTTATTTTTACTATTTAGAGACATGTTATCTCCAGTTCAAAATGCTCTGTGTGCCATGATCTCCTGTTACCTCTGTTCCTTTGCCTGTTCCTGCATGGTGTTAAGACCACATAAGGTGAAAGCAGGGTTGCTCAGGTCAGTCACATCTGCCCTGGCTGCTGAGCTTGGTCTACTTTTGCCATTGCCACTCTTCTTACTCATAACTTAATTCTTTTAGAAGATAATTAGAGAATGAGTAGAGATCTTTAGAGAAAAGGAATGGCTATTTTAACTTAAGTTTTTATAATCTTTCTAAAAGATTCCGTGACCAGTGCTATCTGCTTAACAATTTTAATTGCAAAATTGCCATTCTCAAGTGCTTCAAAAGATAGTCCTTTGAAATTTTTAATTATGTACTGATAGTAGTACCCTCTGGGTGTGTATAATTATATGTAATTCTTAAGAGAAGCAGTAACTTTGTAAAAAGGTGAAAAGAAAATTGGTTCTGCCCCAAACAGCATTTTGTTGAGAAAGCCTAAATGTGAAAATGGGTTCTGAAGGCACTCAACACTAAGTGGTAATATTCTATTTCTTCAAACAATATTGTTGCCCTTATTCTGAAAAGAAACATAGTTTTCTGTCTGAAAACTTATGTCTGAAGTGCTAAAAACCACGGGAATAGTCCCCTCTCTGTATATTCAGGCACGTCACTATTTGGCATAAATCTAATTTAAAAGTTTTCCATTTAAGTGATGCTTTTAAATTAACACACATGGATTATTTTCTGTAGTAATTTCTAATAATGAAAAGAATTTTATTGCTTAATTATGTTGTTTATCATCTGCTTTATTAAATAGTTCCAGTAAACACTTACTAAATTCTGAAAGACCTTTTTTGAAATTTGAAAGGCTTTTATTACTAGAATTGCATCTTCTAAGGACATTTCTTAAAAATTTGCAAATGCAAATTAGCTCGTTTGGAACATAGGAAGTTCTTTTGCTTACATTTTTCAGAGGAGGAAGTTTGTAAATATTAAGCATTTGATCTGGTTTCAGTGAAAGAGGAATTTAATCACAGCAACATACATGAGCGTTTGGGCTTCTTAGAAGGCTTAAAGATAAAAAAGGGGACAATTGGCACCAGCATCCCAGCTGAACTGATTCAGTGGGCTCTAGAGCTAGAGGCGGTGTTGCTGCACGTGTAGTAAGTTGTCCTATGAGAAATCACAGCTTGTTGCTTTAAATTAGCAGCAGTAAGGCAGTAGCTCCTCTGTTCTATTTCTGGAAGATGATCTGCCATCTTCGCCTGCCGTCGCATTTGACCAGTGCAATTTAATACTGCAGCAGCTTCGGAGGTGCTTGGTGTGCTGGGTTCATTCGCTGTGTGCAATGTTACATGTCTCGGGTCAGGAGAAAGGAGAGGCGGAGGAGTGCGTGATGAGGAACAAAGGGCAAAAATCATTTACTAACTTTCAAGGGAAGCTGCTTTGGGGGTGGGAGGGAATTCAAGTGCAAAACAGACGTGCTGCTGAATTTAGTCATCTTGAAGCTACTGTAGAGAGCTGTGTTCAGCACTGATCTTGTGCTAGCCAAAAAATACAGTAGATTGCCTCTGAAATCATAGCTCTATATTCCTGCTCTCAAAATGTGGAACGAGTGTTCACAGTAAAACGCCTGGTTTGTACAGCAGCTGAACAAAGACTTGAAAGCTGTAAACACCTTCACACTTTTAACATACTAAACATTTTAGATGTTTTAAATTATTGTCTTTTGACTAGCTCTCTGTGGTTTGACTTGCATTTAGTATCCCGATTTATTCCTCCTACTCTGCAGATAGCTAAATATACTCTTTGATTTTATTAAGTTGTGTGACATTCCAGCCACGGTGGTGTTCTCATCTCTGTTTTTCTCAGAGTTTAATGTTTATTTTAAAACTACTTTTGATTTTGGTTCTAATATCTGGGATTTTATATGCCTGTTCATCCTTACCTTCCTAGATTATTTCAATTCTTTGTGCAGTCATATTCCTGCATATACCTATACACTTATTATGAAATCAGATTGAGAAGGGAAAACCAACTAATATGATCTGTTTCAGACTAAGAAGGTAAAGAAAAAAATATTTTTTCAATGCATAATAAGAATCAATTGTAATTCTCTTAATTACATGCTTTTACAAAATAGGTGTATATGTGTAATATACAGAAACCAGAGATACTCTGTTACACGTACTGCAGTAACAGCTGGGTGAGTTCACAGTGGCTGTCTCCCACAATTAGGGTTAGTATACTTTGCAGTTTACTTGGCTATTGCTGCTGCCCAGTCATGTAGGGGGCCTGACTTTCCGTGGCCAGTTGTAACTCTGTCTAGGGTGACAGATATCGAATGTCTCTTGAGTCAAGCACGCCTATTACACCCTCTGACGAGCTGTAACTGATAAATTCACTCTATGAAGTTCAAATGAAAACAAGATAAATGACTACTTATGGATAGTTCAATTCATTGTAGTAGTGCTTATACGTCTTCCCACTAAGATGTTAAGGACATTAATTTCTCTTTATTCAGAAAGCTCTGTTGTAAGGGTATGAGAGGTGGTATTGCATTTTCACATTGAAGAAAAGATTTTTATGTCTTCCTTTATTTTTTTTTTCAACTGAGTTACCATAATATGCTGCATTAGTACAAGTTTTTAAATTAAGAATAAATGTTAAATGAAATTCCATTGCATATTAAACTAGTTAATAGTGCTGGTTTATTTTTGCTGGTTTTGTTTTTAATGAACATTAATCTTAAATAAACTATAAGAGATAAGAGCTGAGGGGAGAATGAGAGTGCAGCATCTCCCTTATGATGAAAGGCTTGAGGGAGCTGGGTCTTTTTAGCTTGGAGAAGAGGAGACTGAGGGGTGACCTCGTGAATGTTTATGTAAAGGGCAAGTGTCAGGAGGATGGAGCCAGGCTCTGCTCAGCAATGTCCAATGATAGGACAGGGGGCAACGGGTGCAAGCTGCAGCATAAGAGCTTCCACAGAAACATAAGGAAATTTTTTTCACAGTGAGGGTGACAGACACTGGAATAGGCTGCCCAGGGAGGTTGTGGAGTCTCCTTCTCTGGAGACATTTAAACCATATATGGACACAGTCCTGAGTGACTTGCTCTAGGTGGCCCTGCTCTGGCAGGGGTTTGGACTGGATGATCTTTCGAGGTCCTTTCCAACCCCTAATGTTCTGTGATTCTGTGAACTTTGTAATATCCCCAGCATAACTTAAATCTACCTTTTATATTTGGTTCTTTCTACTCTAGAAGCATAACTTTTTGCATAACCTTGATGCATTTATTTAGCCTAGTAATAACCAACTGTTCAGAGCTGAATTTACAGCATAATAGTACTGAATGAATTACACCTTGCATTGGCAGCGATGTCACTTTGTCTAATTCTGAGACAGTGGCCACACACTGGGTATAAACACAGCATTACCAGTGGGAACACCGAGTTCATTCTCCCCAAGATCTCTCCTTGCATAGAGGACTGAGAAGGCAGAGGATTGACTTGGTAATTAAAGGCGAGAGGTCAGCTCTGCAGTGCGTGAAACGGAGTCAGAAATATGGTGGGAAAACAGCACAGTGCCAACAAAATGTCTGCTGCAGGTTAGGCAGCCTGTTAGGTTTGCTAATGAAATGTTAGTCATTTGCTGTGTGCTTAAATGCAACACGGAACAGCGTAGTGGATGTAATCTGCACGTGACATAGCCCGTAACTAGTTGCAAACTGCAGCACTAGTTTACAATACTAGTTACTTAGGACATACTACAACCCTACTTGAAATGCTTATTTGAGCCTCAAAAACACTTTTCAAAGATTTGGTGGCCTTTTGGCCTGTAGGAAATTGAGTTAAGGCTTCTGTTGTTCCGTGTTTCCCTTTTCCCTTTGAATGTATTAGATTTTCAAAATATTTTCCTGGTTTATATCTGATATAATCAACAGTGTTGCACAAACAGTTCTACATGCTAAGATAAAATTTGAAAGTTTATATATGTTTTCTAAGTTACGTCTGTGATATCTTCAGATTGTTCCCATTACTTCTGTTTCTTGCCTTCAAGAACTATATACATATCAATATCATTCACTCCAGTGAAGCACACTATCATGCTTTTCATGTGTATGCTCTAAAGGAAATTGCCATTTTGGGTATTCAGGGGAATAAAATTAAATAATACAACTGTCAGTCTGGAAGTGGAGCATGGGGAGAAATCTGTAAGCAAAACCTCTTTTATTTTTGTGTGTGTACATGTTTCATTTGGATTTTGGTTGGTGTGGGGCTTTATGGTCTGGTTAGGTTTTTTTTTCCCCCTGGAAGACAATACCCCTTATTGCACCATTTGAAATTCCCTGTACAGCATTCCACTTGATACTCAGTAAACCACCACAGGGTAAACCATTAATATGATATTTTTATTCCTCCTTTTAATTATTTTTTTCCTGCCTACAAAGTAAACAATGTGTTCTCAGTCAAATAGTGGTATTTTATATTGCGTGGGAGAAGGAGGACAATGGGAAAAAAAATCTAAAAGAGTAGTTTTCTTCAAATCTGGACTTCTTAACACTAGATTTGATCATTTTTTATATATATATATTCCCCCTGCCCCCAAGCCTTTTCCTAATTTGGGTGCTTTCCTAAAAGGCAATAACTAAGCTCCTCTTTAAGCAGGCATTGACAGATAAATCTTCTGAAGGAGTCTTGCACCCTTTTGATGTTTAAGGGAATTTTAGTGTAAATGAGGCCTGAAATATTTTTTGATCTGCTTTTTGCACTCTTTTGATGTTTAAGGGATTCTTGGTATAAAGGAGGCTGGAAATATTTCTTGAACTCCTTTTCTCCTCCTGTTGGCAGTGTATCTGTAACTTAACATATCCAAAATAAAAGAATAGTTGGTAGGTTTTTATTTCTAAGTTTGACTTACTGAAAAATATAACTATGTATACTTTATTCTAGCCTTGAGGTCTGTCTCTGTCTTTGCTATTAAGAAATGTTCTTCAGTGTGCATACATAACATAGAATACTAGCTCATGTGAGGCTACCTTAGTCTATATATAAGCTATAGAAATGCAGAAGGTCTGTTTATATAGAAGAGTATGAGGGATGGAAGTTGTTTCTGAGGTTTTTGGGTTTTAATCTTGCTTAATATATATACATCTAAACATCACAGGAAATAATGTAACTTTTACAGGTCATATATTTTAAAATAAATTATGTATCTTTATTGAGTGATCAATACTTTTGTGTGTGGTCTAATGTTAAATGTTTTGTTTCTTATTTTTCCTTGCAGATCTGTTTCTTACTACATCACCAAATTCACAAAACATTCAGTTTGAGACATGGGTAAACAAGGTAAGAGAGAAAATCCAAATAACCATTTTGTTAAAACATGGACAAGCTTGAAAAAAAAAGTCATCTAATATTCCTTGTTTGAGGAATGAGCGGAACCAAGGCTGAGGCACTGACTACACTACTGCATTTAGACTGCAGGATATCACTGGAGGTGTTTTCCTCAGCATTAAGTTCTCTGCAGATTTTTTTAGGAATCCTGCTAAGTAAATCCATGAGTCTTCACCCACCTGAGCAGGACTCCTGGTGTCACTGGCTGTTCTAGGCAGTTACTGACACTTAGCAGGGTGATTTATTAAGATAAGGCTGATCAGACTTTTTTTTTTTTTCTTGTCTCAAAGATTTGATTAAGTTTTATTCCTTAGAACTAAGGCTTCAAGTCTTGGGTAAGATTTTGTGGGACAGAGGTTCAAAATCTCTCTTCTAATTGTTACAAATTGTATACATGTTAGAGTTGAGAAAATCCTGACTCCTACGGTAACCAAATATCACAAATGCAATTCAAGTTTGGGGAGAAATAGCTCAATGGATTATTTTTATTTATTTATTGAGATTCTGCTTTTCTATTGCCTCACCTGGCCAGGGTCATTGAGGAACCTCATTGTTAATAACAAATAATGGCAAATAATCAAATTAGTTGATTTGAAACTTAAGTGTAACCTTTTATACTAACTGTTTTATGCAAAAGGACTATAATTAAGTATTTTGTATGCATAGATTTGCTTATTCTTAGAAAAAATTCTATTCTTTGGGATCAGTCACCCAGTAAAATATGTCATACACATAAAATATATGTACATATATCAATCTTAAAATACCTTCACTGGGGCATTAAAAAATGTTAAATTGCTCTACAGAGCTAGGCAGAGTAATTCACTTCACTGAGGCACCATAAAATGCTTTAAAAATATTTCCCTATATGATAAATGTTTTTCTGACCAGCTTGGCACAGGGGTTAGTCTTCTTCTCTGCATGGACATGATGTGCATCTTCTTGTTTCTTTGTTTGGGGTTGGTTGGTTTCTTTGGGTTTTGTTTTTTAATCAGAGTCACTGTAAATTATACATCAAGGTAAAGATACATAGTCAAACATACACATACTGACTGTCTCCAGAGTTGCATCTTCAACAGCACTGAAGTCTACAAACTGAATGTGACCTGAGTAAGCAGTACAGATAACTACACGTAATCCCCAGAACAGTATCATTTGTCTGTGCCTTTGTGTTCTTGCATGCATAGCACTCCGTGGGAGCTGACTGCAGCTAGAAAAGTGGGCCTTAGGTCATCTTACTTAGCTACAAAAACTTAACATTTTTAAAGGTTTTTGTGTTCCAGTTGTGATCAAGTTCTATGATACATGGGGATCCAGCACTCCTCTTCTGTCATTCTGCTGAAATACTGGAATATTGTTTTCCTCAGGGCTAGGTTTTAACAATAGATGATGAAAACAAGACCTAAACCAGACCTAATGTAAAATCAAGTTACTTCCTAATTAGCAGGCAAATCAGAAGCTATTTTTAACAGGTGTGCAGGTGTGTTTTTATATATTACATAGATTTATAAACTCACTTGTCTATATGCATAATGCACATTAGTATTCATAATCACTTGATTATGATTTAGATTATGTTGCTGAAATAACTCCATCTTCTTCCTTCTAACAGAGGAAAACACATGGACAATTGTACCTGATTATTACCATTACTGGTTTCTGTAAGATCCCATGAAGGATTAGAAATGCAAAAATGCAGTCCTGATTTTCAAAAAGTTCTTTTATTTTTTTTTTTTCCCCCTGTAGCTGAGATGTGTCTTTACTTATGCACTTTTTTTAATGGATGTGTATTTCCTTTGGTGCAAATGTAAAATTTGATGACTTAGTCTGCAATTCAGTTTTTCGATTCTCTTTGTCCTGTTTGACAGGATGGGAACTTCTCTAAAGTTGGAAAAAGTAAGGAAATGCCTGGTGGTGTGGCAGTTGTTGGACAGTCCGTGTTTGCAGATTTTGGTGAGTTTTATTTTTTCTGGACTATTGTGAGCGTTTCTTTCTTTTTTATATTTGGTTTCCTACTCTAAATCAGAGAACAAATAAAGATGTTTTACTCTTAAAAGTTTTATTTACTTTTTTTCTTTAAGGTGCTGTTTTGTAGGATCATAGAATGGTAGAAGCAACCTGGGAGTAATTATTAATAAATTAACCTAAATTCAGCTTTGACTGTCCCAGGCCACATGTACCTAGTTCTGAGTGCCACACTGAGGGGCTGTTGCTTTTGAGGTGTGGTGCAATGCCAAAATACTTTTATCAGATGTGTATTTTGTTTGTCATGATTTTCTTTTTTTTTTCCCCAATCATATTCAGAAGAAACTATTTGACTAAATGTTCATAAATTGTTCATCTGTATAAACTAATAAAGCCAAAATGTAAATAAATTTAAATTACTTGAATAAAGATAAATGAAACATGGTAAAATCTTAATGGTTGTAACAGAAAACTCTGGAAGGCTTTTGGACTGGAGAAAAAAGTTATATTTAAATCTGTTTTTAGCAAGGGTTAGTGAGAGGCTGTATTTCTCCATTAGGATTTACTTTTTCAGTGAACCGTGGCTTGTCCGTGTGTGTCTGTTACGGAGAACAGGAAATGTTGGTTTTGTAGTCTGAAAAACACTTTTATTCTGTGCACTGAAATAAGAATTTTGCAACCCAAGGGTACAGGCTTGATTCTGCTCAAACTACTGCATGTAAATAACTTCTTTAAGAACTAATTTACTGTATTTATAGAACGTGCTTGTTAATTGGGAGACTGAGATTCTCTTTAAATGTTGTCAAATGGTAGCTTTGTTGTATCATTTTAGTTAAAATCTGTTTGAAAGAAAATGACAATTTTTCTTAATTGAAAGTCGGATCCTATGTTAGACCCAGAGTCCAATTCTCTTGCTCTGTGCTGCCACTTAGATGTATTCTTAAGACTTGTAGCAAAACTTTTCACTGACGTGTAACTAGAAGACACCTCTGCTGAATAGTTGCTTATCCTTAGATCCTTATGTAGCAACTATTGATGGATTTGTAGATCTGTAATAAATGAAATAAGGTGAGCAATGTTCTGGGTTCCTCTCTGAAACATTTTAACACATTTTCTAAAATCTTTGTAAAAGTTTTTATAAAATCTTCTACTGTTTATCTACAAATATAGGCACTTGTGTATGTAATATCTGAAGGAAAGATCAGAATACTGTGGGGTTTGCACTTAACAAAAATTTTAAGTGTGTTGAGTTTTTTGCAACCATTTTCCAAGCTGATGCTCTGAATAATGTGTCTTAATAGGTACTAAGTAGAAATCTAATTTATTATTATTTATTTAATTACTAATGGCAATGTGGAAAGCAATCGTCATGTAGGATAATTTTATCTCTTTGCTAGGTAGCTAATGAGCCCAAATGATATATCATAATTCTAGAAAATTATCATAATTAATGGCATTTTAATAAACCCTGGGATGTCTTTGCAAAGGAAAGTGGAAATGTTCAAACACCAAAGTTTTGGAAAAGCGACTAAGTGGAATTCACAGTGATACCACAACACAGTACCCTGTACAGTGGCCAGTGTAGGTAGCTGAGCCATGGGGGGCTGCTGTTTTGGGGTTCCATCACCAGTTGTTTATATCCTGCTCTGCTCATTAGTGCCAAGTTCAAAGGTGAAGTGCTAGTGTGAGGCAATAGTGGAGCAATCTTTCTAGTAAGGATGAATATAATGCAACAAAATACATGCAGGTACTTCAGAAATGCCTGCAAAAAACTGTAGAGGGGCAGCATATAAGGCAAAGCAGAGAGAGGCAAGTATCAATGGGAGAAAATACTGATTTTTTTTCAGAAGCTGCCTTTTTGGAACTAGTTATTCTGAAAGATCTCAGTCATTTCATCTCTGAGAGAACACCCGGCACAGATCTTGCAGTATGAGGGTTTTGCTTCCTTTTCCTGAACAGCAACATACATACACACCCTGTGATCTTTATCTTCATTCCAGATCACTGAAGTTCATTCAGGGTGAAGAATGGGGAATGGTTTAATGGTCTCTCTGCCCATTACTTTTCCTAATCAAGTGAAAAAATCGCTGTAATTCTGTGTGTGTCTTGGTAGAGGAACAAAGTTTTTTCTGGCAGCTGTAGCAATACTTACAACTATGATTTCAAATTTACTTTTTGAGTACTATTACATCATTAATTAATCTTTCTTCTGTTGGAACACTGGGTAGGAAATGGAGTACTGTACCAATTATAGTTTTGTTTCAATTTCCCAGCATTAATTTAAAATAACCAAGACATCAAACAGTTATTTTCTCATTGAACAAAGTTTTAAAGAACACTGAAGTGACTATGGTACTAAAACAATGTGTATGAGTAATGAAAGGATAGAATTCAAAATTCCGCGGTCCTTGTGAAATGCAGTCTGAAGGAAATTGAATAATACTATAATCAAAAGAATCCTACCTGCTGCCAAATAGTTCTGTGTCAAGAGCAGCTATACAGTAATTGGTAGGAGGAAAAAACCCTTTTAATGCAAAGGAGGATCTTACTTGAGTTCTGCTGATATTCCTGTTTATGCCAGTATTTTTTGTTCTGCACTAGTCTCCATAGTTGTGTAGGTTTTTGCCTCTTCATGTGACTAGAATAACACTGACTGCATTTACACACTGTGCTATGTCTGCATATGTTTAGATACTTCAAAAGATAGGCAGTTGTCATACAGATTCTGCTTGTAGTGAGCTGAAAATGCTTTACTAGAAATGGTTCATCAGACTTGAAGATCTTTTTCCAGTTTTCTGTTTCAAAAATGATGGAATAACGATTGTCCTAAGTCAAAGGAAGTTAAGGTGGGATGGTTTGCAGTTTGAAATAGTAATTTGGCTATCTGTAATGGGGCATGAAAAAGGTTTCACTGAGCAACAAATCAAAATAGCACAATGAAAACGTAACATCAGATGCGTAAGAAGATCGCACTCCCTTCGCCTAAGTAACTTTTGCCAAACTGCGTGTGATAACACTGAGCAGAACATCCCATAGTGCTCTCACTCTGCTCTATGCATGCTGCAGGCACCTTCAGTGCTGGCACAGGGATAGAGCTGCTGTGACTAGAAACATGTTCAATATATGGTCACAAGCCTGTTACGTTCTTCTGTGTTGCCTGCCTCTTATCTTCTTCCCCTTTCTTGACATTCTCTGTACGTCATAGCTGCTCTGCTAGCCTTGCCATTTACTAAAGGTCTCAAAGGATTCCATATTTCTCTGTGCTTTCACTCTCTGCCTCTTTTTATTTTCTTAACCTTGTGCATATTAGGCTCTGGAATTATGTCAGCTCCAAACATGAGCTTGGGAGTATGTCACTCGTGCTGCCACTTTCTCATTTACACCCACCTTTCTATTTGTAGACTGCTGCACTTCTGCAGTGCAAGATTCTGATTTATTGATTGCACCTATGACTTAGCAAAGCATGCATTGCTTCAAAAGGTGACTGTGTCTGATGTTATTTCCTGCTTCCAAAAGTTGTATTTTAAGTACCCTTTCCAGCCAGAAGTATTTAGCTGTCACTTGAAAAAAGAGGGGAGCCTTGTTTAAGGTCCTGACTGAGAACTTCCATTCAGAAGCTGTTTAGGGTAAGGTTTCCTTTCTTAAGCTAAGGAGGTGGAACACCAGCTATCAAGTAGAAATTATATAGATAAGTGGAGTTGGAAAAAACAACAGTTTGGTGACTCATGAGAAACTGTCACAGAGGGAGTGTAATAGTAGCACCAAGTGTTCCTGAAGTACTGAAATGGTAAAGGTATGCTTTCTTTCCATGAAAAAGATACACAAATGTATGTTTGTGTACACATATATTTATGCATCTATAAGGTCTACTATCTTTATACATGTGTGTATTTTAATGGAAAAATATGCAAAAGCAGGGGGGGGTGTGATATATATAATCAACTATATTTATGCTAATGTAGTAGCCCTCAGATTTGATGTCAAAACTGAAACCTCTGAAATGAGTAGCACTCCTCTCTTACACGATAGCAATGATTTGTACATTAACCTGACCAAAGGACAGGGAGCAATTGGCAAATCTGCACCGCCCTTTGAAAAAGAAATCAGAAATGCTTTGTGACATATTTACTACAAATGGCATTTCAATTGATTAAGGTGAGCAGAGCTGGGCACTAGAGAATTCTGCAGTTATTTGGCTGACACGTTGCTCCAAACAAGTGCAAGCTCTTCATTATTACTTTTCCTATTCTTCTCATGTCACTATGGTAATTGCGGTGCAGTGGTTGCTATAGCAAAAATGATTAATCCCCAGTTGTTGTTATCTGCATGCGAGCAG
Source organism: Chloroceryle aenea (assembly GCA_013399075.1). Lineage (NCBI taxonomy): Eukaryota > Metazoa > Chordata > Aves > Coraciiformes > Cerylidae > Chloroceryle > Chloroceryle aenea. Next base: position 104,372 of record VWZY01009935.1, on the reverse strand, counting down.
AGGCTTTTCAAAAGATCTGCTTGTACTGGTTTTAGGGGAAATCAGTGATGTTGGCTAGCAACCTGATAAATAATTACAATTATAAAGAGTTTTAATAATATTTAACAGTTTAAAATAGTGAAAAAAAAGTGTTTGTTGAAGACATGTAAGTATTTCAGTGGGAGACTCTGAAAATGGCTTCATTTGTTTATTTTAGTAACAGGATGAAGGCGAAGCATATTTTGGACACATTCTTACTACTTTATGCTTCTTCCTTGTTACTTTGAAGATTAATGAAATATGTCTTTAAAGGAGTGACCCAGAAGCAATTAGTGTGTAATATTGTGCTGTTTATACAGCCCATAGCATTTTTATAGGAGATTAATGTTATAACTGCAATTTACCTGAGATTGGTTCAGTTGCCTAATGGAGATTGATAAATCCCCCTTTGTGATATCTGATCTAAATAGTTAAAAGTTTGATTTATTAGTCACTGATATTGCTTAGTCTAGGCAAAAGAAAAAAAATAAAAAAAAGGTTGTGGCCAATACAGAAAGGGAATAAAAAGTAACTTTTTGAAACTAAACTTTATCATAGAGTGGACAGTGTCCTCATAAATAAATACAACACAACTCTTAATTTCTAGAGATATCATTTAGCCAACTCCACCTCAGTTTTTTTATCTTTTATCCACCATTTGTTTTCTTAGCTGCAGCTGAGTCTTTATCTGTGTGGTCTTCCCTAATTTATGAAGTCTCTGTTTACTACTATGCAAACTTGCTTACTTTTTGATGAAGCATGAATTGGGATTGCTGAAGTTTTACCCAAGTCTTTTAGGGACCTGAACTCAGATTTAAAATTCGGTTACCCAACTAATAATCCTAAAATGATCTTCTCTGTTCTTCTCCCTAACAAGTAATTGAACTATTCCATGTGTGTTAACTAATTTTATGGCATATGGTAAAAATTACCATTTTTCTCAGAGGAAATGTTAGCTCATTATTGCCAGCTAATTATGTTGAAAGGGGATAACAGTGTGCCTAACTTTTGGGGGTTTTTTAAAGCCACTCACTGCACTTGTGCAAAGTGCATTTTTTTGAAAACTGTTGTTTAAAGTAGACTTTGATTATCCTGCAGCTGCTGCTACCTCAAACACACTGCTCTTCTGCCTGCAGTTGCATTTCAATTTTGTAGCTTCTAGGTTTGTGTATCAACTTGACTTAAGCATCTGAATTTCTGTATTTTTTTCCTTCTCTTCAGAATGTTGGATTCTCAGATGCAGTAGCTACATATCAAACGAAAAAATTAATGGTGCATTTCAGAAAATAACCCCCTTAGAAAACAACTGTCTTCTGAGCACTGCATTGTGAAAATATACTAGTGCTCCTGCAGTCAATAAAAGGATTGTCCAAAAACCTTAAGATGCAGGAAGACAATACTTTTATGTTTGAGATGCCCTGCATGTGAGGAAAACTGTTATTACTGTGATCACTATGGGTGAAAAAGATACAAAAGCTGGTGGCAAGTAAAGAATTCTGAGTGACTTCAGATAAGGAAGAAGTTGTTTTAGTAACAGATGCACTTCAGTTCATCTGAAACAGTAGTGCATAAAAGTATACCAAGTTAATTGTGTTTTGAGTCCGTTAAAGTGTGTTTAGAAGCTAAACCTGTTTTATTTGTTAATTGGTAGCCAGCAATGCTGTTCAGTGATACCTTTTCATTTTAACATTAGTCCTATTTATTAGTTTTCTATTTTGACAGTTCCTTCTAGAAAAAGATCCTATACTGAGGTTTAAAGCCATAGCTGTGTTAATCCTTCACTGTTCCTTGATAAAAACAAACAAAAAAGCCCACCTAATACCACCCCCCTCCCCAGTCAACCAACCAAAGCGAGTGTAAATTCGTGCTTGTTGTAAATCGATCAGGTTGCTCTACAGATCACACCCCATCTGCCTGCCTTGCTAACTGTGTAATTCATTTTTGCAGTCATGGTGTGGATCTGAGAAAAGGACAAACATTAAGTTGAAGCAGTTGTGTAAAGTCCACCTAGGGACCTTTTGATTATAATGGCCTCATTCATCTTTCAGATTTATCTTTGACCACTTTGGGAGATTATATTACCATGCATCTTATCCTTACTGTTCATCCCTATCACATAGCTATTTAATATTTACTGCAACTTCATATTTTTCCTTTTGCTGTTTAAAATGCTGCATTTCCTGATCCTTAAGGCATCTGCCCTCCTGTGATATCCACGGAAATCCCACATTTCTGAACTGTTTCCCATGCCCATGACACTACACTGCAGCTGGGTAGAGTTATACTAATGTTATCACAAATCCAAGAGATCTATTTTTCTAATACAGTTCTTGTTTTCACTGCATTTGCACAAGGTAAATAAAATGATACAATAAAGATATAGTTGGGATTAAATTGTCTAATTCTACAAGAGCAAAATATTGTAGACCATTTTGGCATGTCCAGGCACCCGTGAGAGTGTGATGGGATGAGATCTGCTGGAGCTACAACTTCAGATGACATGTCTTACTCAGCACCCTTGAGTAACNCAAATGGGGGTGGGGAGGGGGGGGAAAGTATCAATTCATATCAATTTCTGGCAAAGGGGCTTGTCCATTAAGATTTACTTTGCTTTCTTTCCAATGACAGAAGAGTGGTGCATAGGCCACTTGTTTAACAAAGAATGAATAAGCAACTTAACCTCCTCAGAATTTATTTTTTTACTGTGTTCATGATTAATATAACAAGAACTCTCAACCCAAAATTGAATGGCTCTCTTTAATTGGTGTTACCCCTTCATTTGTTACTGTGAGAAGGTTTAGTGCCAAGTAAGCTTTCTAAATGTGTAACATGAGCTCCAAGCTGTGCAGTCAGGCTTTGTAGTTCCTGCTTTATTAATACAAGATAGCTGTAACTGGTATTTTTCAGCATAAACAACAGGAATTTCCGTGCTACTTCTTGTTTAATGTGCAGGGGAATTCTCATCTGATGTTTAATCTAAATTTCTTTTTTCCTACTTGTATTCCAGTTAGTACGTTTGATACAGTCTTCCCACTGAGGATGGAAGACCTCACTGTTGATCAGATGCAGCCTAGCAGTCTCTGTGCAGTCTGCTGGCATGCTGTGCTTGAACACTTGTCTTGCAGCAGAGGTGTGAATATGGACTCCTTGGGAGGATGCAGGCAGACTGAAAGTCAGAACTGATTTTGTGTGAGGGAGAGTGTTATAAGGGTTTTTCTAATGTCCATGGAATTTGGAATCATCTGTAAAAGCACTTGAGATGTGTTTTTTGAAGTTGTGATTCACATTTTCTAAAAGCAGCTGACACTGATTCTTTTAGCAATATGCAATTATCTCAGTAATTTATTATAATTGTCTCTGTCATGACCATCTCGTTGAATACCTAAAGGCAGAGAGTGACAAAAGAATTCTAATCATTGTATTACTTGAGAAGATAAATTTAAGATAATCAGCTTTCAAACAAACCTTCATCTTGTTAGAATATTAAACTCAGTTGTACTGGTTGTAGTCTTCAGACCTGCCCCAGAAGGCACTACTGTAACAGGGCTTTCTCCTCCTTATTTTCCTACTACTCTTTGGAACCTTAAGTGAAAGGCTCACAAGAAAGGAGAACAGTAACTGTACAAAACTGTGAGGGAGAGATGTAAGCAAGCTATATATGTGGTGAAACAAGAAGCATATAAACCTTCTTTAGGATATATTATATTGAACAAGAGATAACTTATATTTATTAGCAGTTTAAATCAACAGCAGAGAAAAACTTTATGGCTTTTATTGTACTATGTTGTTGGGGACTTTTGTCCCTCACCTTTTTGAAGGCAGCTGAGAACTGCACCAACTGTACCAGGTCTAGGGCGACTTTAGAATGTGTATTCTGAAGGGAGAATATGCTTTAAAAGCAGATCTCTGGTACATCTTGGTTTGGGAAGTTCACTAGCTATGTAATTTCTTTTCTTGAAGTGTGAAAGAGCTTTATAAATTCACTATCAGTCTTTTCTTAAAATAATTTGGTAGTGGAGAGTTACATTCTGTGTTTTCTCTATTGCAGAGCCTGCTGCCTGTTTGCCAGTTCAGCCTAGCTGTTTTATATTTCATTACGGAACGATGTAGGTAGTGAAGTTATCAGACAGAATTGACAGAGTTGGGTTTTTTCCCCATCGCAGAAGGTCTGTGCCAATGGGGAGATAATAATCCAGTTGGTTCACATTGAAAGGGCTAAAACCTAAGGGCTTGCTACAGCAGTTTCTTAACTGTCAGAGCAGAAACTTCCCAAACTTTAGCATCACCATTACAAATTAGCAGAGAACACACTATCTACATGTAGATACACAACTCTGTGTGATGCTAGGACCCCAGGGTCACCCTCTGAGTAACCCCCGAGACACCGTTTGCTCTTTGTGCATTTGTTTTAAAACGTGTGCTTATGCCATGTTGCATTAGCATTGCCTTTTGAACATAGAACTCTCTTTATTAACACTGTTGATCTTAATCTGATTTACAGGGGTGGGGTTTCTGCTTTCTCTCAGGTTTACTTTTAGCTCCAATCTTTTCACTCTGTTCTATGTTTTTTTGCAAATACAGATATTCACAATCAATGGTAAAGCTTCAGCTGCAAGTAACTTTTCTCATACAATCTGTGTGAGGTGTGCTCCCAGTGAGCTGCACAATCTGTGTCTTTGGGGTTACTCTTGTTCTGTATTACAATGTATCTCTTTGTAGACGTGAGCAAAATGTTGGAGAGAAGACTTTGTGGCTTTTCTTTGAAATACAGTGAACAGGCAGTTGTAAGTAATGATTCTCACATGATTCCTAGATGGCTTAAGACTGCTAATTTTAGCCGTACGTATTTTGATGTAAGTACAGCTGATGGGTATGTGGGATTGTTCTTTTTCTAGCCTTTTCCACTGCTAATAGAACGTGATCTTTATTAAGAAGAACTGTAGTTCTTCAGTATCTCCCACAAGCTAGAACTCTATGTTGAGAACATTCTAGCTGATGGTTGATTTTTTTATTTGTATGTCAAAAATGCTTTGAGTTGAGTAGTGCTACTCAACATTTGGAGTCCAGAGTATGTTTAACCACATCTAGTGCTACAAATTACATTGGAATTACAAGTAAGCGTAACCTTGAGCTTTCCAGCAATTTAGACTGAGATTGTTTTAAACAGGTACAGGAGTGGAAGGATGGAATACTAGACCTAGGAGCCGAGTGAAGACTTTAGAGGATATCCAGGAATAGATTTCCTAGGTAGTCCTAGGCTGAAGTGCACTATTAAACACATCTTACGCCAAGTATTTCTTTGGAAGTAGTACAGCTTATTTCACCTGGTCCGATGGGTTTATCCAGCCATTGTCACCAATGCATGTTTTGTCACTTAGGAATACCTCATTGCACTAGAGCAAATATGCTAATCACACTCCTTTTTAATTTCTGTCTTCCTCCTCCTTTGTGGAGGAATTTAAATTCAAGATTAAAGTTGAGGGATGTCTGTTTAAATTGAGATTGAAAGCAAGCATGAAGATAGAAGAGTTAGCTTTGTAGGGTCAAGTTAAATTTGATATTAGTGAGACTGAGCTCTTCATGTGAGCAACTGCTGGGGTTTTTTGCTGAGGAGGAAGAAAGGAAATGGAAGTGCTTTTAAACATATCAGCATCCTCAGTCACCTTGCCATGTGGTCTCTTTCAGCTGAACTGCACAGCCTATGCTACCTCAAAATACAAGTGTCATACTGGAAAGCCATGGTTCTGTAGAGACATATAAAATGGGTTTTGATAAAATACTGATTAAAAATACTAACTGAAGGGATTGGAAATTTATAGCATCACATGAATAGCTTAAAAGTTAGTTATGCTTAAGAGAAATGTAATTTTACTTAAATATTGGAGTAATATGTTTATATCTCTTCTTTTGGTTATCTTCAAATTCACCTGAGCATTGAGTGTAAAAAAACAAAAACAAAAACCACAAACAAACCTGAAATAATTCATGAGGCAGATGGAATGTAGGAAGCCACTAAGGGTGACTGTTTGGCAGAGATATTTGGAGAAGTCTGATAATCTTCATCACTCCTCCCCCTTATAACCCTACTTTACATCTCCTGACTTCTTTATGCAATAAAGGAGTGACCTGGAAAAGTTGACTGTGCACAGATATAGATGCACACACCAGAAAAAGAGGCTCAGCTTCATAGGAATATAATTTGTCAGGCTGATAAAACACTTCTTACAGTAGGGGTGAAGTATGACAGAACGTTTAGACTGTGGTCAGTAGCACACTGGGAAATGAATAAGGGATTCAGTGACTTTGGCAGATGATCTAGTTTTTGCATATAAAGTAAGGAGATTTCATCAAGCAACTTTACAAATCCCACTTAAAATATTAATACCAAGCATCTCAAAATCCTGTGGGCTATGGGGCAATTTGAAAAGACGAGTTGTTACTATTGGTTTGAGCTTTGATTTCATAGCGCAGGGAAGTGAATTCCCTGAAGTTTTCCTGATCTGGGACATACCATCTCTAGCACGTCAAGTTTGGTTATCATCAGGACGTGCAGCACTAGTCATTACCTCAACAGTTCAAGCTGTGCTTCTTTCTGGCTGCTTATATTCAGCTACTTCTCTGTTCTTTTTTCTCACCCATAGAAGGTCACTTGTGGTGGCCTGTCTCTTAGTAGCAAGGCAGTGTATTTCTGAATATGCTAGGCAGGGCTGCAAGGTCAAAATGTGAATGCAGGGATTTCTCTGGCGTAAATAATGAGCAGTAAATTGATTTCTTCCCCCTCATGCTCTCTGTTCTGCAAACCTGGAATTTATTAGCCATTGTGAAAGACAACTTCCAGTGCTCAGGTTTTTGGTTTATGTTATAGATGTTATGTATTTCATGTTGACTCATGACTATAATTCTTAGTCTTGCTGACAGCACAAGTGTTTGAAACTAGTTCAGAAAATTAAGTAAATTTGTATAGTAGACTTTTGATAGTGGATTTCTATTAAAGGTAATTTTCTTTCCGACTGAACACTCGATTGAGCATTTATTATTTTATCACATTACAATCAGAAATAAAATTTAAAACTTTCTCTGTGTTTTGGGTCAAGATGACACTGCATCAGCAAAGACCATCTTCCAACAAAAGACCCAAATGAGAAGATTAGGTTAAGGAATTTATATAGGTCTGGTTTATGTCATGTCATTTTCACATCTAAAAAAAAATAATTTATTATTCACAGTTTATTACCTATTGCAAACAGGGTTTCTGATTTTGCAAATAGAAAGCTGATGGTCTTATTTTCTCTTTTACAGATGGGGATGGACAAAGTGAACATTTATTACCAGTCTGTGAAGATAAAGCATGTCAAAAAAGTGCCATCTACTTAACAAAGCTGGGATTGGATCAGGTATTGTGAGTTTGGAATTGCAAAGACAAAAGAAAATACTGTGCTTCTTGAAATTATGTGAGCTAGGAAAATGATTTTTCAGGAAAGATTATCTTTCTCATCTGTAATTATTGCATATAAGAGGCTTTATTTACTTTTTTATTAGCTCAGGATTGGTGGAAGAGGTTGCATAGCTAGAATTCTATATAGTAGCTAGTTCTGCTCAAGAAAGGTATGGGTATTTCTGATGAGTCACTTTCTTGACAGCAAAATACTTCATTCTAAGCACCACAACTGCCTTAGCAGTAGATGAAAAACAAGGTTTGTGTTGGTGGAAACAGATCTAATTAATTCAAATAAGTTTCCTCAGTTTAAGCTAGAGTTATCTTATTGTAAAGAAAAAAATACATGTATAATATATATATACACACACATAAATCAAGTTGAATCAGTCCACACCTCCTACCCCTTATTTCTACTGTGTCTTTATTATTAAGTAAATTTCCAGATGGTATATGAAGACTTGGTTAGGATATATACTTTCAGGACTGTGTTTCTTTTAAACTATTTCAGCTTCATTTGTTCACCATACTACTTGTTTTGCAAGACATGGTCATAATTCATGTAATAGATTAATAAATATTAATTTATTTTTAAGTGTGTGCTAATCTGTTTTAGTTATTTCTAGTGCCCTGTTTTATAGCATTACAGTAAATTAACCTAACACTTGTCTGACACCTTAAAAAAATGTTTTTACTATATGAACCTAAAGGCAAAGCTGACCTGTAAAATACTTGCTTACAGCTGACAGCAAAACCCACTGTAGTGTACTTACAGAAGTTCATACTCTATGCCATAGATGTTTCCAGTGAGGTTATGAATTACTGATTATTCCTTTACTGACAAAAGTAAAACTTTTGTCTGTAAGTAGTACCCTCTCTGATCTATATTTCAGAGTTTATAGGTGAACATACTATTTGCTCAAGGAACACCATGGATTTTGGTAAGGTGCTTCTTGCTACAGCCTGCAGGACAAGTTTATAATGCAGATCTTCTCATTTAAAAAATGACCATTCCTACAACACAGGCTACAGGATACTTTACTGCTAGTGAGATACTTTCCTGCTACTCCGTATCGGAAAGGAAAGCATGCAGTCACCAGTCAGTTAAGAAGTATAACTAGGATGAAGTGTACCATCTGTGTTAGAAAGAGTAACTAACTCTAAATTTGGTGATGTATCTCTTTTGTTGCCTTCTAATCTCTGTATCTCTCTTCTAAGAGATGTGAGTTTTCCCATGCACGCTGTGTGTGTTTGTTTGCAGGTTGTGTTGGTTTGGTGTTGGTTTTGTTGTTTTTTTTTACCTAGTTCCCTGTGAATGCAGAATAGAGACAATGGATTGCAGGGTTGCTGGAAATGCAGCATGACAGCAGAGTTTGATTCACAGGTCATGGCCTTTGTATAAAGCAAGCAGATGCTCAGTTCACGATGCTTCCATTGCTTTCTGGTCGAAGGGGAGAGCACAGACTTTTGATAAGCATGTTACATTGGTTATATTGCTGTTAGAGGCTGCTTACATTTCACTGTTGAGTAGTTGGGATGCTCTTGTGTGAAAAGACAGCTGATCCTTAGCTCTAAATTTAGATTGAATGCAGGGGAAAACCTAGTGACAAGGGATGAGGAAAAGCCTGAGGTGCTTTTTTTCATGGAAAGGGTTGTCAGGCACTGGAACAGGCTGCCTAGGGAGGTAGTTGAGTTACTATCCCCAGATGTTTTTAAATGGTGTCCAGATGTGGTGCTGGTGGACTTGGCAGAGTAGGGTTAATGGTTGGACTTGATCTTAAAGGACTTTTCCAACCTCAGGGATTCTGTGATTCTGTATTTTTAGAAAGTCACTTTAATTAAAGATGACAGTATCAAATGGCATGCCATAATGACTTGTTCTGGTGAAACTTTTTTGACAAATTATACCTATAATACTCTTTCCTTGCACTCTGACTCATCTAGAGGTGGTGGAGCTTTTTCTTTTAAAAGACTTTATCTTTCCCATTCTGAAGCAGTGGAAAATATCAGTATCTTCATTAATATAGCTGCAGTTTTTCCCATGTGCTGAATGTTTCATTCAGGTAGAAATCTATTCAAACATGTTATTGGAAGGGAAATGTTTTAATTTAATTGAATTTGGTCAGTTTGAGATCAGGTGACCCAGCTATGACTGAATAAGTTAAACTTGATGATAAATGGAAACTTCTGTGGCAGCAGACTGGGATCAATTCCTTTTGTTTATCTGAGGGAAATAATAATGAGCGCTGGTGGTGTTTCAGCAAGGGCATGGTATCCCTTGGGGAACAGGTAGGTAATGATAGGGAATCTGTGGGAAACTGAGAGACTGGAGTCTATCGCTGAAAAACCAGAAGATGCTACATATTCACTATCTTGGTTGTCTGTTTACTGTAGGGTTTTATGGAGGTTGGTTTGTGGTTTTGGTTTTTTAAGTTAAGAATGTATTCTGGTGTTTAGGGTGGGGTGTTTGTTTGTTTTAAAGCAACTTATTGTTCCCAGATCTGAAAGATCACAGAATACCATCGGAAAAAAATATTTTGCCTACGGTAACTGGACCTGGTTCTGTCCTTCCTGCTGTGTATTTGTTGTGACATTCGATGAGCCCAAATCAGAACCAGTTAATGCAGTTCCACAATAGTGTATGATGCACTGGGATGAAATGCTTAGCATCGGAATACACAGCTGGAGAATTTGTGGTTCTAAAACTGACGCTGTGGAGAGGCATGCAGTGGCATGTCAGGCTTTGCAGTTGTTCTGGTAAGATCTTGTTTGATGTCTGCCAGTCTACATTTATGTTTCTTATGATGTCTTTGGTGCAGTTGGATGGCTACTGGAAAGCCAAGCAGATCTAAGAGAATCATTTCAAGGATGAAAACCTTCACCAAAGGTTTTAATTTACTTAATAATTTAATCTTTGTAAGTATTATAAATATCCCAGATAAATTTTCTTCTTTTGGATGATAGAGCAAAAGTGAAAGCCAACAAAATACATGAGTGACTTAAGGAGATACAGACCTACTAAAAGTTTAAAAGAATGAGAATGTTTCCATAGCAACTGAAGAATTGCTGCCAGAACTGAAGTAGAATCCCATACGGTGTTTCAGTTTGTGGCAGGTGTTAGGACACCTCAGATTTCTTTAAATTCACCTGCAGTGGCTACAGATCAATCTTCAGCTGATCTAGAGCTCTCATCTAGATTCTGAAAATTAGACTGAGTTCTTCCTCAAACATATTTTAAAGTCCTTGGTACTGTTTATTGTAGAAACCTTAGATGTTAAAATACTCTTACAAATGACTGATCTTTCTTTTAATTTTGCAAGTATTCAGTAGGAATTTTCATTTGTTTCCTGGAGCAAATGATACTATTTTAGTCCCCTCATTTGAGAGTTTCGTTGTTGGCTCGATGATTCTTATAACCTTTCCCTGTACAATAGAAAGATTATAGCTTTATTCTTCTTACAAATCTAACAGCTCTGAAGTAGAACACAGCAGTGCAGCCTACAGCAAACCACAGGTCTTTGTGGTCTCATTCTCTAGGCTAGAGAGGTATGTAACAGCATTGATTATCAGCTCAGCTGGTCAGCGTTAGAAGTTTTCCCTTGTTCCCTTAGAACAGTTTAGAGGGAGAGGGGGATTGCAGCTGCTCTAATTTTCATAAATCTCAATTTACAGTGTCCTTTCATCATTTCTGAGTTGCTTGTCTCTCAAAGCAGCTATAGGGCTGTGAGCCACATTCCAACATTGAAAATGTGAATTTCACTGCTTTGCTTACTTTTTTCTATGTTGCTAAATCAATGTTGCAGATTGTCTGTCGTATTTTGAGCTGTGAACAACGTCAGTTAATGGTGTTATGTGTAGGTAATTTGCTTACTTTATTTTTATGCAGCAGTGGCTGCTCAGCTGTATTGCAGGATACAGGTGACCTTCGTACTCACTGAAAGCCTCATGAATCCTGATATCACCAGATTTATTTTATATGTGCAGCTGAACTCCAGTGCAACAAGTGTACAGTTGAGTGGAAGCCCCTGAGGAGAAGGACTTTTGTTCTGGCCAGTCCTTTCAGGCCACTTTCTCATCTAGAAATGGGATAGTGTTTGTCTTGGAAAGGAAGAGAAACTCTGGCATTTCCAAAAACCATACTGGCCAATAATGGGCTACCAATTCCCAACTGCTTTCTGACAGCTGGCTCCCTGCCTGCGTTAGGGGTCTGGACATGGGCATCTGGCTGGATGGGGTTTTTGTGCTTCACAGGTTTCTGGCCACAGTTTAAAAATTGAAATGTGTTAATCCCACACTTTTGGCTCAAAGATCTGCTAACAGGCTTTAGAATGAGAGAAGTGCTTTCTCTAATGGATAGGAGAATGTGGACTCTGAAAGAAATGAGGCCTTTTTGAGTTAAGTGGGATAAGTGCAACTAGTTGTACATTTGTCTCAAGTACGTGGGGGTTTTTCAAACTGAAAATGATGCTGTTTTCACAGGGCAGTAAAGCATTCTCACTCCTGCTTGTTGCAAAACAAATACTTGGAAAGCTTGAAAACAAATCTTGAAGAACTTGAAGATATTTTTCTTATTTTAGCCTACGAAATCATTAACTGAAGGAGTGAAACTATCTGTAAATATTTAAGTAATAATATTACTGGTGCTATGCAATGGAATTTCAGGAAGGGAACTAGTCAATATTTTGATTTCTCTGAATGCGTTAATTTAAAATTTCTTTCAGATATGTCCATTCCCTTTTTCAGTCTGTTTCTTCATCTGAGCTAGGGAACAGAAGTCATTTGATCAGAAAACTGAAAAAAAATGGCTTTGTGTGTCCTTATTATACTCACCTATTTTTACCTCAGAGTGAAGGGATAAAAATTAGTTGTAGTCTTTTTCCTATTAATACAGTAACAGCAAACATGAAGCTTAAAGTAATTGGATTATCAAATACAAAAGGAGATATACTTTACTGACAAATACATTTTCATTCTTTGTCTCCTGTACTGAAATACATGGCCTGAGGCACAGGAACAGTTAATCTTGCTTTACATTACACAACACTGCCTTTTTTAAAAAGAAAAATACAGAAGCAGTTTCAGCAGAAGTGTGGCTTACTCTGAATGTAACCTGTCAGCTAAGTTAGGTATGGTGCTGGAGTGTGCCCTAGTTGCACTTCAGACAAGACTGATCTTCTGGAAACATTGTACAACTGCAGTTAGAAAAATTCCCTCCAGTGGTTCAGTGGGATGGACAAATCTTACCCTGTAGCATGTGTGCTGATGATGCTTGGTAGCAATAGGTGGTATTTCTGGATTGTTCACCTGTTGTTTTATACCTCAGCATTTCTTTGTTGACGTTGTAATTGTAAAATTGCTTTCTATGAATCACTCTGAGTAGACCAGAAACAGAATACAAATTTGGTTTTGTGCCTAAAAATTCATTTTTAATTTTGTTTCTTTAAAATACTGTTCCCATACATGGGAACATTCAGAAAATATATGATGGATGTAATTGGATTTCATTGCAACGACTGTGTGAATGATACCGTGTAAAGTAAAAACTACATTATATTTCATGGTTCTGATTTCAATCAGTGTTTTTCAAAATTACAGTATTTTGCAATGATATCATTTCATCTGTCTTCTGCATGACAAATAAGTGCTCAGAAATCTGGCCCTCTGAAAAATTTCCATCAGGTTAAGAGTCCTTCCCTTATTTTCTGTTTCTTAGATTTTTTCCAAACCAAGCAGCTAATAGTAACTAAATATGCAAGCAGATGGGGGTAAGGTTCAAAGTATATTTAATTGTGTGTCTAATTCAACTTTGACTTTTTCATCAAGAATGTTGTAGATCATCACTGCAGTTCAGATGTCATCACTTACACAGGCAGACGTGCCCTAAGTATGAGGTGTCTGGCAGAACTGTTCCAAGCTTCTAAGCCATCTGTGATATCCAAACAAAATCAACCTTAGTGCATTTTCTTCATAATTCTGGGGGCTTCTCTAGTATGCATGTGGGTTTATGTAGTCTCGAGAGACCGGCCCTCGTGTCACAGGGAATTGCCACAGGGCAGGAGTGTTGTTGATTACTGGTTTGTGTTAGTGAGGGAGTCTCTGCACAGCAGGAAATAATGCTGTCAGTGATCCTGCTGTTCCTGAAATAGCTAAATTAAAGCTTGTATGAGAGACATTTTAAAATGCTGTTCAGTGCTTTTGATGTGGGTGATAGTGATCCTTTAAGATGTCACCCTTCTGTCCTCTTGAAGACATTGTCTGTTAGTTGACATGTAAAATTACTTCTGGCCTTAAAAGTGTCACTGAATTTTTCTGTACTATTGAAATGTTAACCCTGGTACTTCAGCTTCATGCGAACTCGTGAAATTACTTTGATTTTAATTAAGATAAATTCCTATTTAGCACCTCCGCAGCACTTTGTGGAAAGTAAGTGCAGATATATTCTATTTCTTGTCCTGGAGACATTATACTTTGCATTTCTTTTGTACTTTCCATTTGATACTGTAATCTTAATTTCTTATCGCACAGTTCAGTATCTGGTGCTGCTGAGGAGATAGGAGGGAAATTGAAGCTCTTGGACTTGTAAATATCCATGAATAATAGAATCATTCAAGCTGAAATGAACTGTAGGAGACCCAGCCTTCTGCTTTAAGCATGGCAACACTGAATTCAGACCATGTTGTTTAGAGCTTTGTCCAGTCAAACTCTGAAAACTCCCAAGGACAAAGATTCTGCAACTTCTCAGGGCCTCGTTGCTAGCTTAATTTGCTTATCTCTAGTTGGAACCTCCCTTGTGTCCATTGTCTTTTATTTTTCTGCGGTATGCTCAGTAGAGAGCCTGGCTTCATCTGTTACTTCCTTGCATGTATTGGAAGGCAGTGCTATTAAGTCCCCTGTAAGCCTTCTGTTCTCCAAGCTGAACAAGCCCTGTGCCTTCAGCCTGTCCTTTGAACACGTAGTCAAGGTCTGACCATCTTCGTGACCCTTCTCTAAACACACTCAATATTCTCAAATCTTTCTTGAACCTTGCGGCACAAAACAGGACACAGAATCTAGATGCAAACTAACAAGTGCTGAATAAAGAGAAACAATCACTCAGTCAGCAGGAGCAAAGGCAGCAGTTAGAGTGCAGCGTGCTGGTTTGCTGTCATAGCTGCCACATTCAGCTTTAGCTTGCTCTTCACCAGGACCCACACATCTTTTCTAGGAGAGGTGCTGCCCAGCTGGTCAGTCTCCAGCATGTGCCGTCGCAGGGGTTTACTCCCCTGGGCAGGACTTTCTTTGCAGGTTGTTACAATGTCCCTGTTTGCTCACTCTTGCCTTTCTAGGTCCCCTCTGAATGGTCATCCTGTCCTGAAGTGTATTGGTAGTATCCCCCAGTTTGGTGTTGTCCACAAAATGAACAAGGCTGCTTCCCTTCTCCACCTTTAATGCTGTCTATTGCTTGCAATTCCAAGAAAAACATAGGGACTCAGAATCTCAAGGCCCTGATGGTTTGGGCTTACCTGCATTTAAGGATTAGTACAGACTTCAGGCAAGCCTGCATTTCAGTGATGTTGTTGCTGAATACCTGCATGCATTGGATAAATGCCAAAACAGACATCCTTTATTCTTGCAGCCATATGTGGGTTTTGCTGTTCTTCTGGAATAATGTAGGGCATAGAAAATTAATCTTTTCATTTGGTGATGGACTTAAAAAGTAATCCTTATTTCCTCTTTGGAAATCTGTAAATGGTTAAGAATCCTTATGCAGTGAAGAAATGACAGCTATTCTAAATAGAATTAGGTTGTTTAAACAAATAAAATGGACTTCCTTACCTAGCTGTTCTTTTTGTTTGTTTTATTTACAGTGGATTCCAGTCTTGCAAGACTTCAGGAATAAAGACACACTTTGGGGCTTTGTGCCATATCAGAATGACAAATCTTCAACAGAAATTTCATTTCCAATTACACTTCATATTGGAGATTACAATATGGATGGCTACCCAGATGCTCTTGCTATACTCAAGAACACATCTGGAAGGTAGTGTATATGTAAACCTAGAAACAAAGACTATCAGATGTACAATCATCAGCCATGCAATTGACTAGTTGTAGTGCATCTCGTTCATTTTATCAAGTCAGCAAGACTTCTGACCTCTGCTAAACGTTTCCCTCGTTAGAAGGTATGCACTTACATGGTATATACAGAATGCAGAATAGTTTAGGCTTAAACTCTGACTCTTAGCAGGGAATTGCACCAGGGAGTGATGTATTAAGTACCATGTTAAGTCTCCTTCAGATCACAGGAGCTGATGGTCTTTCCCAAATAATTTTCTGTAGAATCCTGACTTTAGCTTTTGGTGTTGGCTAGTAACACCAGGCTGCTGAGAGTTGGGGATCCTGTGCTGTGCTGTCACACAGAGTGCACACTGATTGGTGATTCTGATGAAAAATGCAATAGTGTTTTGCCCCCTTTGAGAACTGTTCGAGGAATTTACATCTAATAACTTACCAGTGATTTTATATTGTCCAAATTTAACTGAAAAAAGCATCATCAGTGTAGTTTTTCCTCTCCCCTTTTCTTTTTTCTTTCTTTTTTTTTTTTTTTTTTTTCTTTTTTTTTTTTTTTTTTTG
>VWZY01009935.1:49701-88153 GCA_013399075.1 Chloroceryle aenea | reverse complement strand
CCCCGTTTCTTTTTTCTTTTTTTTTTTTTTTTTTAAATTCCTTCCTTCTTTACTTGCTTTTCCAATACTCTGTGTTTGTACCATCTGGTGTTAGGTGGCAGAGGGTATGTAGTGATGCTTACAGGGAGGCTGTTGTACATTGAAAAGTTAGTGATCCACATAACAGTTCACCTGAGTAGATTCATTCCTGTGCTGTTCTGCACACACCACGTGGCTGCAGGATAAACTCAGCCAGCTAACCATAGTGGAGAAGCCTGCAGGCAGCTCTCACTTGGCACCTAGTGATCATACTACTGTCATGTCCTTGTCTTTACCTTGAACTGAAGCAGCACGTTTTCGTCTGAACAGCTTTTTCCTTGACAGTAGAAATGATGAATAGACTTGTTTACTTCTAAGAAAAACTTAAAAGAGTTGTAGACACTGTAATGCCAGTGAGCTTCACTACGGCCAGGATACGCACAGCATGCTGTGCCCTGACTAGAGGTCTGTCTGATGCTGTGTGACTTGGGTGTTCCAGCATCTGAAGAGGTGTAAGATTATCTATGCTATCCCCTTTTCTCACCCTCATGCTATTGCTTGTAAAAGGTGTTTTAATCGATACCTTATGGAGTCTCAACATCTTTCTTACTGGGATCTATGACAAATACTCACACTACTGCATTACAAGGCAAAGTCAGTCTCTCTTAGAGGTGTATTTATTACCCTTCTCTGTATGGTGTTTTAGATGAGCTTGAATGCAGGTTCATAGACTGAATTGATATTCAATAAGGAAAATAACTGAGGAGCTCACTTTGGTGCTTAGAACAGTATATAGACAGAATTCAGTCAAAGAAGTCAATTCAGATCCTCTGGTGGTTGTCTAAACATGAGTCACCCAATGACATTTTTCTGTTGGAGATGCTGACACATACTTAAAAATGACCCAGTTTGAAGAGTTACATGGTTGTATTCAGCCTACGTGATGTGATTCAGAGAGAAGGCAGTGAGCAGCTGAGCACTGCCTCTCTACCTCTGAGCCTTAAAATAACTAGCAGAGCAGCTGTTTATATTCAGATATGGCAGAGGAGAAGGTGATGCTGTTACTGCCCAGAACTTGCACGAGCAAAGTAAAAGCACTGGGGCCCTGAATGTCAGGTTTTTTACTCTGTAGTCTTGCTCATTCAGGAGTTTGCATCTTCTGTTCAGCAGTCATGGGATAAAGACTGTAAGCAGTCTAGTGAGCAGACTGGAGCCAAAGTTTTCCCTTGTTCTTAGTAAAAATGTGATATCTAGACAGCGAAGTTGTTCTTGTCTTTTACTTAAGCCCCACAAATACTATGTTTTGAGCTGCACTATAGGCTGTCCTCTATTGTGTACCCTGTTAGCTGTACATTTCAGAACGACTTCATGAAGATTAATGGAGTTCAGAATTTTGTTTGAAGTTATTTTCTCTCTTAAGATTCTTAGGAGCCACTCTCTGGCTGGCGTAGAACGAACTCAATGTAGTATTACGTACAAGTTTTAAATGGTGTGCAAATAGTTACTCCTGTAAAGGCCCAGGAAGTTACCTCTGTCTCACTGCAATGAATTACTGTGATACACTTTTATCTTTATTCTCCTTGTTTCTGAAGTGGTTTGTTTATTCAACGGGGTGCATCTTAAAGGTATTTTGAAACTTGACTTCTGAGTTGAGTGACACAGTAAGGCAAAAGGACTAAAGATAGTGGCAGATGATCTGACAAGTTGTTAAAAGGGAAGTTCAGAGAGCTGAGGAAGTCTGGCAAAAAAGCATAACTGAGCTAAAAATTAAGAAATATGTTAACACTGTATTTACAGTGGTTGTAGAAAAGTAATGGAAACAGACTCCTTGTACTTAGGGGCGGGAATGGAAGTCACTTTCTTTTTGCATCCTCTATGAAATGTTGCTTTCAGAGTAACATTAACGCATTGTTTTTGTGAGACTTAAGCAAATGTTTTCTTTTAAGATGTGTAACTGGGTCACAGAGTGGAGAGAATTAAAATAGTGTGGGAATTAAATTAAAGGCACTTCTTAAATTAGAGCAAATTAAAATGAAAACCTTATTTAATTGATTTTAAACACTTCTGGATCAAGCTGTTTGTTTCTTTCTCTGAAGCCTTTCATGCTACATCTGTAGATTTAATTTCAGTGATTGATTACTGTGATTAAATAATAAAAGCATTTTTGTAAACTCTTGACCTCAAGGCTACAAGGCTTAGCTTCTGGTTGCTGTCTGTAACTTGAAGAAATTAAAGGAGGCAGAAACCAGTTTATTCATCTGTAAATATACTGATATGTGATATTGGAAGTATATGATTAAAATCAATTGCATGTTTTCAGATCTGATCCTTAAAAATACCTACCAAACACTGAAAGACAGACATGATGGTTAGCAATAATGTTGTTTTACTGTCCTTCCAGGAGAGTAAGTCAGGAAACTGATAAATAGCTTTAAGTATTCTCAGAACTGCCATAAGGTTACATGTTCCATCTCCTGCCCTATCCTTTTGATTTTAAGTAATATTCTGCCAGCATGGAGACATTCCATAACAACACCAACAAACAAAAGGAATCCCACTTGTGGCTGCAAGTCTGGCAGGGGTTTGAACCCAGAGATTCAATAAATTCCAGCATGTGAAGATGCTAAATTCACAGTCAATTCTTACATATTTATCTGTCCATTATGAATTCTTTTAACTACTGATTTGAGTCAAAACTTATACATTAGGATTCCAGTCCACAGATTTTCCTTCAGGCTAGATACATATATGAATTTTTCTTCCCTCTAGTTATGAATGTATTAGAATCGTGTATGTATGTAGAATAATAATAGGTAAAGGGATTTTATCAGTAGTTATTAATTGGTTCATCTTTACTTCATATTTTAAGTAAATGTATTCAGCTTTTCACATGCTGTTATTAAATTGACTCTAGTAACATTGAAAGTGTGATTGTTTATTGAAAGGGAATGTTTTTCCATGGTAACCCTGGGAATACAGTGTTTCTCTGGCATTGGTGATAATAACAGTAAAGACTGAAACTTGGAGATAACAAATAAATGGATATGGACAGTTGATTGAAAAAGTTCTATAATTCCATAATACATTTCTAGGAAGTTTTCCAGGTATTCTGCTCAGTTTTAAATGAATGTATATATATTTTCCTTTTATATAGGTATACTTGAAAGGACTCTTACTTGACCAAATTATCTTTTCATAAGTCATTGTTAGTTGCCACTTGTCTGCAGTAAGGTTAGATAGAGGACCTCTCTTAAATGTAGGAATGATGAACACCATGTAATGGAGCAAATCTAAAAAAGCAGAGGTAAATGCAATTCTTCTGAATGTCTGGAGTAAGGTATGAGTCATTGAGATGTCTCCTGTAAATGAACTAGCCTAAAACTGACAGAATGAAGATGGATGAAGTGAAGCAGTAAATATTTCATTCTAATTGCAAAGAACACATTAAAATAAAACTGAGGTAAGTCTTCAGTCTTTCTTTGGGCTTAAGCTTTGCTTAAGGATCCAGACTGTAGGCAACTCTCTACTTCACTGAGCAGCAGTCTTCTTTCAGGATTCATTTGCTCTGCCTCTGCTCGGTATTTAAGCCAAACTGTTTGATATTGACTGGTACACATTTGTGTAGTAGTTTAGCACTGGTTTTAAAGTTTTATCATTGTAGCTGTGTCTACCTTTATGTGTTTTCCAGTAGGCTTTCAGTGACATGATTCTGTCATTTTAAGTATGCTGGTGATTTTCACTGCTACAGGGAGATTTTTCTCTGATGGTATTAATCCTCAAAATTTGGTTCAAAATAACAGGAAGGTCACAGAGCTACACTTGGTAATTGTAGTATGTAGCAGAAACAAAACATGGAGGTAGATGGTTTGATTCTAGTGATGCCTGTGTAATGCAGCCCTGACTAAGATAAGGACTTGGCTGGCAGCTCATAGGCCAAATCCAGCCATCAGTTGTTCTGTCCCTACCACCAAATGAGCGCCTTTTGTGTTTTCCTCTATTCAGCATTTGCATTTTAGAGGTAGCTGTTTTGAAACCTTTTATAGGTGTTGTAGATAATTCCTACATATTATGAATAATAACATCTTTATATTATCAAAAGATAACGGGCTGAAAACAGGAATGAGGAAAAGGAAAGCCACATTCATTCAATTTCAGTGTAGAAAGGAGTAACTATTTACACATGAGTATCAGAAATTGGTATGTTCAGCAGAAACTCCTAGTTTTTCAAGAGCATATTTTAGTTGGTTGATGCTGTACAAACGCTAATGGCAGGATATAGAATTCAGAATTTTGTCCAGAAACGTGAGGAAACTCCAAAATGATTCAGTGTGATTTTTGAGTTAAATGTGAGTTTGTAAACTAGTTCCTTACTATAAATACCACATTTCTGTTATGAAGGAAAAAGACAAGATGATGTAGAAGACACCTGGGTGAAATTCTCATGTTGAAAGTGTTTGTTTAGAAGCTACATATGCAATAAATAAGTAACTCTCCTCATTGTGCTTTTCAAAGTTGCTTTAAGAGGAATTTAATGTTGGTATAGAAGTCGGAATAATTTTAAAACATCAGTAAAATAAATGCCAAGGAATTGCCTTGAAAATTGTCAGGAAAGAAGGCTCAGCTTTAATTAGAAAGCTAATAATAACTAGCTTGTAAAAAGAAGAAAAAAAATCTCTGTATGCTTCCAGGGAAGTGATGTGTTTCTGTAAATTCTATTTAAAGAAAACCCCAAAACTTAAAGGAAGTTTAATTCATGTTTAAACCTTGCCTTTGACATCTTTCTCACCAATAGTAATATATTTCATTAGCTTTAGATTTCATTATTTTTTATCTTACAAGTTCTTAATTTATGGTAAGCAATAACACTTTAAGAAAATCAAAATAAGAAAACCAGGTGAGAGTCACAGTAGTGAATCTAAACCTGTGTGTATGTACTTGTAGGTATAGTTAACATCTGCTATAGTTTAACGTTTATATTTAACATCTTTGAGTTGTTAATTTCCCTAGACAAGCTTGTATTTTGTGTTTCAAAAGGGACTGGATGAATATAATCAGTAGTAGCATGAAATGAAATTCCTGCTGCCTGTGAAGATAAACATTAGTAGATAGTCAGCTATATTCTGATTAAGGATTCTCCAGACCTCTGCTGCTCTGCCACAAGGGACGCTACATCTATGAATTTTTATTTTATTTTTTTCCTCTACATAATTACTTTCCAATAGTGCACTTCTCAGTCTTCAGCATCTGTTCAGGGTTTGGGATTGGAAAGTGGCATTTCCCTGCTCAGTGCAACTTTCATTAATATCTTCCTTTTTTCCCTCACACTACAGTTGGTGTTACATTGCTCTTTGTTCAGTCTGTGATGTTTTGAAAGTCATTAAAAGTGCAGACTACCAAGGAAAGGAAATAAAAAGGGTTCCTGTAGTAAATAAACTTAGTACTGTAAAATTGAACAGTACTCTGCATAGTTTATGTAATGAAAGCTCAACAGTCCTTTTGTCTTTTAACTAATTATCATCTAAGAATTTCTGGCAGTTGAAAACATGAATTGAAAGAAGCATCTATGTAAAACTTGCTTTAAATTTAAAATAAAGTGTATGTCAAGATGATGAAAAAGAGAAATTGAAACAATTTGCTTAGCTCATTTTTTCACCTTTATAGTTGGTCAATCTGCTGAAATACTTTTGTAATACATGAAAGAAAGGTGAGCACTTAATAATTTCAAGTTAGGATTATGAATTCTCAGTTACATATAATACAATGTCTTAAATATTGCAGATCACCTCATTTCCTTTTGGCTTGACATTGATTCAATATGCTCATGCTTTTAACAGTGAAATAGTAAAAAGTGGGGTTGTTCATAGTAAGCTTGAATCAAATGCAGGCAAAAAAAAAAAAGGCCTAATTTATATATTTATATATTATTCACAGAAACTCAAGAAGTGTGATTATAACATTTTGAGGGAAGTGTTTAAATATCCCATATTACTTTCAACTTATCTTCCAGAGAATGAAATCCTGTATTTTCCCTATTGCAGGTTCTGAAGCACTAACCTGGCAGTAGGGCAAACCAACGATTTCCTTTGGTGTCAGGAATGTTTTTTCTTGGGATCAATGTTTTGCCCTTCTCTAACTCTGAAATGGATGGAGCAGATGTATGAATGTTGTGGGATTTGATTCTTACAAGTGGCAAATTATCTGGACTGTACCATAGAAACAAAAATGTATCATAAGAAACGCTCCTGTGTGCCCATGTGTGTGTCTGTATCCCGGAGGCAGTGGGTGCTGTTACAGAAAAACACCTTGCTGTCTACCCTCCAAAACAGCAGTATGTTCAAGGTCATAATGAAGAAGAGGGCTTGGTTATTGCCCTGGGCTCTGACATGCTTAGCTAGCTTTACAGGACACTGTCTGCTCCACCTCCTGGCTCTAGCCCTAGAGAGAGATGAAAGCTTCATTTGTTCCCATTGCCAAGGCAGTGATGGATTCTAGCAGGATACAGATATGCCAAAGAATCAGACTCCCAGTTGGTAAAGTCTGAAGGTTTTCACAGTTCCAGTGAGAGTGGCCATGCTGCAGCATCAGAGACAGTGTGTATGTGTGAACCTCGTGTCTCCCGCTGACCAATGGACATGTATTAGAGAACTGCTTTGGAAGGGAGATTTTGCTGTACTAGACCTTGTATGCTGTTTTGGTTTTGTTTCTTGCTTCAGTATGACAGCCTGGTGTTCTGCCTGTATGTGTTACATGTCAGCAAATATCCAGTTTAGTATGTCTTGTCCTATTTTTACTGTGCCAGTAGGTTGAGTTGTGTGGTTTATATCTTGCTTTAAAACAGTGGAATACATATCAACAGAGATTGGGTTTAATTTTATATGTGTTTAAAACACCCTGTAAGGTGTAAGAGGGTTCATTAATGCAGCTGTGATGGGAGCAGATTGTCATAGGATAATGAGAAGCACGGACCCTTGAAGTAGTGTTTTGGACTGTGTAGGGATTAAGGAAAATGGCAGCTAAGTGCACTTCTTTCAGAATACAGTTAGAATACATTCAGTCTTTTGAGTGGATGATTAATGAAACTATTGCTGCTGATTTGGAATTATTAATTTAAGTCAGGCATGATGTAATGGTTGTCAATCTGTCTGTAAAGTTAATGTAAGTGCTTATGGATTTTTAAAGTATTCAGTGTCTCCCAGCATTGTTTTTACTATATTTAACTTCAGCAGACTTCAATTACAGTATCTTTCTAACATCTACTATTTAGACTGTTTATAGCAAATAGGTTGTTTATCCATATGTATGTTTTACAGCAATCAACAAGCGTTTTTACTGGAAAATGTCCCATGCAATAATGTAAGCTGCAAGAGCGTACGCCGCATGTTTAAAGTTTTTTGGGAGCTCTCGGACCTAAATCAAATCAAGGATGCAGTGGTAGCAACCTTCTTTGACATATATGAAGATGTAAGTTCTACTCTTTACTACTGCAAACATCTCTCTGCATTGCTGTATCTGTCTGTGTGCCATTGGCAGACTGGTTTGTAGAAACATTGGCTTTACAGCACCTGGCAGGCAGTGCCTTCAGCATGGGAAGGTGAGCAGTAGCAGCGACCCATCACAAGTTTGCTGCTCCTCCATCTGAGCTGCCCTCTGCAGGGGCAGGAAACCAGCCATGGACCATGTACATTGTCCGGGGGGGCTGTGAATGGAGCACTCTCTCTTAAATTGCTGTAATTAATAAGATTTGAAAGATAATTAAAATTAATAGCAAAGGTATAAACTTTCCTGCATGCATTTTTTTTTTCTTTACTTTCTTTGTAAATGTTACCTAGAGTTAATCATCATTCTAACAGAAACCTTTTTTTCCGGCCTCCCTAGGGAATCTTGGATATCATTGTGCTGAGCAAAGGCTACTCTGACAAGAACTTTGCTATCCATACATTAAAAAACAACTTTGAAGCGGATGCCTATTTTGTTAAAGTTATTGGTGAGTTATCACTACATAATCAAGTCAAAATGGGAAGTTAAGAGGAATATGAATATTTGAGTCTCTGTACATGGTACCATTATGGTAATGCTGTGTATAATCATTCCAGAAAAGAAAAAACACAGCATGAAAAATAGCAGGGGTTGAAGAAATCTCTAGTTGCAGAATCTGAACTTGGATAAGTTGGGCTTGGTTCATTTCAGAGGGTTTTTTCTTGGGTTTATTTTACTGCATTTATTCAAATTCAAAGTAATTCTGCCCACTATTTTTAGCACCTTAGCTGTTTTTAATATCAGTGTTGACCACAATGATATTTAAAGTGTTAAGTGTTGATCATCAGTTGAGTGTGTATTACTATTTTACAAGAATGTGTCTTATTTCACTCATTGCCTAGAGGCAGGCTAAATCTTCCCTTTCATCCTGGACCTTTCCTTCCGCAACCTAGCACAATTCTAAGGACAGATACTAGGTCTTTAAATACTAACTTTTCAGATGGCTTCTGAAGGAAAAACAAGAATCACTGAAAGCAGGGAAAAAGCATCTGCAGGGAACCAAGTTATTGAGCCTAAAAGAGAAATGTGAGGAAGATCCATGTCTTTGTAACAATGAGTAAAAACAAGGAAAGAGTGTTCTGTGTGTCCACGCAGAATACAACATAAAGAGTAGAAAGTACAAATAATTTATTAAATGACAGTTTGTGAAGTACTAACATAATTTCCTGAAGAAACTGCAGAGTTACCAACATGAGAGGTCCTGACAAGTAAGAAATTACGCAGTGTATTTAATTGGTTTTGAGGGAAGAGGTTAGGCCAGCTGAACTCATGATGCACATTCTGTGAATCTTTTGTACAATACCTTCGCTCACCTCCTCACATAATATAATGTTGTCAGTGCAGAAGTGGTATTAGGCCTACACACATCTGTCATTTAGATATTGTTAAAAAATATGTGATGCTATTTAAAATTTGGAGGAAGATTACCTCATAAAACACCCATTTGAGGAAAACTATAATTATGCTTGCACATAGAAATATGTATGCCACAGTGACGTGGGAAGGAACCAGATGAAACTATTTTCAGAAACTAGACAAGAAGTGATAGCCAAATGGTTGCAGTATTTCTTTCCAGCAGGGACTTCTGTCTCTTCTGCTGTACCTCTGTCATACATATCAAGGCAGTTCTTCTCTATATCATCTGGAAATGATACAGAGCCTAGTGCAAAATGGGCTGGTTGCATTTCAGTGATGACTGGCGTAACGCGTATTTTGCTTATGCTGTGTGATCTGTTCTGAGAACCAGTTTGCTTCTATGTGTGAGTCAGTTTGTTGTTTTCAGCCTAGGAGCATCCCGTGGCACAAAACACGTCTTACCGGGAAAATGTGGAATGGCAACGAACATGGCCAGGGCGTGTCAATTAATTAGAGACTTGGTTTAAAAGGCTAGAGTTAGCTTATGATATTTGTAATTCAGAGTAATTAAGTTTTCAAATCCATGCCCTGCTGTGTTCTTCAACAGCAAAGGCATTGAGCTGTGATAGCCTGGCTTCCCTGACTTTCTGCGAATGAGTTAAAAAGGAGGCTGTAGGTGAGCTTATGAGGACAAAGCTAAACAGGAACAACTGGAGATTCACCTTCAAAACTTGTATTTGCCTTCATGTTATTTACATGCATCTAAGCCTTCTAGAGCATGCATTCTGCATGCCCTAAGATAAACTGCAGCTGCTGCTGGAGGCTGATGCATTTGTTACTTTCTCCTTAGCCTGAGCTTTATTTTCATCAAAATACCTTATAATGATTTGTCATGCTGATGGAAGCCTTCTTTTAAACAATACTGTGCATGGGTAGTGTAATGCACACATACACACAGAAAATCCTCTAGAAAAAGCTTACACTTCACAAAGCCATATTAGAATTATAACTGTGTGATATTTTAATGGGAAAGGCATTTCCAACATGCTTTTTGATACGCTCTGTGTAAATCTATCTTAAAAATTAGAGCAAGCCTTATTTTAGCACCCTCTCAGGGTGTGAGCATTTTCACAGAGAAACCCCAGGAAAGGGAAGTTAATGAGGGGTCTGAAAATGATGCAGGGAAAAATACTTTTAACAAAACACACTTTGTGCAAATGTAATTGATGTATTATGGTCACTTATTTGGCATATGGACAGTGAGAACAGTTTTGCACATTTTATCTGATGTCAGATGTACTTGGTCAGATTGTTTGTTCCAGTAGTGAACTGAACAAACTGTAGTGTGCTGGTTTGTGTCAGAATGGGAAGAGTCATTTTCACTTGCATACACACCTATGTATAACATATAAACCAAACTGCTGTCATGTAAAGGCTGAGTTTTGCATTAGAATGACAGCTTGCATTTTTTGTGCGTGTTTTTGTCGTGTGTTTTGGGACCGCTGTTCCAGTGCTCAGTGTGACAGGATGTTCTAGGTTCCAGAACAGATGGCTTTCGTTGTCTATTTTAGGTGTTTAGGTGATTACAAATAAGTGTTTAACAGATACTTTTGTAATAGAACTGATTTTGAAACTAATCAGTTTTACAGAAGTAATTGAACAGCTGTCACAGGCTTTAGACATTAAGTAGCATTATACACATCTGCTTTTAATAGTAACAAATTCATAGAATAACTAGGTAATGGGATTTTTGTTCATTACAGCTTTTGTGAATTGCTTTAAATTGAGTGGTAAAACTGTCCCTTGTATAAAAGGAAAAGCCTTTACTTACCGTTTTACCTGATACACTAAATCTCTGATGATATTTTTCAATGGCTAGAAATTAAGATTAATGACCAAAATATACAGTACACTACTTCAAAACTGGTTTAGTTTGGATTTTTTCTAACTGGCAGATCTCTCCTCTTGAAGCTGGTTATTAGCAAGGAGTGATAAAATGGTAACTAGCTGACTAATTTCTGCAAAGAAGTGGATTTCAAACACATGAGGAAGTTTTTGTATATATTAACATAAGCCATATAGAAGTCATTTATTTTCTTTATGCATTTTAATGGATACCTGACACTATTACTGTACTTTGAAGTAGACTGTTTCAGAAGTAGTGCTTGTAGGATGACTTGTTAACATAAACACTACTTGCTCACTTGTGTTGTTTTTGCAGTTCTCAGTGGCCTGTGTTCTAATGACTGTCCTCGGAAAATAACAGTAAGTGTAACTGTGTAACTTTGCATCACTTATCTAGCTTCAAATAAGCTGAGGTTCAACCATACCACAAGATCTCAATGTATCCAGACAGCTATTGACTGGAAGACTGAGTAATCCAAATCACAACTGGCCAAATTTTGCATGTTTGAGACCCTCACCTTTCTCCAGCTGCCTGCTCGGAGATTGAATCAATTGATTGTGCAGTGAGCTTTGTTACTCAGCATCATGGGGGCTGGCATGTGCCAGATACAAGAGAAACTTAGGTAATAGAGCTGGATGCCCGCACGGGGTAGCATGCCAGGGCTTGTTCTGTGCAGTGAGAAAGGCCAGGCAAAACTGATGAGGGGACAGATTCGGCCAGAAAGACACTCCTGGCCTAAATTACAGTAAGCAGGTACAATGAAGGATAAAAGGGAAGGAAATATACTTGGTTCTGTTGATTCTGCTGATAGCTACAGATACACCTGCTGATTTCTATTGACATAATTTTAATTATCTCTGGAGACCCTGAAGCTTACCCACCAAATTTCAATTATCAAATTGTTTTCACAATGTTCATGGTGAAAGTTGGCCTAAAAGAGGAACTTGGAGGAATCAAAAGTTAGTGTTAACACTTTAGTTCTGCAGTGTCTGCAAAATTAAATGAGATTTAATTTTGACTTGAAAATACAAAATCTGCTTCAAACGATAGCCATTTTTTCTTCAAGCCTATTTGAAGACACAGGTTTTCATTTCTGATGTAAAATAATAAGAGTGGTCTACAGTAGTTTTCAATTAATTTCAAAACTAACGAGATGGTTTAAAAAGCAAATCTTCACAACAGATGCTGGTGAACAAATGTGGTTAAGATCACTGAAATACTATTGCCTGTGCTGTAATTGTTCTCTGTCAGAAAGTAACATAAAGTACATTATGCCAGAATACAGCTACTTGGCAAAAAAAAAAAGTCAGATTTTTACCTTATTTACTCAGCTTTCACAGATCTGCATTAACATCACCTTTGCAGTCTTCTTACTCTTCATTCTCATCAATTATTATTTTTCAGGCTTTGATCCAATCTCTCATCATTATCACTTATTCTTATGGTTTAGAACTTACTATTTTTTGAGGCATGCTGTGAAATGTCATCTCTTCTTTTAGCATTCTTTTTCTAATTCATTTGAAGATCATTACTGGATCTGATGTCGTCACATCAGCTTGAATTTAGCATTAAAAAAAAACCCTTTCTTTACAACCTGTTCTTACAGTTGCCCCCCCTCCTCTCCCTTACCAAGCATGCTGTGAAATTGCTCCCCACACATATTCAGGTGCATTTATTACAGTGCATCACTCAGTAATCCACAACTCCCTTTGATTTATTTTTTCATTTACTTTTAATTTTTGCTTTTCTCTATAACTGTACTTCAATGTTTAAGTAAATTTTGTCCCCCAGGAGAATTGGATAAAATAGATACCAGTATTTGACAAGTAACTGTACAACCACGTTCAAGAATTAAATATAAGGCAAATAAATAATGATAACAAGATTTTGAATTTGCTTAATATTGTTTGGTTCAGAAAGACCATCAAGACTGCATTCTCTCAGACAGTATCAAATGAGTTTGGTTTTTTCAGAACATGCAATTATTTCTTTGAATTTTTAGGGGTTTTTATTTCACTTGTAACTTCCAGGGAAACATTAACCTTTTGCCAGAACATTGGAGAGTATTGCTTTTTTGTCAGAAACCAAAACGTTACTTAACCAACTGATTAGCCTTATTTTGAAAATCAACTTCCACATAATGCTATGACAAGGTACAAGATTTTTAAATTATCCATATCAAAAAGAAATCATTCATCTACAAATATTTTTCTTTGCTTTACTGTTTTATTGCTATAGCTGTTTGTCCTTAAAATTTTGCCTGCTTGTTGGGTTTTTGTTGTTTTGTTTTTTTCCCCTTGTAGCCTTTTGGTGTCAATCAGCCTGGTCCTTACATCATGTATACCACTGTAGATGCAAACGGATACCTGAAAAACGGGTCAGGTAAGATAATCTCCTAATGGCAATACACACAGCAGGGTCTGTCTGTGTGTACTTCTCAGCAAGTTCAAGAGTTGGACAGTTTTAGAGTGAAATGGGGCTTCTTTTGAATACTGTCTTTCACTCCACAGTGCCAGAATCCCCTAACTTTCCCTTCTTTCTTTACGGATTGCTTATTTATTACAAATATTGCAACGACATTCTTTTATCTTTTCTTGTGTCCCATGCAAATTGGGTTTCAACAGTTGGCCGTATCTTGCCCAGTCTGAAAAACCACTGGGTACAGTTCCATCAGTTTGTGAACTAGTGGAAGCTTCTAATGACATACTTTTTAGTTCCAGTTCCTTAGCAATTATAAATTAAGAAACAACAGGAGCTTTGAAATACCTACATAGAATGTTGCAGCCCCATGAAAAAGGATTGACATAATATTCAGTAAACAAAGGATGTATTTTTCTGGAGTTGTTCACCACATCTGGCAGTCTACCAGGCATCTATAACATCATGAGTAGCATGTGGAAGATAGAGGGAATGGCTGCATCCTTTGACATAATACAGCAACTCCAAGTAATCAAAAATCATTAGGTAACAGGGTCAAAATAAATGAAAAGAAGCAATGCTTCATGCACCTTCTGGCTTAACGAGACATTGCAGATGCCACAGTTTACATGAGTCCAGAAACAAAGTAGTCAAAAAAAGAAATAAACCATTAGGCTGTGGTCCAAGTGGTGCCTAATGTTAGAACATCCTGGGGTTTATGCTGCACTAGTATGTAGTAGTCACTTCTAGAAGACACAGGTACTGAGACACACTGTACTGAGTGGTCTATTATTCTAATTTATGACTGTTACTATCATAACCATAATGGACTCAACTTCTTGCTTAGGCAAAAAAATCCCAAACTCACAAGCCAAAATATGATCAGAGTATGCACATCTGCAAGCTGTGCCATTCCAACACCTTCCCAATGGCTGCAGTTATCTGCATCTGTCACTCAAGTCTGATTTCAAATTAAACTCGGATTTAAGAAAAAAAAAGTTTACTGTAGTTCATGGAAAAACTGTATTCTGTATAACACAAATTTGAATAATAGAAATAATTTAGGGGGAGAAATGCTGCCAACATATTAAGGTCCAAAATCAATGATAATGTTCTCACCTTGGATACTGTGCTCAGGAGGGTTAATTCCAACCTAGGAAAAATAAAGAGAAAGAAGATGTCCTGAAATATGAACCAGACAGCTGCAAAACATATCCTGATATTCTGTAGCACTTCTGTATTGGTACCTGCTTAAATACAGGGTTGAAAGCTTGAAAGTATTAGCCTGCATTTTAATCAGACTAATATTTAATGCTAACATGAAAATGCAGAGGATCATTTCTAATTGTTGCACAAATTCATCTTAAACTAATCATCCCGCCAGTTGAACACTTGGCTTCATCACTCTGAAGGTTTTCTTCATAAACTAGCTTTTAAAAAGCTTACATATTTATTTAGAGACACTTAAAACCCCATAATGAGTTTAGAGACTTTTAGTCACACCGTGCTCTGTTAGACTATCCAACCCATGCAGCCAGTTCTGGTTGGGTAACAACTGGCATATCTCATTACTGCCAGTTACCAAGATGAAGGTTTGCAAGCTTTGTCACAATACAGCTTATCTTGTTAACCATGGCAGAAAATACTGGTAGAGGCTATCACAGGGTATCTCTCCTCTCAAAAGCTTGGATGCCCATGGATGAGAAACTTAACTTCAATATGCTGTCTTTTTGGTTATTTGCAGTCCCTAATCACTTCTGAATCCACTAGCTTGCTAAGCCAATTTTAACTGGAGCATACATGCGTCAAATAAAACTCGACCAGTTCAGTAGAAGACAAAATTGCACATGAGGAAAAGACTTTAGAGATCAGCAGTTATCTGGTCTGGTTTTGTCCTCAGGTTGGCCATACGGTCAGCACGCGTGCTGTTCCAGTTAGCCATAGCCTGGAGTGTTCTTGCCCAAGCAGTACCAAAGGAGCCTAGCAGAAAAAAGCTTACTATACTGTGGAGGTTTTAAGGGAAATAGAAGATAAGGCTAAAAGATGTTGCAAGTTCCATACAAGAAGCAGGGCTGCTTCCAAAGACATCAGGATTCACATTCATGCAAATACAGACATCCTTCGTTTCACAGCTTCTATCACCTCAGGAGGGGTTTCTAGAAACTCCTACAGTGCTATGCTAATTACTTCAATCCACAGGGCAGTGCCTTTTCCCTTCTGTTCTTGATGACCAGCTATTCTGGGGTTTGTCCTCTTTAAAACCAAGCTGCAAAATGGAATGCAGAGTAGAGTTTCTGACAGGATACTTGTAAGGCATACACTGTTAAATAAAAGCAATTTTACTGTACCTACTCCTTTTTTAAAAGACATGAGAGTTTTTCAAAACAAGAGAAGTATAAACAGTTTGGAATGCACTTCATATCTTAATAAAAGAAAAAAAACTCTTCTGCTTTCACAAATCTGTGTAATAACAGTTGGAGTTCTCTAATTTCTGCTTATGCTGATACATAAACTACTTGCAGCTGATCCCTGCCCCTGTGTACGCTTCAGGGCTACCCTCTTGGGACCACGGACCTGTTGACAGAGCTTCTTCCTGAGAGTTGCTCTCAGAGTTACTAGAAATTACTGCATTTCTAGATCACAAAATTTCTTTCCAGCCTGCCACTAGAAGTTAGTTGAGTGCCTTCATAGGGTGAACATTCATCTACATCTAGAAAAAAGGGAGTTTAAAGTAATACCTGGATTCCTTCAGGCTCACGGGGACTTAATGCAGGCCTGAGTTTTGTGCACCCATGTGAATATAAATGGACTTGATGAAAACATCCTTGTAGTTCCTATGGCATGTGACTTGTAGATGGATCCCTACACACAATGTTATTATCAGAAAATTAAGAGCACTGATAAATAAATCTGTTTGCCTAAGTAATGAAAAAGGTGAGTTTTGCCTAAGAAGAGGATCACGAGGATGGTTTTACCAAACTGACCCTTTTTACCCGCTTTAGGAAGATGCTGTGAATAAAAAAAATATAACCTTTGTTTAGCTCTAATTATAGGAATTTAGATTTATTTAATCATGTAGTCAGTTTTTAATTATTGCTACTTATTTGTAATTCACACAATATAAGAAAATTAGAAATCTGATGTTTAAAGTGAATTCGTACAATGCACTTAAAGGATCCTATCTGACAGCTAGCAGAATATATAGTATTAGATTCTGAAATATATTGTGTTTGGTGTACCATAAACAGTAACTCCAGAGAACTGACACTTGGCATATCCAAGTGATACATTACATGCTGCTTTTTAAAATAAATTGTATTTTTGTAAATTGACATAATTTTAATCAGAAGATGATAAAATAGTGGATCTGTGGGATCTCAAGTGCAGAATATGGGTTATAAAGGTTAATTCACAGCAGTGTAAACTGATTCTACACCCCGCTTTGAGGAAAACACAGTTTGGATGGGTTTGTTATGTGTGTGTTTGACCCTTTGGCACTTACTACTTAAGCATATAAAATAACCCTGTGGCAGAATAAAGATGTTCTTCCAGATGCAAACCTCTGGGTTACAGAGAATGCACATACCTTACAAACTCCTTATATCTGGGGGGAATAAAGCTAGACCCAAATTTTGAGCTATTTCACATATTTTATTTTTTTCCCGCCTGGTTCTCTTTTCCCAGAACAAAAGCAAATACATTTTTCTTGAACATGAGAGTTTGGTTGTTTGTGGGTTTGTTTTCTTTAGGGGGAGCAGTGCTTTTAGAAATGCAATGTTTTTACAATTTAGTCTAGGAAACAGCTATCAGATATGATTTAACACCACCACAGTACCATTCATCTTCACTAGTACCGTATTTACAATATTAAAAACCTAGCCGAGTCCAATCATGATGAATTTCCTGCTCTATTTTGCCATTATGAAATAACAGTAATGAATTCCAAGTGCATTTATGACCCTAGCAGTCTTGCTACAGGGACTTTTCTAATACTGTCTTTGATCAGTTTCTCAACTGTAGTATGTTAATATTTTTTTTATTATTTTTGAGTCTGTATAATTCCTGCAAGGACATTTCTAAGTCACATTTTTTTCTGAAGATACTAAGTTTGTAGCTAAACTTTCTTCTTTGACAAGTCCTATTCATAAAATTCAGTAAATGTTCTAACTAGAATACAGGTTATCATCTTGAAAAAGTCTGTTACATCAGAACTGTATTCTGAAGAAACACCTCAAGCAACACTTTTATAGGCATGTGCTGGTGGGCAACAGCAAACCCACCATTTGGGGCCACGTGTAAAGCTACAAAACATCTTTTCCACATTAATGGTTTAGAAGTATGGCATCAATACACTATTTTAAACCTCATTTTTATTAACATCTTTGCATTCCTTATATCAGGGAACAAGCCATATCTGAAGCTTTTAATTCTCTGGAAGCAATAATGAGACAATCTGCTAGTTAATTATTTTTAAAATAGGATTATAAATCTCTTTCCCAAGAAGTACCATGAGTAACAACATGGTTGTTCTCATGAAAACAACACTCACCAGTCCTTTTTCAGTTTGTTGGGTTGCTGGTGCTGTTTGTTGTCATTACCACTGCTCTTAGCAGGGCAACAGTTCCTGGCCACCAAAACCAGACTATCCAGTCATCTTAAGTTACCCTTCTAGCCCCGGGTTAAAGTAAATCAGAGTACTCAAGGGGATGTCCACTGTTCTGCTTCTGATCTTCCTAATTCTGCAGGTCTTTAGTTCTGAATTACAGCATCTTTCATGTATGCAATGTTCCTACAAAGAGTAAAATAAAAAGGCACATATAGCTGTCCTTATCCAATTCATTTAAAAGTTCTTTGATCTGCTAAACCTCAACTACAGGAAATTTGCATAATTACAAGGAGGTTTTTTAAAACGTTGTTAGAATTCTTCTCTCTCCTATTAACATTCCAGTATGTTGTTAAAAGTTAGCAGAATAATAATTAGTGCATATCTGTGCTTATACTTTCCCATTGCTCAATTCACTTGTAATCTTGCAACAAGAAATACTGTTAAATTAACTACAGGGAACAGCAATTGCCAAAATGAGCATTAGAATTGAGAAGTTCTAGGTCTTAGATCTCTGCTTAATATCTACACAGACCTCCTCTCTCTGAGAGGAAATCCATTTGCAACAGCTTCTTCAAATATTTCAGGAATTTTATGCTTGAAATCAGATCAGGTCCAGGTGTAAATCTGGGAGAAGTATGCAAACTCAAATTTAAGTCATGCTTTCCTGTGATACAACTTCTCCACTCCCCCCAGTTGAGTAGGAGTGGCAGCCTGGGTTTTTTATGGGCTTCTAAGAAATTTCTAGTGTTACTGAGACGTGATGTTTTTCAGCTGAATCCTGCAAGCAACAATGAATACCATAAACTAGAGTCCAACTAAGGTACAATATCTACAGCTGGGCACAGAGTAAATCAAAGCAGTTCTTGGGGCAGAGAGGATACATAGGATGAATTTAGCAAAGCTAACAAAATGCAAGCTGTTGGGCTCTATTGTTGGCTTTTTTGTTGTGGTTTTTGTTTTGAAACTTCAGCATCCTAAAAAAAAAAAATCACTGGTGATAATGAAAGAGCAGGGCTACTAAATCACTTTGGGTTTGAATGGAATTTTGTTTATGACTGATGCCAGTTCGGTTACTGCAGATTATATCCATACAGCCCTATGTGTTACCAGTTCTGACCTTGGCTAAAATGCAGGCATGTTGCTGTTGCAAGCAGAAGTGGGTCCCTGTAACAAACCTTTGTGTTTTCTTGAGAAGGCTACCTACTTGATGCATTCAGTTGCATGTACTTTATTACCAATAACACAAGCTGATTTTCTCAGAACTAATGTCCTTGTTGACCCGGAGCAACACAAATAAGATCAGATATGGAGTATCTGCTAATTTACAGAAGTGCTTTCAGAAACTGCACAAGGATGGTTTTATTCTGTAGCACCAGCATAACACAGGCATTTGAAATTTGTTATTGCAGTGTTGCCTGGTCAAGGGCTCAAGGGTTGAAGGAAACAAATGACTGGATAGTCCTGTATAGACTTCATATTATGAACATCAGGCTGCCTTTAGCCACTGGCATCTTTTTCCTTCGGATATCCCTTCCCCTGTCATGAAAACCCAATTTTTCTATTGTCCTGCTTGTTTTCTCCCTCTTGTGCATAATGTGTGAGCCCTTGGGTACCTTCTGTTTCTCTCCTCTGTAGGAATTCCTGGCCAGGAGGGTAAGGGTAAGAGCAGTAGCTATGCATTGCCATAACTGCAGCAGTACGGGTTGACTCCGTAGTGTGTTGAGTAGCCAGACAGATGAGGCAAAAACCCTCAACTCCCTCTTGCTATTTTTTTGATAAGGACACCTCTGAGAGGAGGGACTGTTATGCTGTGCAGTGTGTGGCATACCCAAAGTATTTTGTGTATTTTTTGATGTACCATGTTTTGTATGTAGCAGATGAACTCTTGTGATTGCACAAGCCAGGCCCACCCCAGCTGGAGCTTCAGGCTGATGTGTTATCTCATGCTTTCACTTCTACTTGAAATGGGAGATTATCTTCCCTATTTCAGCCTGCATCACAGGTGTCTTAACCTTCTCTCCTGAAGTAAAAATACGCCAAGAGACTTAGAGTTTGAAATACATAGGGTCGTAGTTGCAGTTTGTCTACCAAAAGTATTAGTCCTATGGACCAGGAACAAATGAACAATAAATGCTCATGTGGATCAAATCAGCATTTGTTTAAGCATCTGTATGGCCGAAGCTTTATGGGCTGAGAGCCTTTGCAATTCTCACTTCAGAGCTCTCTTGTTTTGCTTAGTTTTGTTTTAAACCTTTGCTGTCAGAATGACCTTCCACATGCTGTTAAGTTGTGCTGCCCTTCTGTTAATTTTTTGAGACCTGCTTACTCTTCCCAAACTTCAAAGATTGAGGCATTACAAATTAGACAACCTTCCCTTGTATGCAGGGTTGGAATATAAGCAATACAGTTGTGGGGCTTTAAGAGTTTCTAGTTTTACTTCTGTAATTTTATGGTGTAAAGTTAATGAAAACACATTCTTGTATAAATGCATGACATTTGGAGTTTGGGCTTTCAGAAGTATCTCAGGTGTTAGCAGCACTGCAAGTAGGTATCCAAGTTCCCGGTGCGCACTTTGTACTTTTTTTCCAGAGGTTATTCCTGCAGCTCCCGAGGGA
Source organism: Chloroceryle aenea (assembly GCA_013399075.1). Classification (NCBI taxonomy): domain Eukaryota; kingdom Metazoa; phylum Chordata; class Aves; order Coraciiformes; family Cerylidae; genus Chloroceryle; species Chloroceryle aenea. The sequence goes on along the minus strand of VWZY01009935.1, from coordinate 67,698 downwards.
GGTACTGAAGAAGCAGTTGAGAGGTGAAGTTGTGTACCTCATTAACCTAAAGCTTCCTATGGGGTGGACTAATGAGAGAAGGCAAATATCTAAGTCAGATATTTAGAAAGCTGAAGTTAGCATTGCATAATTTTAAGCAGAAAAGGAGCTCTTTCTCCTACCTTTTTTTCCTGTAGTGGCTTACAACTCCAAAATAAGGAACTGAAGTAAATCTTTCAGCTAAAGACAAGGACATAAATTCTCCAGCTTTTTAAAAAGCTTTCAGGTTTGGAGTTGTTGGGTTTTGGTTTATTTCTGAAAGCTGCTTTGTAAATTCTTAAGCTTAACAGTTACATTTTAGCTTTTGCAGGAAGTGGTTCCTGCTTATTTTCAAATAAGGAGTTGCCAGCTTCAAAAGATGGGGAAACCCTTTGGTGTGGACTGTAACACACCACTGATAACTGCTGTAAATTCTCACTGTAAAGTTTCAACTGCTCAGCTTACAGGACAGACATTTACTGGGAAATTTTACCTAACTCTTGAGCTGGCTTTGTCTTATTCTAGCTGTTGCATGCCTGTTGTTCACAGCTACACAGCAATTCCTGCAGCTTCTGCATGTAGTTTTTTTGAAAAATGTTCAGTGGTTCTAGGATGCAGCTGTGTACCTAATCTATAAAAACAAGCAGTCATTCGTGTGTTGACCACAAAATTGGGGTAGGTGAAGAACTTGGACAGAAGAACTTAGGTGCAGGTTTACAACTAGAGGCTACAACTCAAGTACTGTGTTCTGCACAGTGAACTGGGTGTTTACCAGGAAAGCTGCCTACGTTGTCAACAGGTACAAAGAATGTATGTCTAAAACAAAGCAACTCCTTGTTAAATTTTCTAACTTTGTCAGACTTTGGGGGATTTTTTGACAAGTTGATTTGCACCTCACAAATATCTTGTTACTATTTCAGTGAATGTATAAAGGCTTCTGATAAATACATTGTTTTGCAAATTAGAGGGGAAAATATAGCACCAGGAAGAAATAATGGCACAGCATTTTTATCTGTGAAAATACACTTAGCTATTCAGCCCTCTAATATATTGAATTTGGGGGGCTTTTGAAAGCCTAAATATTATTACTGTAGTTTGAATGGTTTTAATGGACTACTTACATGCAAATGATATTTTCTCAAGAAAAGCACAATAAAAAACCCCTCAAAATAATAGCATTTCAGGAGACCAGCAGTGTGAAATCAGAGTTTCCATTGGTCTTTTACCTCTGTGTTGTCATCCTACCTGCTCCGTTATTCCACAAATAACTCTATTTAAACTCACCCAACAGCACCAGTGTTGGGAACCTACTGATGTAGGTTCAGCTAGACTGTTCAAAAAGCCCGTATCACACGTTATCAGGTCTGTTTAAAGAACAGAGGAATACCTTCCCTACATGAAGTTAAATTGGCTTCATTCAGGCACGTCTGCTGCCTGAAATAAGCTGCTGAGGATATTCCAATCTAACCCAGGGCAGAGTGGGCTCACTCTTAAGCTTTCAGCCAGTTTACATCAGTATAATGGAAACAGAAGGAAAATGCCTTAATTCAGATATAAAAGAGCAAGTGCTGTATGTGTCAAAGATGACACATCATTCTGTTTTTCAGACAAGACTTTGTAAAGGTTAATGATATGTATTGCTTCAGAATTTTATACGCCATACTTCAGAAATAAGGAGATTGATTCAGAGATGTTCATAATGATTTCTGAATATCAAACTGCAAAATTCTGTACGGTTTGGCTGCCCAACATCATTAGTTATTTCTTAAAAATGTGGTCTCTGACAGGCTGAAACCACTGAAAGCCATGTCTTAAAATGCTGAAGTTTTTTTTTACTCTGCCCGCAGATTTTGAAGCAATAAATCTGATGAATTATGATTTAAACCAAAAGTATCAACACCAAGCCCTCTACCAGTACTGTAGCCCATGATGTCTGCGTGCTTCTAAATAACTTCTCTGAAACAAGAAGCATAAGGCAAAAGATGTTCAGCAGTCTTAAAAGTACTATTAAAAAGTAATAATGTACATCGTGGACAGGAGAAAAGTGGGGTTTTTATTCTTGTTTAAAGTAAGATTTCTACTGATGAAGCAAAACAAACTGTGAAGCAATAGCCACTTTTTTTTCCTCCATCTTGTTTGCACAGACTTCCAAAAGCTTCTTAAAGAACAATCTTTTAATTTTAATTACCAGTGACTGAGAACTTAAAGTATGACAAACTGTTGACACTACTCACTGTAATTTCTCTGTGTGTTTTTATCTCTGTCCAGTGTTCTTGTGTTTCTCAGGTAAACACTTGTCGTTCTTAATTACTACTCTGAAATTCTAAATGGTACATTGGAGTAACTATAACCTTGTACAGAATTTGAGATCTACAGGGAGTAAAGCAAGAAATGGTCTCAAGAGTCTCAGATTTGTAGTCACCTTTAAAGTAAACCAGAACCTCCTATATGCTCATTCTTAACTAATATCTCTCAATTTTAAAAGGCAAGTAAAAAAGTAAAAAGGCTATCTGCATATTTTCTGCCTGCTGTATAGAAGAAAACATTCCTTTCTGACCTTTCCAAATGTTCTATTTACATCCCGAAGCACAGGATTTCATTATACTTGTCTCAGGAGGAGTAAGAACTGGGGTTAGTAGCCATGAAATTACTCAGGGCTTTTAAGAATTCTAACTGTGGTATCTGACTCTCTGACCTCTTTAAGGCTGACTTCAGACAATGTATGATATTTTCTTTTATTTCCTTTAATTTAGTTGACGTGCATTTCATTTGTATGATGAAAGAAAAAAAGGAAGATCTCAGTTGCAGACATTTCATAATCCTAAATACTTCACTCAAAAGTCATGCTGAAAGCTTTTCAGTGTTCAATATTACAGCAGTCCCTGGTTCTTTTGGGAAAAGACCTTCAGGATTCAGCATTAGTGCAATAACCTTTTAAAGAAAATTCTTTATTATGTTATGACATGATCAAGTAACACGTACCACCTTGGTTATTTTTATAACCAAGTCAATTTTAATAAACCTACCTTTGCTCCTTGCTACTTTTTATTGGTAACCAGTGCTTTCAGATATGATGTGCTTACCCAAAGTTGAGAATTACTCAAATTTTGGATTTGAAAATTGAGACCTAGAGAATGAGTTTAGCCAGGATTACATAAGGGATTCGGTGACAAAGTGGGGACAGACTCAAGTCCTCTACTGTTTAATCTGAACTTACTGTAAAAATCCTCATTCTTAAAAAGAAAAGCTGCTTAGCTAAGGCTTTCTGCCACAGATTCCATCATCTGGGAATTCACCTAACAAGGTACACAGTGCACCTTGCCCTCACAAGAGAGGTCTGAAAATACAAATCCTATTTCATTTTTTCCCCATCTAGTTGGTCATCACATGGTTCTGCATAGGGAAAAAGTAAATCTGAAATACACTTAATCTTCAGGGAAACTGGTTGCTGATAGCATTTTAGCTTAATAAAAGGTAACTGCATCAAGCTGATTTTACAGATCTCACCTACATGTATTTCTATACAACAATAATAAAAGATTACCTCGTGGTTAAACAGGCCTTTTTTAACACATGCTTTACATCATAGGGCAAGCTTCTTCCTAAAAAGCTGGTGGAGGGTGGGGAGGTTTGGCAAAATAGAACCACAAAGTAATCCTTGTATTTGAGTTGCCAATTGTCATCATCCAATATACAAAGTGGCATGCTGTCCCTTGGTGCCAGGGCTGCTGCATAGTGGTAAATGCATACTTGCACTTATCAAGCCAGCTCCAGGAGCTGAGGATGGGAGCTTGTTTCTGTTCCTTTTTGAAAGGATGTTTGGTTGTGCCAAAGCAGTTGTGATGTCTGTGGTTTGGGAGTTCCCCCCACTGTGCCAGACGCAGAGAGACCGTACGGCCAGCGGCCAGCTGTCTGAAACAAAATACTGCTCCAGGATCGAGCCTTAGAAGAAAGTGTGGACAGGTAGAAAGGAGTTGGCTGTAAATTCACTACAAAATGTGCATTAATATTCATTAATTCACATTCAGTTATGTGGTGTTGATAATTTATAATTTCAGGTATAATCTGTTAGGTGTCAAAGCAGAGAGAAATCTGACACTTATAAAATACTGACTACATGATATCTTTGGGGAAAACTGTTTCTGTTGATCACTTAAACCTACTTGTGGTGCTCAAGTATCTTTTGAACTCATTGTTATTCACCTGGTGAAGGGCTGAATTCGCAGCAGTGCTTAAGAGGTACTGACATCATTCCTGCTGTGTAACCAGATCATTCACTGAGAGGCTTTCTAGAGAACGAACAAAGAATCTACAGAAGATCTGAATCAGTTTGTCAGAAATTAAATGATCACAAGATTTTTTTATTTGAATAATCAGGGATTTGTAAATGGCATGTTAGTGAACCTGTCTATAGCTGCAACACCTGTCTTCCCTACTGACTTCTCAGGAAACACAATGTTATTTTTCTCCTACAGTCTCTCCTTTAATTATTTATAATTATATGCTCTCACTAGGGCCTAACTTGCTACCACCATAATCCTTTCTTCATTATATCAATTTATTATTTGAGAATATGTTTGTGAGAATTTACTTTGTGAATCTTGTGACACAAGAAAAACCAGTACTTGCTGGTTAATGCTAACAAGAACGGAAGTGAACCTTCACGGGTTGGGTCTGAGCTTGTTCATTGGTGTGGCAAAAGACTTGGCACTGCACCTGTCAAAAGAAAGGTGGATTTCTTCTCAACTTGTAACACCTTGTAGAGATTCAGTTTAACATAGAAATGGTGCTCAAAGGGATCACCTTGCCTAGAAATCTAAAGTATTTAAGCTATTCTTCAAATTAATGCCCACAAGTACTTTGGACATGTGCAGTTGAGCCCTTAAGAATTAAATAATCCTGTGGTAGGTTAAAATTTGTTGAACATTTTATAACAGACTTTGAAATGGATATTTGTGTCAAAATTGGGTGGCTTTGGGGTTGGGGTTTTTTTTCCAAAATACCCACTTGGGCTTCTTTTCTAATTTTGTTTCAGCTGGACAGCTTAGCCAGTCAGCACATTTTGCTCTCCAGCTGCCATACAACGTGCTTGGCTTGGGACGTAGTGCTAATTTCCTCGACCATTTGTACGTTGGCATTCCTCGTCCTTTAGGAGAAAAGGTTAGTGGAGATGTAAGATTGCCAAGCTACTGTTTATGGTGCTACCTTTTCTAAAGCAGTTTGGATTGAAATACTGCTAGGGACGCTTTTGTCTTTTTCTAGAAGCAAGGATATCAAGAGAGTAAGCTTGAATCCAGAAAAGTTCACCAAAAAGAACCTAGTAGGTTTAGTGTTTTGGGGTGTGTATAAGCTCTGAAGCTAACACTAAGATCAAAGGATGACTGAAGTTGTCTATAAATGTTATCACAGGTATGTAGTACGTGTTTATGTGGTAAATGTTTATTGGCTCTGAGAGTCCAATTATTATGGTGTCAGCTGTAAGACTTCCCTGGGGTTAGTCTGGCTGGCCTGTAAATTCACATAATCCTTTCTGCCCGAGTGATAAACCCATGATCAGTATGATGGGAGGTGGAAATTACTGTGATTATCCAATCTTCACACGAAACATAAAAGTAGGGTCCTAACCATTTTCAGTCTTTAAAGATCTGATGGACTACTTGAAAAAGTGAGGTATTAAAATGAGTGTACTGGCCAAATTCTGATTTGGATAATTGCTTTGCCTGCCTCCTTTGTAGAATTGCTTCTTTTCTTCTTGCCCTATTATGTTGTTGCTTTGTGCTTTTTAAGCAGATGCCGTTTCATGTCAGCAATAGTTATTTTGCTTTTTACTTCGCTTTGTGTTGGGTTTGTTGGTTTTTTTTAAAGCACTTTGGAGCTTTCAGAATAAAAGGCTTATACAAATATAAGGGAGTAATCACTTATACTTAGAAATCAAAAAATGAACCAACCTTATTTTTGTTTTGGTTCTCCTTTTGTATGTTTCAACAGAGAATTTCTCTGCTTTTAAGTCTGTTGCTTTATTAGGAATTGACAAAGCCTTTGTTTTTATTTCAGTCCATAAGGAAACAAGAATGGACAGCTATCATACCCAACTCCCAGCTCATAGTCATCCCCTATCCTCATAATGTTCCTAGAAGGTAACTTCATCATTTTTGATTTGCACTTCACCAAATGACATTAATAGAGAGTTTAAATTGGGCATTAAAGGTATATTTATAAACAGTCACCTGCACAGGAAGTAAATGGAAGAACTCTGGCAGGGACACCAGTTCTATAGATGCAGTTGCCTGTGTGACAAGGCAGAATAATTCTCAAATATTTACAGACCCACAGAAAGTGCCTGTAACCCATCAGAGTCTATTACCAGCTCATACAAAAAATCAAAATGCATTAACAGCTTTATGACCATTATTTGCTAGATTTACCAACATTCTTTTTGACTAATTGCAAGCATGGTAATGACTGAAGCAAACATTTTTGCTTCACCAAACATGCAATTTCTCTCTAGTTACATAGAAAATCTTTAGTTTAGCCCTTCCCAACCAGTATCTGTTGCCACAGGTACACAGCTTCCACTAAAGGTGAATGGCTTGGTTACACAGAAGTCTGAACTCTGAATTGACTTAGCAATTAAAATGTTTAATCCCAGAAAGAGAGCATGTTTCTCTCTTTGCTCTTAGAGAAAACATTAGTCACGTATTCCAGATGCTTTTTGCCGCTTGATCTACTAGTGAGGTCAGTTGCATTTATCGTGCAGAAATTATTCTGACATCAGTTTCAGCAGTTAATTTTACTATGGGACAAATAACAGTTGAGAAGTGATGTGCCGCTTGAGTTGCTAATTAACAACCACAGGAAGAACATCTGCCAGATGAAGAAAATTTAGTTATGCAAAAAAAAAATTACCCTTAATTAATAAACTCTTTCTACTTTCCTGTAAAGTAAGTTTATGGACACTGTAGAACAGCAGAGGGTAGGATCCTCAGAAGAAATCAGACTTCATAATAAACACTTCTTACATTTATAATTGTTTTTAAATACAGGTATGGTGTTTCCTGAAAGGCCTCTGTGCTGCCTTAACATAGAGCCTCCTGCTGACAGGTTTCTTATGAGAAGAAGCCTAGGCTATAAAAAGGGTCCCCTCTAAAAGTGCTTTATTTTGTTGCTCTCCAGCATTCTCCTGCCATAACAACTAGTTGTGTTGCCTGTATCTGCAGCTGTCCTTGGGTAATCTTCAGCCTGAGATGCCTAGCCAGCCAGACCCCATGTAAAGGAAATAATCTATCTCACAGGCTTATTTCACCCTGCTGCTCCATCTCCCCAAGCCCTAGGCAGTTTTGTGGAAGGTTTTCTTACATATTTTACTTTGCCCTGAGCAGGGGCAGAAGGTAAATCTCCTAATGAGAAAAAAGTCCATTCCTGAGGATATCCAAAGCATTCTTGGAAAGCTAAACAGAAACTTAACTTAGCATGGCATTACCTGAATAATATTAAGCCATGTATTTCCAAGTAAACATCACTGGACTTCAGTCTCTAAGTATAGCCACTAGTTTCTGTAGATCAAGTTGTTACCTGTCTTGCACCAGCAGGTTCTTTTCCTCTTTGTAAGTTAAATCTGTTTCCTGCTTCCCAATGAAGGGCATTAATGTTTTCTTGGATTTTCTCCTTTTGTATAGCTGGAGTGCCAAGCTGTATCTGACCCCAAGTAACATTGTGCTGCTAACAGCTATAGCCTTAATTGGTGTCTGTGTTTTCATCCTGGCAATAATTGGCATATTACACTGGCAAGAAAAGGTAAGGTTAATTAACTAGATTATTTTCTATATTTTCTGTACTATTGAGCACTCTTACAGTCCTGTACATTGGGGGCTTTGAGTAGTTTCTATGCTGTAATTTCTGACACAGGCTGCATTAGTTTCTAAAAGGTTTGTATTATTATCTAAAAGGTGTTTATTATTAATACAGTATTTTGCAAGCTTAAAAATTACTGGTTTTATTTAAGCTCTAAGACATTTCAAACAGGAAATGAAGAGCAACATGGAGCTCTTGCTGTTATTTACAACTAAGTGAGGCATTTTTGTTCCATATCTAAGCTTTCTGATTTGCAGGGCTTTAAGCAGTACCGTTTTGGAAAATGGAACATAAACTCAGTTGACTTATTTTGAGTTCTGCTGGTTATCTAAAAATAAGGAAAACATCTTATCCAAGACTGCTAAGTCTTTGCTTACTGCAGTGACATTAGCATTCAGGACTGTGGCAGGAGACAATTCCGTGCACATCGGCTGTTTGCTCCGCGTGTCTGAATTACACATGCAGAGGATAGAAATCCATTGATTTGAAGAATATTTTGAAAGGGGCCTTTCATGTCACAAAAGAAATGCGTTCCCATTTTTCTTAACTATGTTCAGTTCGCAATCATACCCAACTGGCAGGATGACCAATAAATGCTACTCCATACCCAAACCCTAATCTTAGCTGTCAGATAAAATTACAGAACATTTCGACATGGGAGAAGCGTTTGTTATTTTGTGCTTGTGGACATAAAGTGACCTTGTTAAACATTCAGATATGCTCTGCGCATGCTTTACATTAAAATGGTATTTGTCTGTCAGTCTTCACTCTCCAAAATATTAAATAGTCTCCAAATAATGCTGAAGCTGGGAATAAGTGACAGAAAGCGAAGAAATGGAAAGTTGATTATGACTGTCCTTAGCATGTCCTACTGTAACAAGAAGGCATTGCTAACTGCTAGCTGTGGCTGTGCACTGGCAGGGTTTACCTCTGTCTCCAACACATGTTAAGCAGAAAAAATACTTAGAGTTAGGGAGGGATTAACTACACGTATTTCCAGCTGGAGAAATGGAGATTTAATGTCAATGTTTAAAACAGTTCTTCGTATAACAATTCATGTAATATAAAGAAGCACTCAGCCCAGAGTAAGTGCTTTCTGAGCCATTTTAAACCCCTTTAGGGTCATAGAAAGGTCTAGGTTGGAAAAGACCTTTAAAGGTCATCTAGTGCAACGGCCCCTGCAGTAAGCAGGGACATCTTTGACTGGATCAGGTTCCTTGGAGCCCTGTCCAACCTGATTGTGAATGTTCCCAGTGATGGGGCATCTACCACCTCTCTGGGTGACCTGTGCCAGTATTTCACCACCTTCATTATGAAAAAAAATATGCTTTGCATCCAGTCTAAACTAAATTAAGTATATGTAAATGCAGTGCTGTATTGGTTATATTATAAACATCTCCAACTGCTGCATCTTGCTCAAAATAGGCATAAAGATTTGGATAATGTGTGTATTTTCAGACTACTGTATAAACACCTGTTAATCCTTTAATTTTCCAATGCCTTCCTCTTGGATTTTTACCTTCCCAAATTTAGAGGAAATGGTTGAGGTACAGAATAAATAAGAATCTTGACCAAGGCTGTATTGTACAGCACTGACTAGGAGTTAAACTACAAAGTCCCTTCTTTCTAAGCTTGTTCTTGGTTTACTGTCTCTTTCAGTGATCCTCTCATAAAAATACTGTTGTGCCTAAGCACTGTTCTCCCCTGCAGATCTCTAGAATACCTAGAGCAAAGAAAGGAAGGGCAAATGTACTGGCAGTTACAATCTCTTCCCCCAGAGGAAGTATCTGTCTGTAAGCTGCAGTGTTTTATCCAGCAGTTAAAATAAACCATGTACTTGGACCACTTCAGATAAGCAATAATTGCTCAGACAATAGCAATAAATAACTCTGGCATTCCTTGGAAATTTTGCATCTATTTATTGAAAAGAAAAAAAAGAGAAAAAGATTTCAAATCTGTTACTAGTTTTTAGTTTTGATATAGCAAATGAAAGAGAAATTGAGGAAGAGTTTACACCATTATTTGTCTTACAGCAAATATAGTCTGCTGCATTAGGTAGGGACCTTGTTATTCCTGTATTCTGACTATAATGTGATTTGTGCTCTTGAGGAGAGTCGTGTGAACACTACACACTGGTGATGATAACACTGATAGAGAAGTTTTGATGGATTCACCCGAGTATCAGTTACTGTCAAATCTGAAGAGGTAATTTTTTCAGGAAGCATACAAGAAATGGAGTGAAAATTGCTTTTAAGTGAGACTATAAAATTTTGTGGGATGTGACAAGCATTTCAATGTAGGAAGGAGTATGCCACTCCTTTCTTCCCAACCCATTTTTGACATTCAAAATACTACTGACATTGATAACATCCCTGCCAAAAAGCCAGACTAATACATCTTAAACTCCACCGACAGCTCTGCTGCTGCCACAAAACGTAGTAAAATCCATAGTTAATCTAGTGGAGCTGCTATCATACATAAACATTGTGTAGTGAGGAAATCTTTGGCCTGAAGCCAAAGTAGATGACAAACTTTCATGGCAGAACACGTGCACCGCTATCCACCAAAATTGTCGTGTATCTTTATCAAATGAGATCCAAATCTTACTGCCCACACAACAGCATACTGTAAAGGCTTTTCTTCATTTCACTTATTTACAAAAAGCTAGCTATAAGCGAGCTAAAAAGCATCAAATCTGTTTTGCTACATTCTCTTATGCTAAGATTTACACATACTGTCTGTCATGACAAAAACACTTTTCTGGAAGAGCTCACACTGTGTTCAGAAAGCCTTTAATAAGTGCTTTCAGACTGTTACTTCTTTAGAGCACGAGAGGAGGCTTGTGGGAAGGGACATGTTTTTACACATTACATGGCTTATAGGTACTATTTAAATATGCTCCTTTTTTCCAAGCACCATCCAAACAACTCTTCAGTACCTCAGTGTGTGCTCTGCATAGATAACTAGGGAAGTGCTTCCTACCTCACATTTTAGTAACACGAATAAAAACATGGAACATTTTTAGCCTACTTAGTGCTGTTAATTGTTGAACTCTCATTTTTTACTAAATTAATATTAAAAAAATAAAGACTGACATTTAAGTGTGGCAAGGATGACATTTACAGTTACACCAATTTCTTATTTATAATGCAGACTAGGAAACATCATTTTTTAAATATTCCTTTTTTAAAAAATATTAGAAATAATAGAAAATACTGGGTCCTAAACACTAAACCAGCTGCCCGCTAATAGTGGAAGCCAATGTTGAGTAGATTATTGCTATTTTAAACTGGCATAACTTAAAAGCTTTTATTATTAGGGCTTTTACTAAGCTTTTAGTCTTTTGTCAAATGAGTAACTTGGAAAAAATCTTAACTGTCCTCTGACATTTCACAACTCATTTCTGTAACAGCATTGCTCTGGGTCCCACCAAGTGCTTTTCTATTATTATTTTTCAGAAAGCGGATGACAGAGAGAAGCGACAGGAGGCTCATCGGTTCCATTTTGATGCTATGTGACATGCCTTAATATTTATGAAGGAGCTGCTGCTCATTTGCTTAATTGAAATACTAAATTCTGATTTGTAAAATGATTACTGTGAAAGTGCTGCTGGTGTGCTAGTTGTAAATGTCGCGTTATTTGGTATTTATTTGGAAGTTAATAAAATTAGACCTGAGTATCTCACAAGGCCTTTCAGGCCTAACAGAATGTACATAATAGTATTTGGTCTTCATTTGACAGAACTGTAAATGGATTTTTCTTAGTAAAGGGATCAAGCTGCATGCACCATTGTTTACATCCCACCAGTTCTGGAGGAATATTTGCTAGAGAGCTGTGTAAATAAAGTCCAGCGGTTTAGCGAGCAGAATACTTTGTACCACTTGAACAGGTCTCGGCATTCGTACATTCCTGCAAAATCACCCGTGTTTTTGGAAACTAAGCTTGAGCAATTTCTCAGAGGACTGGATCGTTCGTTATTTCGCTTGTACTAAAGGTGCTCAACCTCAAGTATTCTGTATTTTTCTTTGGATTTAAATCCATATGTGCAATACTTAAAGAATTTAGGAACTAAAAGAAACCCGCTCTGTTGATGTTAGCTCGGTAGCTGATGGGATGATGCAGTATGTATGTGTGCTAGTTCTAGCAAGAAGACAGCACATTAAAAAATAACAATCTTAAAAATGTATCAGTACTGCTGCTGCCACAAAACGAACTTAACAATATTTATTTTTGAAAGGCCTAAAATCATTATGAAAATAGCTTTTTCTTTTTATTAACAAAGCTATGCGATTTCTTTTGGTTTATTTTCAAATAAGTTAAAATATTTTGGAGTGGAAGGAGAATGAGGACTGACTCCCTGAAATTCACTGCTAAGAGATGAGATATACAAAGCTTAAGGATAGAAGACACTCAGAGTAAGCAATGTATGTTACCTCTGTATGCTACTCTGTCCAAATTCCACAAGACTGTAACAATTACATGAGATGATTAGCCAAACTTTCCATATTTAAAATGGTGATGGTGTTAGAATTGTTCATTGTTCTTTGGATCCTGGAAGGGTCTCTAAAAATAATCATGTTTTTATTTAAAGGCATTCCTTAGTGAAATGAGGTTTACATGATGAATTGTGCATTTAAATCTGTCAGTTTGCATTCCTAATAAATACTGTTTGATAAACTAGAGCACGCTTTTCAAGAACTACAAAGTGTTGGTGTTACAGGTAATCAGTCACCTCTGCAGTAACCATCTCCTCCACTCTGGCACCTGTCCTGTAACTCTCCCTTTGCTTGTCAATACAGGAACAGAAAAGAAAGAGCCAGTACAAAGCCAAACTGATTACATCCACCCTGAATCACAGTCAAACTATTTGTTACCATGGCAGTGCTAAACAGTGACCCGTTCATAGGGCAGCACCAAGCCAAAAATCAGAAAAACAGTGATAAGTGGTCTAATAAGCTGTGAAGTTTTACTAGATATTTTTAATATGAACTGATAAGGTGCCAACAAAGGAGCCTTTCATATTACATTACCACTAGTACTCAGAATAGCATATTTCCTTAACAGACACCTTTCATATTTCTCTTAGAGTGCCATGAAAAGGTAAGATTTTTTTTTTTAAGATAAATACTTAATGCTATTGGACTGTTTAAGCCCTATTGATAGAACTTGCTCCCCCCAGCAAAAGCAATAACGGATTTTGTACTGAAGAGGAAGCACAGTTCAGTGTATTTTTCTCCTCTTTTTCAAATGGCTGGAGAACAAGGCTAAACACATAATGCCACTGTGGCAGCAAAGTTGTCTGTAGTCCTCTGTAGCAATATAATAAACATAGATTAGCCTCCTTGTGGTTTTTGGAAAAACAATTACGAATTAAATAACCTCATGCTGACATTTAAGCTGTTGTCAAGTTAGCAAAACAATGAACTCAGTATCTTTTGCTTTAAGGTATTTTGCATGCTCAGCGGTGCATCATTGCATCATTTTCCATACAATACATTACTGGCGCTTTAATAGATTTCTTATCATAAAGCTTACCACAGGTTCCAGCTATTCCTAGCTTGACTCACAACAGTGGATGCATACTGTTTTGAATTAAGGCATTAAATATTGCTAGACCTCTTGTCAATGGTTTCATGTCGCCCCTTGGTTTTCTATTCTATAAGCATCAAAGAATACATTGGGGTAAGGTTATTCCCCTCTACCGGTAAGTCTAAGAAAGCACTATCAATTGGAAAGTGTAGTTCCAGGTGCTCCTCTCAGTAACTGAGAAGTAAGAAGTAGTTCTAACTACATAAATTTTCAAAATGCATCCACCATAACACAGCCCTGGTGAGAAATGCTATTGGAAGGCTTCTTCAGTGTGAAATCTCACCTATATAAAAATACTGTTGACAAGCCAAGCGACAGATGGCTGTTGAAATACCATCTTTGTTCTCCTTTTCCATGAGGAGCTTTAAGACTGAATCTTCCTGTCAGATTTATCATTAATGCACTACTCTCCCCCAACAAAAGAACCAACTTTTCTGTTGCAGATAAATAGGTGTATTCCCTATAGTATGATATTCTTCCTGTTATGAGGCAGTCTTTCTTAAGGGAGAGCTGCATTAAAAACATTTGCTACAGCTAATTGAAAAGTAATCACTATAAATGCAGCCAGTGAATTCAGGACTTTTGTAACTACTTTCAAATGCATGATGCAAATAGAACAGAAGTCAATCCATAATTTTCTACTATATTATAATAATCGGCGCTTAGTCTTGTTAAAGCAACATAAAACCTTTAACCATGCCAGGTTTTAAGGTATTAATAGCCAAGAGAGTTATTTTTAGAAATCCAGAAAATAAAACTATGCTTAAAATAATCTCAAGCTTTCGAAACAGAACTAATTCTAAAGGGATGGGCAAATGTTTTGATCAAAGACTGAGAAGTAGGTTAAGAAATGAAGAGCAATAGAGGTGTTAGAACCAAAATAATTGCTGTGCTGTTTCTGTAGCTCCGTTACCCATCCTATCGGGGGGTTTTCCAGTTTGGCAACAGGAACTTTTTGTCAGGCACGAGTAGTATCAGCCTCAGCTGTCACTTTCAAAATAATCAGCCACACAGCACTATTTTTATAATTAATTCTTGTCTTCAATTATAAATATGATCCCATCTAAGATACAATCCATAAAAAATATGAAGTATATGATAAACTTATTCTGAAATTCCTGAATTTCCCAACTTAGGCCAGAAAAGTTTGTAGGTATATTCTAATACTCAGATCCAATTCCATTTCTTAGCAAACAGAGAAGTGCACAGTAAGCTTTCTGAAGATTATTCAGAAGTTCTTCATAACTATTCAAAAGCTTCCAGTGTTCTTTACTCCGTGGTAAATAACTAAGCCATTGACACATACGGATGTATGATCACTTGCACCTTCTGTAACTTTTCTCTTCAGAAATTGTGTATCATTAAGCTTTATCAAATGCACCTAAATCCTATTGACAAACCCAGGTACCAGGACAATTAAAATGTAACTCCTAATCTTCCTTTCATAATTATTCATTGTTAATATCTGTATTTTTGCCATGTGTTTTAAAAACAGTATCCAAATAGCCTGAAATGTAATAAAAAATCCTGCTGGTCTAAGGCTATTTGTGATGTACATTCTGCTACTCAAGAGCAGAAAATACTTCAAGTAATACTAAAATTAAAACTTCTAGCAGAACAGCAAGCCAAAGGATGTTTTAAGGAAGAACTGTCAGGAGGAGGCAAACCAGTTCTAATAATAGAATTTTAAGCCTTTTTATTGCAGCAGAGCACCTGTTGTAACTGACTGACTCTGTAACTGTCATGCAGATATTTACCTACATCAGAATGAGCAATCCTATTGCCTTCTGTGAACTTCTCCCATTCAAAAACGATCATGATGACTCAGGAGAGCAGCAGAACAATACAGAAGTAGTTGTCCAAAGCGTATGATCACTTGCCTTAACTCTGAAGTTAACTCAAGTTTAATTAACTCAAGTTTACTGCTGACCTGGTCGCACACCATTCTCGTCACTGGAAACTAGCACTCTGCAGCTGTAGAAAATAGGAAGTGAAAGTTGCATCAGACCTGTCACTAGTTTACTATCAAATACTTTAAAGCACCACCTATAACAAGAACTCCTGCAAGACAAAGCGACAGGAATGTCCACATGAGAAATTTATCTTAAAGCAGCAGCAAACAATGGCAGAATATGCCCCAAATCTACATGTTGATGCTACTACTTGGTCTCCCACACTGACAGTTTGACACAGCCCTGGGAAATGAACAGGATGGAAAAGCTACTACACTTCCCCAAGTGTGTAATAGCTCTGTTCAGCCTTTGAAGGGACAAGTAGAAGTTCAACTTTTCAATTAAATTTACTGCAGCAGATTAGGTCTCTGCAATTACTACCAATTGCATGTAGCAAGCACAAGATATTACTAGGTTTCTCCCCGTTTCTTTGGTGTGAGACAACTGCCCACAAATAGTTCTCCTGAAGGCAAATTCAGCTTGAAATCTGAGAATGAGGCTAGTTCTCACATTTCTTGTATCATCACAAGTAATAAAAATATCTGAGCTAAATTTTGCCATCGGCTATATTGTGCACTCAGGAAAAAAAAAATCCCCTAATAATCTGCACAACAGCACAGTCAGATCTGAATTTTTGTGCATGTCTAAAAAATTGTGGATGATGTACAGATGCAGAAGAAATTAATAATCTGTTAAATATTTTCTTGGATTACTGCAGCAAACATTTATGTTAGTAAAGAGAAAAAATGCAAATTAGATCCTCATCTAATGAGGACTTCTCTTTGTATAGGCATTTCCACTACAGAAATTAACATTTCATAACTCCATTATAAATACACGTTTAAGAGGTGAACACAGAAATTGCTTTATCCACTGGTGGAACGCAACAGCTATTTAACAATTCGAGGGGAAACTACCTTCTGAGAAGGACTGTATCATCTCCGTTTGAAATTGAAAGGACAATTCGAGTAAGTGGAATAATATAATTATGTAACTTGGGATTTTACCAGAACATGAAGCTTAATACTTCATCAAGTTTCTTAGAACACTGAAATGGATCTTTAATACCCAGAAAAGCGCAGAACCTTTCCTGTGAGGTCTCGGCGGGTTCCCGAGCGCCCCGTGGCCGTGCAGAGAGCAGGAGCGCCGGGCGGGAGGAGTAACACCGCCTCCCGCACCGTAACCCCGCGGGGCTTCGCTCCGGCGTCGTCCAGCTGCTCCTCGATTCCTCCGTATTTAATTCGCCATAACTGACAATCATATTGATTTGAAGAGCCTGAAATATTTAACTGACCTTTTCTAACAGGATATGCTGCCCTTTGAACACTGTAGAAAGAATGTAACATTCAAACGCATAGCACCGAGGCACAACGAAATCAGAGCTTCCTTCAGCTCTCACACTCAAGTCCGAGGCTGCAAGGAGCGGCCCTACTCCTTAAGTACAGGGAATCACAAGTTGCAATTACGCATCTAATTTACAGTTTGAAAAATCTAGTGGGTCTGTCGAGTGGGTTCCAAACTGCTTCCATAAAGCGTTTGAGCTCGGACAGCAGAGTTCGGCGTGGGCTGCCTGGAAGTTCAGGCTTGCATCATTGTGCACGACCGCGATGGGGAGAAAACCTGAATGAAGTGGAGGACGTCACCTCCTGCATCATGGGAGCGGGACGGGAGCCTGCTTTCGGGCACGGGAAATCCGCGGCCACCGCGGCCGGCCCCGCATCCCCGCCGGTGGACGGGCCGGGAGGACTCGGCTCCCGAGCGCTGCGCAAAGCTTTGCAACACGCTCCGCGTACGGACCTAAACATGTCTTTGTTTCCGTACTTCAGGATCCTGAGCAAAAACTCTGTCTCTCCTCAGCGGCAATTCTAGGGAAAAGATATCCTATGAGAAATACCCGGAGATACTTTAACCCGTGTTGTCTGTGGGAGATTTGGAAAAAAAAAAAATCTCTAATGGGCTTACATGTGTTGCTATAATTCACGTAATATAATACACGTAGCCTATCGGTACGGCAACCTTTCGCGGCCATGCTCCCGGCCGTCCGGAACGGCAGGAGCTCTCGGCCTTGCACACTTCCATCACCAGCTCGGAGGTGTCCCGGAGGACGCGGAGCCCCGGCCCCACGGGATACCTCCGTGGCCGGATCTGCTGCCCAGGGGCTCTCCCTCACAGCTCGGCCCGGCGAAGAGCCCTTCCTCCGGGGGTTACAATCAGCCCTCCCTCCGACATCGCCACCTGCCCCCACCTCGGGCCCTTTCCTTAAGTAACATCGCCCCTCACAAGCTAATTTGATGTGATGAATAACCAGAGTGATGGGAGCCAGGGCAAGCAGCAGGCTAAGTGCGCCTTTTTATTAACTTCTTGTAAAGTAATAGCTCCATTTTAGCTGTCACTCTTGTCAGACAACAGCCGCACAATAGCGTGTGATGGGCTCTTCCCGGCGCCTGAGCTGCAGGCAGCACGCTGCAGCCCGCCAGGCAGGCAGCTGGGCACGCCGCACGGCTGGAGCCACACGGGCGCTCTGCCACGAGTGAGGGGGAGAAGGAGAGGAACAGAAGACGAAGGGGAGGACTGTCTCCCTTCTATC